>JACSYO010000384.1:2235000-2397500 GCA_016806645.1 Ophiodon elongatus | reverse complement strand
GTGGCGCCTCACTAGCAGTCAGATAGGAAATAGTTATTAAGTTTATACAGAAGCAGGTTAAAGTTAGCCATCATCGAGCAGAATACACAATAAACAAAAGAAATTCAGCCACCACACCGGCTCGAAGGATGAATTTATCGTTGTTGGCCGTTCAGAATGGAAAGATGTGAATGGTTCTATTATCATTCAGGGCATAATAAAGAGGGATTGTACTGCATTTTGTTGTTCGCGGCTACTGAGTAACTCTTCAAGAGTTTTAAACGAGCAGGTACGTAGACAACGGGTGACTGTATGTCATGTTTGACTCTTTGCATTGTTGAGTCTTTGGAAAACAACCTTTGTTTTCGGCATCAGTTTCAGCTTCGATCCACACGCTGAAAGAATAAGAACCTTTCACTCCCTTCGATAGCTCAGTTGGTAGAGCGGAGGACTGTAGGCTGATCTTCCCTGTGAAAAATAAGCAGGTATCCTTAGGTCGCTGGTTCAATTCCGGCTCGAAGGATGAATTTATGGTTGTTGGCCGTTCAGAATGTAAATGGTTCTATTATCATTCAGGGCATAATAAAGAGGGATTTTACTGAATTTTGTTGTTCAGAGTCGGCTGGGCCGCCGACGGGGAACGGGGGTCAAGACTCGGCCGGGCCGTCAACGGGCAACGGGCTGCTGACAGAACTCTTGGGTCGGCCGATGCGCCGGCAGGAAACGGGAGTCCAGGGGCTGTATATTGTTCTGTATATTCCAGAGAAGCAAATGGTTGTCTTTCTCTTTGAAGTTCCAGTGGTCAACCTTTTGTCTTTGGAGAAGATGACCCTGGTTCCCACAGCAAGGCTATCAGACCATAAATCTTATGTAAGACCCCCTCCCCGAAGAGAAGTCACACCTAAGGGCAACAACTACAGGAAGGAAGAATCTGAAGCATCTCTTAAATCTAAACATTCTTTGACCTGTAAGGTCACAACCTTACAGAAACCATTATTTTTCCAACATTACCCTCCTGTTTATACAAAGTATAACCACTAGACAAAAATAATATAAAGAGTATAGCCATGAATAAGGGTAAGCATAAAACAAGTTGTACATATCCCAATATCATTACATGACATTTCATTTAGCAGACGCTTTTATCCAAAGCGACTTACAATAAGTGCATTCAACCAAGGGAGTTCAAACCCAGAACAACAAAAATCAAGAAAGTACAATTCCTCAAGAAAGCCAAACTACCAAGTGCTATGAATACGTGCCATTTAAGTGCTACTAGAGTACTAAGAGAGATACATTATATATATATATATTTTTATTCCAAGTATAGTCGGAAGAGATACGTTTTTAGTTTGCGGCGGAAGATGTAGAGACTTTCTTCTGTTCTGATGTCATTGGGGAGCTCATTCCACCAATTGGGAGCCAGGACAGCGAACAATCTCGATTTTGTTGAGTGGTTAGCGCAGTGACGGAGCTACAAGGCGATTGGCCGATGCAGAGCGGAGTGAGCGGGGTGGGGTGTAAGGTTTGACCATGTCCTGGATGTAGACTAGACCAGATCTGTTCGCAGCATGGTACGCGAGTATCACACGGATTACAATATCTTATAGCTGCACACAGATTACAATATCTTATAGCTGCAACAATAATGTAAATGATTCTAGCACATGCTGTGTCATCATTGCGTCACAGTCCAGTTTTAGCACTCTGTTCAAACAGGGCCACGATGGCCTCGCCATCGAACCATGATTTCAGCTTTCCACCGAAAGGGTCATCAATCCCAGCATTCTCGGCCAGCTCCTCGGAAAGTGAAGTTAGTCCCTGCAATGCTCAAGTTACTGACCCGTCCGGTGTAGCATTGTTAGGCATGAAAGTGCAACAAGATGAGCCAAAGATTTTTCAGACCCCTTTATAGTGACTGATTTCGGTGACTTGCCACTCGGCTGGGTGCGGGAGAAGATCCTGTTCCTTACTCGCTTTTACGAAGAGATTCCAGGCCATTCGTATCTTTGGGTGAGGTTCCCGTTTAATTATTGTTCACAACTGACAATTGGCTTGATATCTATTGGTTTCCTGGTCTCCCTCTGGTGTGTTTTGTTTGCGGTAAAAACCGTGCGATCTCCCCGTCACCCATGCATCATTACATCTGTCAGTTGCACCTGTGCCCCATATATAAACTACCTGCCACACTAATACACACTGCCACCCGTGGTCAACCTGAGATAGGCTCTACATTCACACATATAATACACAGACATAACTAATGGCTCCTACACCCTCCCTTCTCCAGTATAATTGATAACTCTGTTGGTTATAGTAGATGTAATTTATCTAGTCGATATTCTTGTTTATTGTTACCCACCAGAACAGTATTGATTCTACACCTGCACCAATTTGCTTTCTAGCCTCATACTCATCTGGCACTCCGATGGGAACTCCGATGGCCTCAATATAGACAGATGGACTGAAGCTTCCTGATGCTCCACAGAACCACCAGGTCTCAGCTCTGGGTGTAGTCTGGTGTTCAAACCTAGATTTCTCGTACCCATCAGTCGTCTGTGTAATATCATTCGTCTCATTGCACCATTGCAGAGGTCCCACAGGAGTCCCCTCAGCATAGTACCTAGTGAAACAAGTACAATTTTCTGCATAGGGAGAGAAATAAGGTGGTATTGGGTCAGCACTGGTTTGAGCAGCTGGCAACAAATAGTATAAGGTCGTACAATTACTGTTGCTAGGCGGTTGAGGAGAAGAAAACAACAGCAACAACTGTAAAGCCCATATGAAGCCTGTAGGATTATTATATGGTGATAATCGGAACGGAATTGTTCCCAGCATTGGTCTGGATGGGGTACAAGCTACACAGTTAGACAAGTGCATTTGATCAGCAGAATACATCATCCATTCCAGCGACATATTCTTATCAGTAAATCCTGTCATCTTGTCAAGGTTTGTTTAAACATAGTCATATTAAGATCCTTCTCTTGACACAGTGTTCAGGGCCCTCTGTAGAGGGCCTAGTTGGGGCCGGACTAGGTGTTGTATTTGTCAATTTTATCTGCCGAGCTTCCCATCATAATATAGGACCAACTATCATTAAGGCTGCGAAAAGTCAGGAAACATAAAGTTCCTCTCAGGCCACATAACCCTGGATGTCTAAATGGGGGCCACGGCCTAGGTGGCGCCATATCTAGTTGTTAACCGGTTTCTACTTTCAAACCCGACACTGAGCTCCCTTCCACAGACACTCCCTAAGTCCCTAGGTGTTGATGGTTTCTTCACTGGTTTGAGACAGGTGCCCCTAGTGGTTACACTTCCCTTTGTAGCCAGGCTGCACCACAGAGGCAGTGGATGTCTGTTTAGGAGTTATCAGTGACACAGTTTTCTGTAGACAACTGTTTTTTTTTACAGTGGGTGAGATGAATCCAAGATGATCTCTCTGCTATGCAGACAGCGGTTAGTGTGCTCGGGAGTACTTTTAATGGCCCTCCCCACCTTGGTGCATGCCAGGTCTTTCGCTTTATAACCTTAATCAGGACCCAATCTCTTGATTTCTCCGTCAGGACTGCATCAGGCCCAACCTGAGTGGGGGGAATAACAGAAGAAGCAATATCTTTTCTTTGTAACATTCTTGCCATATATTCTGCGGTGTTTTCTCCCATGTGCTCATCCTGTCTAACAAACGGTCTAAGCTCGGTAAGATAGTAAGGACTGCCATACAATAGTTCAAAAGTCAAGAGTCCTCTACTGCTAGTCAATATGTGCATACTAAACATTACCAGAGCCAAACATTGTACCCAGTTTTTTCCTGTCTCAGCCATCATTCTTTTGTTTATATTTTATTGTGCCATTTCTTCATTCAATCATCCCTGCTGATTGTGGGTTATGGGAGCAGTGATACTTCATATTCATTCCATAAAACACCAGCTAGATGCTTTATCACCTTGTTAACGAAGTGTGTACCATGCTAGACAAAAATTTTTTTTTAGTAGTTTGTGAAGCCATATGCTTTAAATACTCCATTTATGACAGATACCATCCCTCCTGTTGAGACATGGTCCAAACCATGGCTCAAAAGAGCCACGTATCTATAAAAGGTGTCTATGTAATTTGGCAAGTCTAATACAGATGAACTTGTTAGCATTTTCTTCACCAATATGAAAGCTTTCTCTTCCTCTGAAGTCCAGCTAAGCTTATCATGTGTTGCCATAGGTTTATCATATCTGGCACTAATGGTGCTCTAGGTGTCATTCTTAATTTTGCTGTCGGTGTTTTAAAGATTTTACTCTCTTATTTTGTATCCTGTCCAGAGTAACAATAATACATTGTGTAATGCATATCTCCAGGTTCTTGTTTGTGGGCAGTGGGTGGGGCCACCTCGTCAGTCTTTCTTTTTAATTCTTGTGCAATAGACTATGGCCCTCCTGTAGTAAGATCTAAACTATAAATATAGTTTGGTTCTCCCATGCCTTCTTGAACGAAACAACCAACCGCTAGGCTGTATTGTAACTACCTTCATGCCTTTTGGTGTAGGAACTACGCCTAGTCCTAACACTGACATGTAGTCTCTGACTAAAAGATTTACTGGACAGTTTTTAGATAACACAAACTTTTGTTTTGTTTTTAGTCCTGTTTTTGGATCTGTGATTACAAATGTCAAGGAGAGATAATCTATTTGTACTTGCCCATTAGCTGATCTTACCATTATGGTATTTGGTGATTGTTTCATTAGCTTTCTATCTTCCCCTGCTAATATAACTGATTTGCATGCTCCGGAATCACACAAAAAAGTAACTTCACATCCTTCTACCTTTAAGGTTACAAACAGCTTTTCTTCCAGCAATTAACCATATCTCTATTTGTTCTAGTTCTAATATTTCTCTCTCTTCTAACTCATTATCAGTCTATGCCTGTGTATCAGGGTGTGTGTACATGACCTGAGTTATCAGTGAGAGTAGGTGTGATCAGTCACACCGAGTCCTGTTGTCCTTCTCCTCACCGCTCCCCCTCTGTTCCTCCTCTGCCTGCAGTCTTTTCCAGACAGCAGGCCCCATCTCTCCTCATAAATCCTCTCCTCCTCCTCCTTGCACCTGGCCACGGAAACCTCCACGTCTTTGATTGTCTCAGAAATACACATCAGGACAGGCAGATTCAAACACATCATCATCATCATCATCATCATCATGTGTAGGAGCCATTGGTTATGTCTGTGTATTATATGTATGTGTGGAGCCTATCTCAGGTTGACCACGGGTGGCAGTGTGTATTAGTGTGGCAGGTATTTTATATATGGGGCACAGGTGCAACTGACAGGGGTAATGATGCATGGGTGACGGGGAGATCGCACGGTTTTTACCGCAAAACAAAAATCAGTCACTATATCATGATTATCAACAAAATAGACTTCTGCATTTTGTTTTCCTTTTTTCTTTTGCCGTTTGCTCTGTGCACCTTTGCTGCATGTGAAGCGTACACTTTAGTTTCTGCTAGGGCACACATTTGCCAGTCTACTCAGTGTTTTTTGATAAACTGTAATTGAATTAAAGGAAAATTATCAACACTGGGATTTATAAGGTCGTATGATATTCCATACATATTATCTGTTCTGGTGTGTGCGGTTTTCCACAAGGCAGGCCAGTGTCCCAGGAGACCGCCTGGAGTCTCCGGACTGATGGCGAGGCTTGATGTGGACGGGGGTACCGAGGCACGGGCAGAAGCGGGATGGAGGTCGGCGGAGGAGGGATAGGAGCTGTGCGAATTTTGTTGTGGCTGAGGAGGAAGGATAGTGAGGAGGGAGAGGTTCTGGACCGGGCTCTGGCTGTGGTCTTTGTCTCATTATTTTTATTATCATCCTGACTCAGAAAATTTACATGTGGACACAAAGTTATTTGTTCTTAATTTTCACATTTCTTTTAATTCTCCCTCTTTTCCTGTTGCTTTCTCTGTTCCTCTCTTTTCATACCAGTCTTGCGCCTCAGCGCCTCATCCAACCACATCTTTGCTCTACCAATACTTCTCTCTCTTCCTTTTTCCCATTCTTATTACATCGTTGTTCAATCTGGTCTACCAAATTTTGACATCATGTGACTGTCAATCTTCCGTTAAAATCATACTCGTCTTTCCATCTTTTTAACTTCTTCATATTCCCTTCCTTTCTCATCTTCATACACTTAACATCTCCTTCTAAAACTTCACCATCACTGTTTTTACTACTTTTCCTCCAGTTAATTAGAGTCCGAGCACTGACGTAGTCAGTCCGGGAGGACCCTATTGAAATTCGAAGCACGGAATTGGACGCATATTGGGGCTACTTGCCATACTCAAAAATTCACCAAATTTTGCACGCTTGGCAGGCTTGGTGAAAATAGACGTGTGAAATAGGTGTCATATTTGTGTATTAACAAATGGCTCTCTAGCGCCCCCTAGAAGTTGGACAGATTGTTGGACAAATTTACCACACATTTCCATCTCCACCTGTTATACAAAAAAGCCTTTCAGACCCCTAAGCTCCGCCTACTTCGATTTTCCGCCATTTTGAATTATGTGAAAAACCTATTCTTGCAATCTCCTACACGCTGGGTCCGATTCATACCAAATGTGTTGTAGATCATTATTGGACCTATATCATCAGAAATCATTAAAAGATTGTTGATAGCTTATTGCTTTCATAATGATAAGGACCAATGAACTTCTCAGGGGCGTGGCTTTTACATTAATACTTATAACTTCAAACCCATTGGGCCTAGTTTCACAGGATTTGCAGCATATGTGTACATTGCATCCTGGAACATGGCCTGAAATTTTCATGCCATTGAGACACTAGGGGGTGCTACAGTAATACGGCCAATTTGGGCTTTTTTGTCATTTTTCGTCGTTTTCAGCCTTTGTACTCTTACAAACTCCTCCTACAGAATTCATGCGATCAACTTCAAATTTGGGCAGGATGCTCTTTAGACCTTTGAGATAAAAAATTATTAAAATCGTGAGTTTTTGTCGAACGGCTTTAACTTGGCGTGGCGTCCATTTCACATCCATTTTGCTATTTCGCTATGCTGTTCGCTATGTTATAGAAAGGTGTTGTAACTCCAAGGTACATCTAATCCACCCAAAATCTCTCATGCATGATGCCGGTCCAGAACTGAGCACATTTCCATGAAGAAATGTTCACAATTTCATAGCGCCACCAACTGGCGAAAGGAAATCAGCGGTACGTGACAAACGGCATCGGATTTACATGACGCTAAATTCTACGTTCAGTCGGAAGACCATACTCTTCCACCCGTAATTTATTTGTCATACACCTGCCAATCACTTCTCACGCATGCTCACTCATTATTTACTTCCTGTCATTGTTTGGGGCTGTCAATCATGACACCAGCTCTTTAGATCAGCTGGTCTCTTCTATCCAATAAGAACAACGAAACAATTACATGGTTAGCCTCTCATCTTGCCACTGTCTCTTCTACATATGGCCGTCTCTCTACCTTCAGTTCATTCATGTTGCCGTTACGTACCCCTCCACCTCCCCATCTCCGCCCAGTCTTTACAGATCCATCAGCTTCATCAACTCATCCTTCTATCAGCCTCATCAGCCTCCACCACCACCAGGTCTGGACTCCACGGGGGGATTTATTTTGTTGCTGATCGGGGCAAACGACCCTCAATTACAAATCTCCCTGTAGAGTCCAAGCGCCAGAGACTCCATCGAGACTTTATCATAACATATCATGTGTTAACACTAAACAATTATCCTTTCTTTATCCGACTGGTCTCTGCTGATTGAAATGACATTTACATGACGTGGTCTACAATTCACATAGAGAAACATGATGCATGTTGTTGAGAGTATCGTCTAGCGCCACACAGCGGATACAGGAAGTGGTGAAGTATTTGCAAAGCCTAACGTCCTGCGTCACGCACTCCACGCGGGAAAAAAAACATCTGACTGGCGGTCGAACGTTCTCGGCCGGGCGAGCCAGCGTCCCAGCCAGCGTCCCCAATGCGTGCAGCGGTGCGAGGACCCGTTCATCGCTGCTCGCAGCTTTAATTGTTTACGGAATTTTTAGAACAATCTGGTCTAATCAAGATTTAGTTCAACTTGAAAGGATACATATAACCATTTTTTCAATTACTACAAGTTCACTAGGACACATCTGTCCAGCACCCTCATGTGCAAGATTACAAGTTTACCACTTCCAAGTGTCTGTTACATCACAAAACAATTTCTTATGGAACAAAATTTGATTTCCAAACCAATCAATTTACTATTACCACACAGGTAACGAATACAACAAGCACTACAATTATAGAACACACTGCGACATCAATGTCACAGATTTCACACAGTCAGTCCTCAGTCATCGGTCAGTTTGGTCTGTCTTTATTCAATATTTTTAGTTTTGTAAAGTCAAACTATGACTTGGTATATAAATCATCTCTAGTTGTTTGTATTTACGTCACTATTTTTGCTACATGTAGATCCCATTTCCAACTAGTTTAATTTTTAGCGCTTATATATTTATTTATCTAGGGCTGTTTTTAGGTTCCCAGAACCAAGGTTTACCACCGTAACCACTATTTAGTTCCCTGAACTAAATCCGTACACATAAGTTGTTTAAGAGTCTTACATAGGACTGTTTTAGGTTCCTTGAACCAAGGTTACTACCTGAACCTTTCTTACTCATTCCAGTTCCCTGAACTGAAGCTTTAACGTCCCTCGGACTTAGACAATAAAAAAGATCTTCTTACCTGAATTGATTTCCACTGGTGCAATTTTCATAAAAAAATGGATCTCGTCACTCGTCCTCTCTCTCCAGCAGATCCTGGCCTCTCATTGTATCAAACCACTCTCATCTGAGAATGGGGCAGAGGACTTTCGCAAAGAGTCCCAGACTCCCCGTGCACGGTATCAGGTCCAAATCTGGAGGGAGGACGAGGTCTTGAGATCCGGCTCGAAGGACCAAGTTATGTTAGGAAAATTCTACTCTACACCAAGTGTGAAATCAATCTTCATGTAATTTAATCTTGCAAGATGGAGCAGAGTTGAAACCACATACACGTCATGTTTCCAAGTTGCTACTCAAAGGTCCATCTCTGAGTCTTTGTCTTTTATACAGTGTGACAGACAGCAACAGCAGGGGATGGTAAATTCCAAACCGGCTCAAACCAGTTCACTTCCCATGTCTCCATTGTCTCTCTGTGGGGGGCTCGTCCTTGTCCTGTATATTCCAGAGAAGCAAATGGTTGTCTTTCTCTTTAAGTTCCAGTGGTCAACCTTTTGTCCGCAGTTTGGAGAAGATGACCCTGGTTCCCAGACCATAAATCGTATGTAAGACCCCCTCCCCGAAGAGAAGTCACACCTAATGGCAACAACTACAGGAAGGAAGAATCTGAAGCATCTCTTAAATCTAAACATTCTTTGACCTGTAAGGTCACAAACCTTACAGAAACCATTATTTTTCCAACAGTAACCCATTACCCACACGTTGCTTTCTAAAACTTTGTTCATTTCATGTCGAAAATCTGGGTAGTTGTCATAACTCACTGGCAACAGTGAGTTATGACAGGTCGTCTCTGAAATCCCTGAAGTTGTGTGAAGCTGACAATGATGTTCTTTCCTGTGAACAAGTCTGATCCAGTGCAAAATCTAAGGAAAAGGGAGAGGTGCTAGGTGTCTGACTCTAAGGTATGCACTTACATAATTGACAATTAGTTCGTCCTGGGCATTCTGGGTACTGGGGTAAGTAATCGATCTCATGATCTTTCATGATGTTGGTTGTTGTTCTTCATAGACTGCTGCAATCCCTTTCAGCTCTGATCTCATAGGTGCAAGCATGTTGCTCCACCGTTCAATCACAAAAGCAGGCTCTTGAATCAGTTTTTGGTGAGTAAGCTCTCTCAAGATTTGCTCAATGCTGTCTGCTGTTGGAAGCCTCCGGCAGTTGTGAAAATCCATGATTTCCAACAATTCTTTGAGGTCAACACCTTCAAAATCTGAACAACAAGATTCAAAGATCGCTCGCTCAGACTCTGACACATACTTGAAAAAGCAGTCCACAAGATTGCTCTCCACAAAGCCCAAAACAGCTGGCTCCAGAAGTACAGGTACATAGGAAGGTACTTCTCTTTTTGCCAGCCAAATTTGATTATTCGTCATACGCTTTCCCATTCTTCTTTACCAGAATCATGATGTAAGTATGACACTTTGAAGCCATTTCCCATAGTGCACTGCTCATAAAAGTCTCTCCAAAATTCTGACAGTACATCCCTCAAAACACCACCATCATCCACAGCCTTTTCAAGCTTTCCATCAGGAAGAATAACTTGAAAGTAAACGTCATCCTCCATGATACTTTCCTCAGAAATACACTTGAATAAGTTATCTAAGAATCTTCACTCTTTCTCTCTGATTGGTCTGTTCCTGCAACACATCCATGGAAGGAGGCAAGGCTGATCCAAAAGATAGTTCCTGAGAGAGAGGCAAGGTATCATCAACACCAGAGTACTCCATCCCAGAGATGCTTTCTGTGTGGAAAGTTACAATGCCACTATCCTCTAAAGCACGGGTGTCAAACTCAAGGCCCGCAGGCCGAATCCGGCCGAAGCGAAGTCATTTTATGTGGCCCGTGAGAGCTCGAAAGGAATATGATTCATTTTAAAATTAAAGTCTATGCTGCTTTACAATGTACAGTGACCATAAACTACATCTCCCACAATGCATGTCGATTGTGTGACCCGCGAATGAACGTCATCCTACCTGCCGTTATGCTGCGTTGGACCGTGGTGGTCCGTGGTTATTTCACTTCATTCGCTTCATTGCGCTAGACGTGCCGGAGAGGGGGCGTGGCTTATCTCCGGGGAAATAGTTCATTTCTGCCATCTATGGAGGTAGATTTGTGTCTTTATTACGCAAACAAACAAAAAAATGTTGAGCAAATTTCTCGTTTGTAAGTAAAAAAATATAAACTGAGAGTTAGTTTTGCTTATGAAACTAGAATTTCTGGCTGGAAATAAAAAAAATGTTGCTCTAAGAAAAAAAACCTTTGCACTCAAAAAAAAACCTTTGCTCTCAAAAAAAAAACCTTTGCTCAAAACGAATAGCTACGAGTTGAGTTTGGACGTAGTGGGCGGGGCTTACGCTACTGAATGAGCCAGAAGTTTCTATTGGTGGGTTTGACTTGCTCTTGGCACCTAACGGTTACGGTGAGGAGGACATGGAGGTAAGTTGACATTATATTGCTCTGTTTTGTCAAAATGATTTTAAATTTAAATGTATTTAGCAGCACTTTACTTTGTATTCATGTTGTTAGTGTCGTGGAGTCTCTTTTTTTTAAAGAACGACATGGAGGGCTGCTGTGTTGACATGAAGCCCCACTTTCTGCGTGCATGTAAGGATAGCCCATGGTGGGCTAACCTTACATGCACCTGATGCGTGACTATGTTAGCTAAGGTTAGCTACGCATGTATGACACAATTTAAAATAAATCCTATGAGTTTGGTTTTCTCCGACCGAGGTAGGTACAGTTGATGAGGTTACAACCATGTTACTGTCTGGTATTACACTTGATGAAGATAAGCTGAAGTTGAATGAGCCATTAAATCCTTAAAACTCGCTAGCTAAAGACACCTCTGGTCCCGAATCATAAGCTAAGTCAGGTGCCAAAACCGTGTGTCTGATGGTGTATCCCTTGATGACAGTACAGGAAATTTAATTTCTGAATCTCACTCTGACATACTTGTCGATGTACCCAAAGCTTAATTATGTTAACGTATGCATAGCTATTGTTGCCTAGCCGACATCGCCAGTCTGACTAACCATTTAACACTACAGAAATTAGCATCTCATTTGATATTAACCACAATCACGTTACATTAGCTAACGGGTGCTATGTGGACCGGGCGGCAGGCCGGGCAGGGGGCCTAGGCGAGCTGATCGCCGGCGGCATAGACTAGCTCTAGGGACGTGGAATGTCACCTTGCTAGCGGGGAAAGAGCCGGAGCTGGTGCGGGAGGTGGAGCGGTACCAGCTAGATATAGTTGGCCTCACCTCCACGCACAGCACTGGCTCTGGAACCAAGCTCCTGGAGAAAGGTTGGACTTTGTCCTTTTCTGGAGTTGCCCAGGGTGAGAGGCGCCGGGCGGGAGTGGGGATACTCACGAGCCCCCGGCTGAGCGCCGCCGTGTTGGAGTTCTACCCGGGGAGCGAGAGGGTCGTCTCCCTGCGCCTGCGGGTTGCGGGGAGTAAGGCTCTGACTGTTGTTTGTGCCTATGCACCGAACAGCAGTTCAGAGTATCCGGCCTTCTTGGAGTCGGTGGGAGGGGTCCTGGAAAGGGCGCCTCCTGCTGACTCCATAGTTCTCCTGGGAGACTTCAACGCTCACGTGGGCAACGACAGAGAAACCTGGCGGGGGGTGATTGGGAGGAACGGCTTGCCTGATCTGAACCCGAGTGGTGTCTCGCTGTTGGACTTCTGTGCTAGCCACGGTTTGTCCATAACGAACACCATGTTCGAACATAGGGTGGCTCATAAGTGTACCTGGTACCAGAACACCTTAGGCCGTAGATCAATGATCGACTTTGTAATCGTTTCATCTGATCTGCGGCCGTATGTCTTGGACACTCGGGTGAAGAGAGGAGCAGAGCTGTCAACTGATCACCACCTGGTGGTGAGTTGGATCAGATGGCAGGGGAATCGGCTGGAGAGACCCGGCAAGCCCAAACGTGTAGTGAGGGTGAACTGGGAACGTCTGGCGGAGGATCCTGTCCGGGAGGTCTTCAACTCCCACCTCCGGAAGAACTTCTCACACATCCCAAGGGAGGCTGGGGACATGGAATCCGAGTGGACCATGTTCAAAGCCTCTATTGTGGACGCGGCCGCTAGGAGCTGTGGTCGGAAGGTCACCGGTGCCTGTCGTGGCGGTAACCCGAGAACCCGGTGGTGGACACCGGGGGTGAGGGAAGCCGTCAAACTGAAGAAGGAGGCCTTTCGGGCCTGGTTGGCTCGGGGGTCTCCTGAAACAGCGGAGAGGTACCGGCAGGCCAAAAGGGCTGCAGCTGCGGTGGTCGCGGACGCTAAAACTCGGGCATGGGAGGAGTTCGGGGAGGCCATGGAGAAGGACTTTCGGTTGGCCTCAAGGAAGTTCTGGCAAACCATCCGACGGCTCAGGAAGGGAAAGCAGGGCTTACCCCAGGCTGTGCTCAGCACGGGGGGGGAACTGCTGACCCGGACGGGGGACATCGTCGGGCGGTGGAAAGAGCACTTTGAGGAACTCCTAAACCCGGCCAACATGTCCTCTAGAGAGGAGGCAGCGCCTGAAGACTTGGGGGGGGTCGCATCCATATCCTTGGCAGAGGCCACTAAGGTAGTCAATAAGCTCCTTGGTGGCAAGGCGCCGGGGGTGGATGAGATTCGCCCTGAGATGCTGAAGGCGCTGGACGTTGTTGGGCTGTCTTGGCTGACACGCCTTTTCAATGTCGCATGGGGGTCGGGAACAGTGCCCATGGACTGGCAGACTGGGGTGGTGGTTCCCATTTTCAAAAAGGGGGACCGGAGAGTGTGCTTGAATTATCGGGGTATCATACTACTCAGCCTCCCGGGGAAAGTGTATGCCAGGGTGCTGGAAAGGAGGCTCCGACCGATTGTCGAACCTCGGATTCAAGAGGAACAGTGCGGATTCCGTCCCGGTCGTGGAACAGTGGACCAGCTCTTTACCCTCGCAAGACTACTGGAGGGGCTCTGGGAGTTTGCCCAACCAGTCTACATGTGTTTTGTGGACTTGGAGAAGGCCTTCGACCGGGTCCCTCTGGGGTTTTTGTGGGGGGTGCTGCGGGAGTATGGGGTGCCGGACCCGTTACAACGGGCCATCCGGTCTCTGTACGACTGCAGTAGGAGCTGTGTTCGTATTCTCGGCAATAAGTCAGACGCGTTCCCGGTGGGTGTTGGCCTCCGCCAGGGCTGCCCTTTATCACCGGTCCTGTTCGTGACTTTCATGGACAGGATATCTAGGCGTAGCCGGGGGGAGGAGAACGTCGGGTTCGGGGGTCTCGGGATCGCCTCTCTGCTGTTCGCAGATGATGTGGTCTGTTAGCCTCTTGGACCAACGCATTCAGGGCGATTTGCAGCCAGTGTGACCGGCGGGGATGAGAGCACATATCCGAGGCCATGGTGCTCTGCCGGACCGGTGGATTGCTCCTCCGGGTGGGGACGCAGTGGCCGCAGCGAAGAGTTCAAGTATGGGGTCTTGTTCACAGTGAGGGTAGATGGAGCGGGAGATCGACAGGCGGATCGGTGCGGCTGCAGCAGTAAAACAGGCGCTGCAGGACCGTCTTGGTGAAAGGCTGAGCCGGAAGGCAAAGTTCTCAATTTACTGGGCGGTCTACCTTCCGACCCTCACCTATGGTCACGAACTCTGGGTCGTGACCGAAAGAACGAGGTCTTGGATACAAGCGGCCGAAATGAGTTTTCTCCGTAGGGTGGCCGGGCTCAACCTTAGAGATAGGGTAAGGAGCTCGGACATCCGGAGGGAACTTGGAGTTGAGGCGCTACTCCTTTGTATCGAAAGGAGTCAGCTGAGGTGGTTCGGGCATCTGATCAGGATGCCTCCTGGACGCCTCCCGTTAGAGGTTTTCCAGGCACGCCCAACTGGTAGGAGGCCCCGGGGAAGACCTTGGACACGCTGGAGGGATTATATCTCCCAGCTGGCCTGGGAACGCCTCGGGATCCCCCAGAACGAGCTGGAACGTGTTGCGGGTGAGAGGGAAGCCTGGGTCGGCCTGCTAGGCCTGCTGCCACCGCGACCCGACCCCGGATAAGCGGAGGATAATGGATGGATGGGACGTTACATTAGCATCGGTTGCTATCATTAGCCATTTTCTCCTAGCATCGATATGATTGACAGAGACGTTGGGGTATTTCTTTACTATGATCTACTTCGGATAGTCTAAATGACAATATTGTTGCAGTAAATACCAACATTATGGTTCATTTACAGAGGCAGGGTCCTATGTCTTCAAGGAGGTGGCACTTAATACACATTTGCTAAACTGTTTCCATCCACAGCAGCATTTAACAATCACTAAACCCACAAGTGTCAACATTTTTTAAAGTAACTACATATTCAATTCAATTCAATTCAATTCAATTCAATTTATTTTTGTATAGCCCAAAATCACAAATTACAAATTTGCCTCAGAGGGCTTTACAATCTGTACACACTGACATCCTCTGTCCCAGAACCTCTCATCGACTCAGGAAAAACTCCCCAAAAAACCCTATCAACAGGGAGAAAAATGGAAGAAACCTTCAGGAGAGCAGCAGAGGAGGATCCTCTCCCAGGATGGACAGAGTACGAAAATAGATGTCATGTGTACAGAATGAACAGCATAACAGAGTTACAACACGTTGAATTCACATAAAATAGAAAAGAATGTGCGTCAGCAGTTCCATGGAAGGAACCAGGAGGCAGGACCAGGGTCCAGATGCAACCACGATTCGTGGAAACCTGCGAGGCGAGAAAGCACAAAGACTCCGAGGGAAGAAGTAGAGTTAGTAATGTGCATTTATAGAACATGAATTCATACAGAAGGAGAGAGAAAAGGATAGAGGAGCTCAGTGTATCCTAAGTTGTCCCCCAGCAGTCTAGGCCTATAGCAGCATATCAAGGGGCTGGAAAGAATGGACCAGGGCAAACCTGAGCCAGCCCTAACTATAAGCGCTATCAAAAGAGGAAAGTCTTAAGTCTACTCTTAAATGTGGTCACTGTGTCTGCCCCCCGGACTGAAAGTGGAAGCTGGTAATAGAAGAGGAGCTTGATAACTGAAGGCTCCGGCTCCCATCCTACTTTTTAAGACTCTAGGAACCACAAGCAGCCCCGCATTTAGTGAGCGCAGCTCTCTAGTGGGGAAATATGGTACTATGAGATCCTTAAGATATGATGGTGCCTCACCAATTAAGGCTTTGTAGGTGAGGAGAAGGATTTTAAATTTGACTCTGGATTTTACAGGGAGCCAGTGAAGAGAAGCTAATACAGCAGTAATATGATCTCTTCTCTTAGTTTTTGTTAGTACACGAGCTGCAGCATTCTGGATCAACTGGAGAGATTTAAGAGACTTATTAGAGCAGCCTGATAATAAGGAGTTACAGTAGTCCAGTCTAGAAGTAACAAATGCGTGAACTAATTTTTCTGCATCGCTTTGAGACAGGATGTGTCTAATTTTTGAAATGTTACGTAGGTGAAGAAAAAATGCAGTCCTTGAGATTTGTTTTACGTGAGAGTTAAAGGACAAGTCCTGATCAAAGACAACTCCGAGATTCTTTATGGTGGTGCTGGATGCCAGGGCAATGCCATCTAGAGAAACCACATCATTAGATAGTTGATTCCGGAGGTGTTCTGGGCCTAGTGAAATAACTTCAGTTTTGTCTGAGTTTAACATCAGGAAGTTGCAGGTCATCCATGTTTTTATATCTTTAAGATGCTTGAAGTTTAGCAAGCTGGTTGCTTTCGTCTGGCTTGATCGATATATATAATTGAGTATCATCAGCATAACAATGAAAGTCTATGGAGTGTCTTCTGATAATATTGCCCAAAGGAAGCATATATAAGGTGAATAAGATTGGTCCAAGCACAGAACCTTGTGGAACTCCGTGACTGACGTTGGTGGTCATCGAGGATTCAACTGTTTACATATACAAATTGAGATCAATCCGATAAATAGGACTCAAACCAGCCTAGTGCGGTGCCTTTAATGCCCATTAAATGTTCTAATCTCTGTAATAGGATGTGATGGTCAATGGTGTCGAATGCAGCACTAAGGTCCAACAAGACAAGAACAGAGACAAGTCCTTTATCTGATGCAATTAGGAGGTCATTAGTAATTTTCACCAGTGCTGTCTCTGTGCTGTGGTGTTTTCTAAAACCTGACTGAAAATCCTCAAATAAACTATTGTTCTGTAGAAAGTCACATAACTGATTTGCAACTACTTTCTCAAGGATCTTAGAGAGGAAGGGAAGGTTAGAGATCGGTCTATAGTTAGCCAACACCTCTGGATCAAGAGTGGGCTTCTTGAGAAGAGGCTTGATCACAGCTACTTTAAAAGACTGTGGTACATGGCCTGTTTGTAAAGACAGATTGACAATATCCAGCAGACAGGTGCCAATCAAAGGTAAAACTTCTTTGAGCAGCCTCGTCGGGACGGGGTCCAAGAGACAGGTAGAAGATTTAGAAGAGGAAATTGTTGAAGACAATTTTTTAAAGTCGATGAGAGAGAAGCCGTCCATACATATATCAGGGCTTATAGCTGCCTCCAAGGATAGATCGGCACTGGTTGAGGGCAAGAGACCATTAATCTTGTCTCTAATAGTAAGAATCTTATCATTGAAGAAGCTCATGAAATTATTACTACTAAGGTCTATAGGAATACACGGCTCGACAGAGCTGTGACTCTCTGTCAGCCTGGCTACAGTGCTGAAGAGAAATCTGGGGTTGTTCTTATTTTTCTCTATTATTAGTGTGTAATAGGCTGCTCTGACATTACGGAGGGCCTTCTTATATGTTTTCAGACTATCTCGCCAAACTAACCGAGATTCTTCTAAATTGGTGGAACGCCATATCCTTTCAAGCTTTCGCAATGTTTGTTTTATTTTGCGGGTTTCAGAGTTATACCATGGAGCGAACCTCCTCTGCTTTATTATCTTCTTTTTGAGAGGGGCTATAGAGTCTAGTGTCAATCTCAGTGAGCCTGTAGCACTATCGACGAGATGATCAATCTGGGACGGACCAAAGTTAGTACAGGAGTCCTCTGTTATATTGAGACATGGCATTGAATTAAATACAGATGGAATCGCTTCTTTAAATTTAGCTACAGCACTGTCAGATAGACATCTGGTGTAGAAACCTTTGCCTAACGGTGTACACTCTGGTAGTATAAACTCGAAAGTTATTAGGTAATGGTCCGATAAAAGAGGGTTCTGTGGAAAAACTATTAGATGTTCTATTTTAATGCCATATGCAAGAACAAGGTCGAGGGTGTGGTTAAAACAGTGAGTGGGTTTCTGTACACTCTGACAGAAGCCGATTGAATCTAATAATGAGATAAACGCAGTACTAAGGCTATCATTATCAACATCCACATGAATATTAAAGTCACCTACAATAATAACTTTATCTGTTTTAAGAACTAAACTTACTTACGTACTAAAGAATACGGACCTGGGGCCCGGTACACTATAACAAATAGAATTGGCTGTATTGTTTTCCAGGTTGGATGTGAAAGACTAAGAACAAGGCTTTCAAATGAGTTGTAGTTCAATTTAGGTTTAGGGTTCATTAATAGGCCCGAGTCAAAGATAGCTGCTACTCCACCTCCTCGGCCGGTGCCTCGAGGAATGTGAGTATTAATGTGACTTGGAGGAGTTGATTCATTTAGGCTGACATATTCTTCATGACACAGCCAGGTTTCAGTAAGACAGAATAGATCAATGTGATTGGCAGATATTAAATCATTTACTAAAACAGCTTTAGATTACAAAGATCTGATATTTAAGAGTCCACATTTAATTCTCCTATTTTGTTGCACTGTTGCGTTGGTGGTGTTAACTTTTATGAGATTATTTTGTACAACTCCTCTTCTGGTTGCTTTAGATTTAATTAATTTAAGTGGCCGTGGGGCAGACACAGTCCCTATATAGTTTTGGGTGGGTAACTGCTCTAATGGAAGTGCAGAGAAGGGTGTAAGACTACAACTCTGCTTCTGCTTCCTGGTCTGAACTCTGAGTTGTCATGGATTGGGTCCCCAAACAAAGTTGGTCAGATTTGCAGAAATGAGATCCACTCCATCCTTCGTGGGATGAATGCCGTCTCTCCTAATCAGATCAGGTTTTCCCCAGAAAGTCTCCCAATTATCAACGAAGCCCACATTGTTTGCTGGACACCACCTCGACAACCAGCGGTTGAATGATGACATGCGGCTATACATCTCATCATTGACCAAATTTGGGAGAGGGCCAGAGAAAACTACGGTGTCCGACATTGTTTTGGCGTATGAACACACCGATGCCACATTAACTTTAGTGACCTCCGAGTGTCGGATTCGGGAGTCATTACCACCGACGTGTATTACAATCTTACTGTATTTACGTTTATCCTTAGCCAGCAGTTTTAAATAGGACTCAACGTCGCCCACTCTGGCCCCCGGAATGCATGTGACTGTGACCCCTGGCTTCGCTATCTTCACGTTTCTGACTATGGAGCTACCTATAACCAGAGTCGGTTCCTCAGCGGGTGTCTCGCCGAGTGGGGCGAACCGGTTAGAAACGTGAAGAGGTAAACATAGACAACTTATGTTAGCTTAGTTAGTGATATCATGTAGTGAAGGTGAGGCACAAGTTATTCATAATTTGCTTGGTGTTTTTGATCAAATAATTACACTCAAACATTACGTTGATACTGTCTTGGTAATACTTCCTTTTTTTCTTTTAATGTCAGAATGGAAACCAACAACAAACACCTCAGGTAATTGCTGTGTGACTAATGCATTACACTGTAACGTCCTTTTACCGTGTTCATACATCTAAAATCCCTTTCCAGTATGATGCACGTGAAGCCACGGAGGCTGCACGACATCTCCTGTCCCTGATTTCAAGGGCCATACCTGAAGAACCTCAGAGACAAAGGCAGGGACAGAGTCAGGTTATGGAGAGATCCTCAGTGCAAACTGAAATGGCCAGGTAGACAGGCATGCACTCATGTCAATGAGCCAGTCAAATGTGTCATTAGTCTGGTTTTTACCATGATGGCAGGAGTACAATTATGCAACTGTCATATAACATTAATTATGCCTTTATTTAAGCTTTGAGTGTTTACTGGTTGTCCTACATAGTATTTGCATGACTTCCTTTCTGCTTCATAACTAGCTAAGTTTTGAGGAATCTCAATGGGTATCACTATGTTTGAAATGTAGGTGGACTCACATTACATCATGTCCCATCTGGCCCCGGAGTTGAGTGTAAGCGGTTCAAATAAGCAAGTGAAGGAATCAAAAATCTTGGAGCACTTCCAACATTTTCCTCTAGAACTTGAAGGTATGTCCAACCATTCATTTAAAAATAATTATTTACCATTTAACTGTCTTAATGAGCATTATATTTAACTGTTTGCATATAAAATGACTGGAGAGATTTATTCTGGTATACACTTTGTATTTCTCTTCAAGATGCACAACCTGATGGCAACACTGCAGGAGAGGCTTTGACTGTATCCTCAGTCATGCAGTGGATGACTGGTCAAGCTCACAGACATCTGCTTTTGGTGGATCGGCAAACATTCAAACTCAGTGAAATTTGATCATTGGTGTCTGAACGCCATGCCTAACCACACTGTGTGTTACCCAAGTGTCAGTGCTTGCACAGACACCATCACATTCCCAGTAGCCCACATTACAGATTATGAATCATTTAAAACACTCCTGCAAACTGCCATTAAGTATGGTGCAGGATTTGACAGAGTGTGATAAATGTGTTAAATAGTTGTTGGCAAGAGCATGGTTCTGTGTTATAATGTGTTTCACTTGTGCTTATTCTTTATGTTTTCTATTCTTTAGTGAAACAAACAAAACGTTCCAGAATCATTTTATACTGCAGCTATTTATGCCACCTTGTTATAACGTGAGTGAGCCAAATAAACACATGTAAGTATTTATTTACTGTGCTTTATTTGTGTTTAGTTAAAAGTGCATACTTGTTTTAGAATCAGCACATGAGATGTGCATCAAGTATATCAATGGGAAACTTCATCCAAAAAATGAAGCCAGTTGAAGGACATGCATATAGATGTCCCATCCAAAAGAAGAGGAATCGACGGTGGGGTTTACTTGCTGCACTGCAGCAAGACCTTCAGCTGACAAGGGGCATGGCACCTCTGGTACAGTGACCCCATGCTCTGGATCAGCACCGTCAGGTTCCTCATCTTGCAAGTGTTCTGCTTGCAGGATCTGAGATGGACCAAACACATACATTAATTACAATTATAGACATTGCCTCGTTTTTTCACATATTATAGCCGATCTAATGTTAATATTTATTAATTTAGGTTAGATGTGTATATACAGATAAATTACATTTTGAGGAGAGTTCAATGTACCTGAACAAAAGCTCTTTGTGAAAAAGGTTCCATTCTGTAGACAAGGGAATTATGACCACATTGTATTATTATAAATACAGAGACCATGTAGTTATATTGTATAACAAGAAAAGCCAGTCATTGCCAACAAACTAAACAATGTAATGATTTAACAATCATACAGAACCCCTCCATAATACACAGACACGTTTAAATGTAAGTTTATTGTGTTTTGTGTCACTATTACAATAGTGTATAATTGTACAATTTTGTTAATTATCAAGTATCAAATGATACAAGCCTTTGCATCCATGACTAGCATGTATGTGTGTGTACTGCACAGCTTCCGCCACCAGGTGGTGTGTTTGAGCAAATAAAGGGACGTTTCAAGCAGGTGGCAGAAGTAGTAAAAGTTTTCTTCTGTGTCTGTCCAGTGTAGTCATAAAAAGACACGCGTCGTTTTTAGCTACAGTTTTTTTTTTGAAAGCAAAGGTTTTTTTTCTGAGAGCAAAGTTTTTTTATTTGCAGCCAAAAATTCTAGTTTCATAAGCAAAACTAACTCAGTTTATATTTTTTTTACTTACAAACGAGAAATTTGCTCTCAACATTTTTTTTTTTGTTTGCGTAATAAAGACACAAATCTACCTTCATAGCCATCCACCATAAAATAAATAACCACTATTTCTGCTTTGTACGTGTTGTGGAAGTCCCACAAACGTGGGAACATCAGACGCCTTCGTGTCTGGGTTCATAACATCATCCGTCGCCACACACAGATTCTCCAGGTTCGGGATGAAGCCGCTTCCAGACTATCAACTTCGCAAAGTTTTCGCGTTGCGTCATTCTCGCCGCCCAGTAGAAATTCGCGTTATTCACAACCATTCGAGTCTGTGCATTGACTTTGTATGTAATCTACTCGCGCGAAAAATTGGCAACACGTTTGTTGTGAACGCAGCATAAAGGTACGTCTTGGCCAGGTCTCCCTCGAAAAAGAGATTTTTAATCTCAATGGGACTTATCTGGTTAAATAAAGGTTTAATAATAATAATAATAATAATAATAATAATAATTTGTAAATACAGTGCTGCTTCCAACATAAATAATATCTGAAGTATTTATCTCCACAGCATCTGTTGCAGAAGTATCTGGAGAGTGGCGATAGATAGCAGGTCTGTCGTGTCTTTTCACCTTTTTGCGCAGTGGCATCACTATTCTCCTCCTCAAGATGTATGTCACTGACAATGTCTTTCTTCTTGGTTGTTAAATAGAAACTTAAGAGAGGAAACTTTGTCTTTTCATACAGTTCCCCGACTGTGATACTGCTATCTAATGAATGCCCCTGAAAGTCAGTTAAATCGATGTCAAAATCGGTGAGGCTCCCCTCTGCATTTATTCCACCTGGAAAAAACAACAGGGCACCCTTTTCAATCAAGTTCTGTTTTGTACCGTCCTTCGGGACTCTCTTTTCTGGTTCCCCCACTCTTTTTGGTGCGTACCTGAACAAATTCCCCTTCTCTGAAATTCATCCATCCATCCCATCTCAATTTTTCTCTGATTCTTCTGAGCATTCTTTGGAGGGGTTTGAGGTCTCTGAGACACATGATCCTCTTTGTTTCTTGAGAGCTTTCCTCTAAGTCGGTCAAAGTTCTTTGACTTGCGACTGCTGGGTTATTTTTCCTTCCGTCTGCAGTATCCCAAAACAGCCAGTCGATCACCTCAGGATGGCCGGTACTCTAAGCTGGTCATCATCATGAAGTGTATGACACTGGAATCAATCTACAATGAAGGAATACTTTATTAATTTTAGGCCAAGTCTGGCTGGGTCCGGAGAGCGTCCTGCACCACCGATTCAATCTCCCAGGTGAGAGAGCCTGCCACACAGGTTGCCGGGAGGATGGTGCCAGGACTGGAGGAGTGACCCTCAGGAGAGAACTGGCGCGAGAGAGCGTCGGGTTTGGTGTTTTTGTGGCCTGGACAGTAGGAGATAGAAAAGTCAAAACGCCCGAAGAATAGTGACCAACGAGCCTGGCGAGAGTTTAACCTCTTGGCCATCTGGATGTACTCCAGGTTTTTATGGTCCGTCCAGACCACGAACGGATGAACGGCCCCTTCTAGCCAGTGTCTCCACTCCTCGAGAGCCAGCTTGATTGCCAACAGTTCCCGGTTTCCAACATCGTAGTTTTTCTCTGCCGGGGTCAACCGGCGGGAATAGTACGCGCAAGGACGAAGCTTAGAGTCTGAGTCCGAGCGTTGTGACAGGATGGCCCCCACGCCTCTGTCCGAGGCATCTACTTCCACAAAGAACTGCCGGGTGTCGTCGGGCTGAATCAGGATGGGGCGGAGGAGAACCGTTCCTTGAGGAGTTGGAATGCCCGACCGGCTTCCGGGGTCCATAAGAACATGGTCTTGGAGGAGGTGAGTCCAGTGAGGGGGGCTGCTAGCTTGCTGTAGTTCCTGACGAATCGGCGGTAGAAGTTGGCAAACCTAAGCCTAGAGCAGTAATGCAACAATGCTGTATTTAAAAATCATATTATTTGTAAATATGAAAAATGGTTAAAGATGCTATGAGCATGTTTATCTACTTAATTATCTGTATATATTTCAGAACTAAGTTGCAAAAAGAGATACAAAAGGGTCATTTTTGACCCGGTTTGATTTAATATTTTATTGTACAATAAGCTATTATAGTGACTCAAGACCTGGAATGATTTTCATTTATTGTATGTTGATTTATCTCAACACTAAACATGTTGTTAAAAACAACTCGCAGTTGACCCTTTTCATGTCAGATATTTTGACTTGTTATAACATTCCCAGTAGGATTTTTCCTTTTTCATGAACATAAGTTACCTATTAACTTTAAACACGCTCTTTGATGGAGACAGTATAAGTATAGTATTTAGTTTTATCACAATCATACGGCAATGATGATAAGACATAAGTTATTTTTGTGTTCTATTTTATTTGAAATTTAAACTAGTGTGTAAACCAAATATTTCAGTCATATTGTATATTTTAATGAAGTACCACGACATAACAGGTTAATACACTGTCACAGGGGCCCAGTACACCTACAGGGTCCTGGTCTGTGGCTGGTGAGGGATGAGGCGCCTAGATATTTTTCAAAACACCTCTGGATTACCAGAGATTACATTGCGTTCTGTTCTGATGTAGTGTGAATGAGAGTAGATGTCCAACTGTCCGTTTTCAAGTCACCCAAAAGTGTACTGAACAAATATTAAACATGGCAGTGTAGAGACACAATAGTATAGTGACTCAGTAAGGTGATGTGCATAAATTATTCGTAGCAATATGGAATCATTAATTTTTTTAAGCCACATCAAAGTGGCACTGTCTTCCAAGTCATTAAGTTGCATTTAAGTGTTCAGCAGTTGAACTGAAACCTTAAATATGCTTGAGACTCACTGTTGTTTTTTATTCTCTAATTTGTATTTTACTAACACACTTCTGCCCGCATTTCCACCGCAAAGCGCCTTTCTAAACAACAGTATATAAATATCTGCATTACTTTTCAACATGCTGTGGCACTATGTTACATTAGTAGGATATTACGGCTGTGATGAAACTCACCAGATCTTGATGAAAGGTTATGTGGAGTCTGAATTAACGTTAGCCAGCTTTGAGAAACACATGGAACAGCTACATTAACAGCAATGTAACATCTAACATTTACAAGAGTCAACAGTAATAGTTACCTTTTGCATATCGTTTGCATGGTTGGACTGGCGAGGGGATAAAGAGACCTGTGAAGACAACGCATGTAATAGAAAAAATAATAATAATACAAATTTTAAACAAAAGCCAGCACCAGTGAAGTGCATGCGCACTTTCTATCTATGAATTAGTATGATGTATTTCTTCACCAACAAACACAAACTACAGATGTCAACTGTACTAGATAAAAGTGAGGTGATCACCTAAAGTCAGTAGGATAGATTGTCTGAGCACCGTGGGCATCTGCACTAAATTTCATGGCAATCCATCCAACTGTTGTTGAGATATTTCAGTCTGGACCAAAGTGTTGGTCTGACAGACAGAACAACATTGCCAACCAGAAAGGCAAGAATAGTTTTGTATTTATTCTTTAAAATGTTTGATCTTTCGATCAACAGGAGTAGTTCATAAAAACAACTTAATAGGAAACCTAGTAGGAAAGTCAGCCAATATCAAGCATTGTATGCTTGTTTGCAGTGTATTTTATGCATTGTATGAATCATTTCAGTTGAAAACCTCCATCTTTACAAATATACACACAATTCATTAAAAACACTAAACAATCATTTGCATATTCCGGAACACTTGGCTTTAATTTTATGACATGACCTTATGACAGAACATGCCATCATGTTCCATGTTCCGTTCACCACAGCTTAAGAACACACTCAGTGGCAAGTTCACTCAGAGCAAGCAACACAGTGGTTACTCTGAAGTCTGAAGTTAATCGTGTTAGAAATGGGCAATATATTTTGTTCAGAACAAAGGGGGATTAAAAGGAAGTCCAGTACGGACCCTGAGACCCTCAACAAAAGGACAAGGCTTTCAGAAAGTGAAGACCCAACCAACCCGGAGGAAGACGTCGATGCGAGAGGAAAGAAGAGGAAAGGCAGAGAAGATGGAGAGGGACAACCAAAGAGTAAAGGGAGAAGACTTGACAAGGAGTTGGTGTCCTCCTCCTCAGCGAACTCTGGAGAAGGTGAGCTTTTTTCCGTCAGGTTTTTAAAGATCTGTGTGTGGAATTTTTGATTTCACCCAAGAGGAATTACATTTTTGGTGCTTACAGCATCAACAATTAACATTTACAAATTCAAAAACAGTGGTTTCTTTGGAACTATTTATTTGGTATGAGGTTGGTCCAATAGATACTGATTACAGTGAGGCTTGTAGATTATCCAGAGAATCCTGTTTTCGGATTTAAATGTTGCTGTTAAATGTTTCAATGCTGTAATCAGCACAAACAAAATTTAATTCACCTCAATTGCATTGGGCTGGAAACAGATATCTCAAAAACAGGACAAGTAAAACTACCGGCATGGTAGATACCACTAGAGGACATTCAGAACTTTTATTTTTATTGAAGTTTTGGAAGGCATACTATTTCTTAATTCTGCCCATTTCGTCATTTAGTATGGAGGAGTTTTTAGTTAGTGACTGTCAAGCTGATGTTCTTCTGGGTTTTTTCTCCTCTATAGAAAGCTGCAATACATCTTTGGAGGATGTTAGAGTCGGTAAGAGGAAGGCCGACGGTGAAGGACCAAACAAAAAAAAGAAGAGGAGGATGAACCTGAAGAAGACCAAACTGGAGACCAAAGAGGATTTGTCCGTAGATGCCCTAAGAGGTCAGTATAGTGATACATGTAGGGTTTGACCTCATGTAAGTGTAAAATTAGGATTTATATTAAGTATAATATTGGAGGGATTCATTGTAGAACTTAGGTAACATATAACAGTTGTTACGCACAACTGTATTAAAACAAATAATGTTTTTGTCTGTTCAGCTGAATTTGAGGCCAAATACAAACAGCAGAAAATGTTCGGTGAAGGAGGATGTGGATCGGTGTTTGCTGGCTATCGCAAAGCAGATAATCTACCTGTAAGTGTTACACACACATTCTTTCAAATACACACAAACAACATGGTGAGGGAGTGCTAACGAAAGTGTTGTTTGTACCTCGCAGGTTGCCATCAAACACATTCCTAAGGACAACATTCTCTGCAAACACGTGGTGAGTGACACGAGTGAGCAGCACCTGCTGCTGTTAAAATCTGCTGTATTCAACTCTCTCTTTCTGAATGTATTGTGGATGAATCAAGGTTCTCTCTCATCCTTAACTCTGTTGTGATGTTTCAGGACGATGATGGGAAGCAGCTCCCCTCGGAAGTCGCCGTCATGTTGAAACTGGTGGACAAAACAAGTGGATCAGTGGGGACGTCAGCATCCGTGTCCCTACTGGACTGGTACGATCTGGACCAGGAGCTGATCCTGGTGCTGGAGAGACCGATCCCTGCCGAGGACCTACTCAAGTACATCAAACACAACGGAGGCTCCTTACAAGAGGAGGAGGCCAAGGTAAGCTGCTGGAGGATTCTTGTGTGTTTTGAACTTTTTACAGGAACTGGGAGGCTACTTCAAGGATTTTCTTTTTTGCAATTTACGGTTTATTTTCTTAGTTTTTGGCCATTGTTTCTCTTGATCATGATAACAATGTACTCACCAAAGTAATTGCTAGAAACAGTTGTGTAGGCAGTCAAACAGGTTGTAGACAAAGCTATAGGTCACCTAAACTCATTTGGAGGAGAAAATCTACTGAAAATCTCTTGTGTATTTCAGTGCCTATGGCTTAAAGATGGTTTTAGAAACTTTGTAACTTGCAGTTTTAGGCAGCTCAGAGTCACATCCATGAAAACATGTTAAACCATCCTCCTCTCCAACCCCTCATCTCCCTCTTTTTGTCTGTCAGACCATAGTGAAACAGCTGGTCGATGCATTGATTGAACTTCAGGACAAAGGCATCTTCCACCGGGACATTAAGGTGGAGAACATCTTGATTGAGACCGGCTCAGATGTCCCGCGAGTTCGCCTCATTGACTTTGGTTTGAGCTGCTTCGTCAAAACAGGAGCCTCTTACCGCGTCTTCTACGGTAAGAAGTCTAGCTTTACTCCTGCTCTTCACTAACTTACCCATCGGGGATTTTTGCATTTAAACAAAGCTCCTCCTCCTCCTCACCGTCTTGTTATTATGTCTGTATATTCTAGGTACTCCAGATCACGTCCCCCCAGAGTGGTTATGGGGTCATGGATACACAGCTGGACCTGGCACCGTGTGGCAGCTGGGAGTGGTCCTGTTTGAAACAGTCCACAGAGATACAGAATTTGTGACCACCGATTTCATCGGACCTTGGTGGATTAAAATTCTGTTTGGTCAGAGAATCAGCAAGAATCTGTCCAAAGGTAAGAAAAACATACAGAAACATGTCGGCAGACACCAATCTGTTGATTTTAGTTGACATTCTGATGGATCACTGTAGCCGTCACCTTTCTTCTCCTTCTTTCTCTTCAGATTGCCAGGATTTCATGCGAAGGTGTTTGAGCTTACACCCCGATCAGCGTCCGACCCTGGAGCAGCTCAGGATTCACCCATGGCTCAGATAAACCAACACCACACACACACACACACACACACACACACACACAAACACATTTAAAATGTACAACACATCTATACAACAACAAACTTGTCATTGAAATTAAAATACTGCTTCTACTTAGACAGGAAGGAGAACGTGAGGAACTCCTGCTTGACATCTTCGAGGACTCAACAATCATTCATAGTCATTCTGCAGCACAAGGTTAAGCTACACAAGAACATCCTGTTCGGTAATTGGAATTATTATATTAATATCATCCAATCCCTTGCATAAGTGTCATTTAAATACTAATGCTGCTTCCTCTTTGACAGGAAGGAGAACGTGAGGAACTCCTGCTTTTGCAGCTCTTGTAGGAGAACGTGAGGAACTCCTGCTTTTGCAGATCTTGTAGGAAAACGTGAGGAACTCCTGCATTTGCAGATCTTGTAGGAGAACGTGAGGAACTCCTGCGTTTGCAGATCTTGTAGGAGAACGTGAGGAACTCCTGCTTTTGCAGATTTTGTAGGAGAACGTGAGGAACTCCTGCTTTTGCAGATCTTGTAGCACACCCAGCCGTCCGAGGAGAGGGGATCTCTCTTTGAATTGCCTTTCCCGAGGTTTCTTCCCATTTTCCGTCTGCCATCAGGATTTCGGGGAGTTTTTCCTCGTCTTCTTAGAGAGCTCGGGCTGGGTCAAATTATTCAGTATATAATGTGATATGTAATACTGTAATAATAAAAATAAACTTGAGTTTTAAAATAACTTTCAAGCTCTTTCCTCCATTTTAGTGAAACACACTTGGTATACAAATAAATAATATTGACAGCAATGGTCTTGAAAAAAGAAAATAGAAGTGAATCAGGATTTGTAGATAAAGGACACAGAGTGTTGTGTACTGTGTACTTTTCATCGAACACTTTAGGCCTGATTAAAAGTGTTTCAGCTGTACGGTCAAATAAAGGCAAAAAAGCCCCCAAAAGATCTTTCAAAGCAAAGGTACAAGGAACTTTATATGGAAAATCAAGAAAACATGATTATATTTTAAAATAAATTCAGGCAATTAAAAGCTAAAGAAAAATAGATTTAAATTCACCACAATGAAATGTATTAATAAAAAGAGTGAAATCAACAAATTAAATAGATAAGACAATATAGAACAGGAAACAACAAACACTTGGGGCTAATGTAAATAAAATGTGTATTTAAGAGGATTTTAGAGGTGATTTAAAATACTCTGACATACCCTGACAGCTGAGGCCCTGGTCAACTGTGGTCTCGATCCAGGATTTAAAAGCAGCCAGAGAGATCTGCCTCTGAGGCAACACTGTGTTTGTATGTAGGGGAGCAGCAATTCCCATTAGGCGTTTTAAACATTATCACAATAATCTCAAAATGAGTCAACTCTAAAACAGGTCACCAATCAAAAGAGGCAAGATAGAAGTTATGGATTCTTGTCCTTTTGAATTTGTGAAAAGCATAGCAACTTGTTTTGAGTCTTAAAACCAGCATTGGAGGAAGTATTCAGATCCTTTACTTCAGTAAAAGTACTATTACCACACTGTAAAATACTCTGTTATTAGTAAAAGTCCTGCATTGAATATGTTATTTAAGTAAGAGTACGTGAGTATAATGAGGAAAATGTAAGTATTAAAAGTATAAAATTGTCCCCTGTGACTTTATACAATTATATAATACATCATTAGATTATTATTAATGTAAAAGCAGGATTTTACTGTTGTAGTTGCATGAGATGGAGCTCATGTTGAACTATTAACTAGTGATTATTTTCATTATGGATTAATCTGCAGATTTTTTTCTCCGTCAATCGACTGATTGTTTGGTTTGTAAAAATAGTGAGAATAGTGAAAAATGACATCATAAATACCCAGAACCCAAAGTGACACCTTTATAATGTTTCTTTTGCACAACCAACAGTCCAAACCTCAACATTATCACTAATACATGACAAAATGGAAGGCAGCAAATCTTCACATTTGTGAAGCTTGAACCACAAAATGTTTCACCATGAAAAAGGATTATCAAAATAGTTGCCCTTGAATTGATGAATCAACTAATCGGTTCAACTGTACAACTAGAGCTGTCAGATAAATGTAGTGAAGTAAAAAGTACAATAAATCCCTCTGAGATGTAGTGTAGAGTTGAAGTATAAAGTGGTGTTATAAGAAATAATCAAATGTAAAGTAGTAGTACCTCAAATAGAAGTACAGTACTTGAGTAAATGTACTTAGTTAAATCCACAATCATTATTCTGTAAATAGAAATACATGTCTAATTGTTTCCAAAGTTAATAATAGTTTTTAGCAGAGTTAGATAAATCAAGTGTGTATCTTCCAAAGTTACAATCTTTTGAAATCAAATAAAAAATGACCCGAAGACAGTTTGTATATTTGTTTGTGTAACCAACAGCCTGCTGTCTTCTATTATTTTTTTGTGTTTATCAATAAGAATAACTAAACGTACGTGTGTGAGATGACTTGTTTATTTGTCTGAACAGCCAGTCAGACGGCTCTCTATCAGCTGCAGACTCAATATACTGAATCAGACAAATTAAATAAATCAAATGTACTTTTATCTACATGTGTGGATGAAAAATTAATTAGTTATTTACATTGTCGAGAAATGAGTACTTGTGACTTTAAGAATTCTACATCATCACCAGCCACCAATGAGGGAAGTCACTCATTGCTTAGCAACAGAGCCCAAACATAGCAACCATGCTCTTTGAAAACAAGTTAATGTGCTTAAATAAAAGATGTTAGCTAACACTAATTCTTGATTTTTATTTCCGGCTAATTGTTCCTTCCTGCGATGGCTGAAATCAGCATGTGTGAGCCATTTGAGCTCTTCAATCTCCTCAACCAGTGCAGCCGTGTGTCAAAGCTGGCAGAGGTCAACTACCTCTGTTTGATTGGTGAGAAATGGACTGTGGCTCGGTTGTTAATGCTGGAGTCTGTGTGACCACTTGCTATGAGTTGGATTTTGCTTGATTGCTCTGCTTTAATTCAATTTACCTTCAGTTGTTTTGTACTTGTGTATTGCATGTCTCCTTTCTAGATGCTCGAGAAACCCATGACTACAGAATGAGTCACATCTTAACAGCTAGAAATGCCAAAATGGTAGGGATGTCATTGTATACACAGTTTTGTGATTCATGCCTATTCGTACCAAACAGTCTGTGTCTGATTGGTACAAATAGGCGTAATTGGGCAGAAGGTTGGTTGCTGTAAAATGTCGTAAGAAATCTTTGCTTAGCAAATGGTTAAAACAAGCATTAGTATTATCGCTCATAGATTGTTTGAATTTAAAGCAGCTTAATTTCTTCCCATTTTGTTTTGTGTCAAATATATCAAACCTTTTTGTGTGCCTCTTTCTAGGATTCAGAGAGTACGTTTTTCCTGTCAGAGGCTGTGGAGGTTGACAGTATGCAGCACGTGGTGGTATATGACAGCAACACATGCTTTTTACAGCAACAAGGTAACTGGCTATACAGGACATGTTTCTTCAAAGTAGCACTGGGGCATCTGCATTTTCCACGAGCCCCCTAAACTGCTCTGGCAGAAGAAAGCTAGTAGTTCTCTTCAGGCAGTGCTTCCAATGTGCATTTCGAGTGTGTAAATTGATGTTCATCCGTTTGCTTCTGACTGATTGCAGACAGAGCGGTTAAATGTGCCCAGGAACTGGCCAACGCTAGCATCTGTCCAGTCCACATAGTGACAGGAGGCTTTCAGAGGTTCTCGGCTCTGTACCCTTTTTTAAGCACTGAGAAAATCATGTACACCATCATGGTAAGACTATGTGGTGGACTATATAGAGAATGGAAAAAACATTTCTCACACAGTCTCACACTGTTACATATTCTAAGTTTGGGGTTAGATGTCATGTGTGATATATTTAACATATGGATGATTTTTTTTCTTTATAATCTTTGATTAACAGACTATATGGAAGCTATTTTTACCCCATAGGGAAGAAAGAAGTAATTTTGCTTTAACACCTCACAACAGTATGAAAAGGGTACCCTGGTGGCTGAGTGGTTAAGATGCATAACAGTACAATAATCTGGACAGTAATTGTTTTTCTGTCCAGTAATTTGTACTTGACTACTTGCCTTAAAGAGCACCTACTTTTTTACTTCAACATAACCAACAGAGTTTCTTGCAGCACTCTCTATTTTTTCTTCACTAATTAAGGATTGTTGGAATTGAACTTTGGTGGGGAAAATTCCCAACTGCAAATTTTCAATTAATACAATTACCAAAGACACACAGATTTTGGGAGCGTTGCCCAGTTAGTAATCCAGTCTTGCTTAAATACATACCAAACATTATGAAATACTTGTTATTTTTCACCAATAAGGCAGTTGATTCAGTTTGATTTTGATACACTTTAATATATTTCTGGACTGTCTCAGGAGCTGGAAAACCTGAAGACCTATCCAGTGGAGATCATAGCAACACTGCTGTATATGGGTGATGAGAAACACGGCATGGACTCCAGCGTCCTCAAGGACCTGAAAGTCATCGCTGTCATCAACATCTCGGAGAGTAACACTCTGGAGTAAGACAGGACCGGATGTTTGAAATATCTTTGGAGAAAACTCTGAGTGTCATGGCTGTTAAATTTGTTCTGAATTTCCTTTCGGTCTAGATCCATACAGGGGAACCAGACCATCACTCACGTCCCTGTGGCTGACTCAGTGGTGGCTGATTTATTTTCAAGTCTTAAAAGGATTTGCAGTCTTATTGGCAAGTAGTGCTTTACTTAATTAAATCCTTACAAGTATTTAGGGTCTTGTATATAGAAGCAGGAGCTCTATGACTCAAGGTTTTACTCACTATAAACTGCAATGATGAAGAATACAAACATGATTGTGAAATGCAGCAGGGTGTTTCAGTTCAGGTTAAACACCTGCATGTATTTTATATTTTCAAGATCTCAAATTGTTATATCACCAGCATATCACTCACAACATTCAGAAATATTTCTTGATTTTGAATATGAAGATGGTACAGCTGACAGGAATGTGGGGTTTACTTTATTCTACAATCGGTGAAGAGACGCAGGTATTATACGCAGATATTTGTACCAGCAAGTGATTCATTTGAAGTTGAAATCTAAATGTATCAAATGGAAATCTGAATTTGTTTTTAATCAAGCGGGGAAAAAATGCAAGACTAGATTCAGGGATTCAGGAAAAGCAACTTATTTTATATTTAGCCGTTTAAATTCCACATTAAATGAGATTGTTCGAGCTTAAGTCTGTTTGTCATTTCAACCGTAAAAAATACAGCTGAATAGAATGACATTCTGTTGCTCACAGACCCAGGGAATAAAAAACAACAGAGCATAAAAAGTACAACGTATGGGTGCTTTAAAATGTACAGGGTCTCAGTCGGTTCAATCAGAATTTAAAAAACTTAAAATAAAATGCATTGTGCCACCACAATTTAAACATTTTGTGGAGTTTTATGAACAATACTTGATCAGAGCAGGGAATTTATTTGTATTTAATTTATTTATTAATAAATAAATAAATAAATACTATTTATTTGCTAGATTTGCCATAAATGTAGTTGCCGTTACTGTACATGGATTGGCTTGATACTGCAGAGTTTTTTGTTTCCATAAATAGCCATCTATCCTCTTGTTTTCAGGTTCACACATCAACGTGGGCTCCCGTGTCCTGATAGTCTCCAGGCACGGCAGAAGCCGCTGCAGTGCTGTCGCCATTGCCTTTCTCATGTACCACCTCAAATACACACTGGAGGCAAGTGGGGTTCATTCACTTTGGTATTGGTGTGTGCAGAATGCAGTATGTGCTGTGCAACTTTTAGTCCTGGTTCCACTGTTATATTGAGATGGTAATAAATACGTAAGCGATTATATTCTGCTAAGAGTGTCTTTAAATGCGTTTTGGGCCTTTTGTTCCAAATCAGAATAAGAGGCAGAACGTTTTTCAAAGCCCCGGACATGCAACCAGTCAGCGTTTTTTTTTTTCCAGCATTAAGAGATATGTGTAAAAACAACATTTTGTGTTTCTTATGGAGTCATGTGTTGTAACTGTGGCAATTAAACGAGAAACAACATGTTTAATAAGTAGGCTTCAGAGGTGTTTGGACGGAGCCAGGCGAGCTGTTTCCCCCTGCTTCCAGTGTCTAAGTTAAGCTCTGCTAATTATGTCTTGCCTCCAGCACCATACTTACATAAATAGTGAAAAGAAATTGGGGAATTAGTTTATTGATACCAACAAATGAAGACTGGAAATAGGGGAGTAAAATATGCCTACCAGCACCAGCGGGGGTCACTATTTAGCATATTTGTCTGTTTATCATGCAAAAAACAAAGTGAAAGCAAAGACTTGTGGTTTTACTGCTGGCTCCAGTTTAGCAGACAGACGTGAGAGCAGTATCAAGGACAAACTCTTTGAACACACAGCCATGAGATTGCTATTGATCACGGAAAGAGAGCATGTGCATATGAAATATAACATATGTATATTTGCAGTATATCATTTTATTGTTGGGACTTTTTTCAGGAGGCCTGGGAGTACGTGCTCAAATGTAAACCCGACGTGAGACCAAACACAGGGTTTCTACAGCAGCTGTCTGACTGGGAGCTTCACACCGCGGGAACGAAAGTGACTGACATCTCTGGGCCTCATTTTTAATAAAGGATGATGTAATGTTATTTTGTAGGTGAAATTAAGGGGAACGAGGTTGTGTATTTGGTACAGATAATCCATAAATAAACCCTTATGATGGAAGGTAATATCAGCTCAAAATAAAAGACAGAAGATTGGACAGTGACACCTAGTGGCTTCTTGTTGTACTTAACTTTTGTAAACGTCTTCTCTTGTTTTGTATTCATAAACAAAGTTATTTATGGATAAATCTATGGATAGCTGCAGTTCAGTCCTTACATGGCTCTGCTAGAGGTGCTTACAATATTGGGTATAAGTTCCCCCTCTAGAGTTACGCAACATCAGCTCTAAAAATACAGCCCACATGCCAAGAAAAGTGAAATATATTGCACTGACGTTTTCCTTGCAAGGGACAGAGAACCGATCATAGAACAATTGTCCCTGAAATGACTTTGTTTCCATGGTGGAGTGCTGCACGCAGGGCCCCAGTGTGGAGTTATAGGAGTAAACCCTGCAAATAAAACGGGCTTTCGCATACAAGAGAGAATATGTCTGCACTCAGGCCATGTTGAGAAATCACACTAGTTGTTTAAAGGTCTTGGTGGTGATTGGCTGAAACGAGGAACTAAAATCTTAGAGCTCACCAACGTGCCCTCTTATTGGACCAACCAGTTGCAAATATGCACGTCCGACGCGCACGACGCGCACAGGAATGGTTGTGGAGTTTGTAAAGGGTCTTATAGTTAGACATGATAAAACCGGACGTTTTTACGTGGCATTTAAAAAATAAAAGCACAACAATGATAATCACTGAAATATTTTTCAATTGTACAGTAAACTTGTTGATATAACCATAGACTGTATATAAGGAGGATTTAAAGCCTACTTTAGGCCTAATCTATCTACTGCTGTGTGGCTTAATCTCTTAAAACTGGGTTGAGACCCACAGGCCGGTCGCAGGACATTTTATTAGGGTCGCCAAGTAGATTTCCACGAGTCTTTTATTCAACATTTACATCTGCAGTACACGTTTGCGCCACACGAGAGAGCCTGGATGTTCACGTTGTTCTGTTAACTGCAGCCTACTTATGACATTGGGTTGCAATGGTTTGTCTTTATTTAAAAAATGTTTGGGAAGCACTGACTTAATCCCTAGTAATATATCATAATTTACTTGTTGATAATATTTTGTATAAATAATCTGAATTTGTAAAGTAACTAATAATAAAAATAAATGAAGTAAATATTCCCTCTGAAGTGTAGTGGAGTAGAGAAATAGCAGAAAATGCAATTACTTGAGGAAATGTAAATGTTACTTTCCACTGCTCTCAACAACAACTTCCACACTTTTACAACACAAGTAAACTGAAAGAACAGCCTCATATTTTGCTCCTAGATATTCCTAAAATAGTAATATACCTATTTTCCAGGAAACATAATCAAGAAGTAATCAAACGTGCTCCAACTATCGACACAGCTCAGGCTTTTATCGTGAAGGGCACCACAGGAAGTCGCTCTTCTTCGCTGGTTTGGCTTTGACTCTGACAGCAGCACAACTTGTTGCACAACTTGTTGCACAGCGGAGGTTGCCCGTCACCCAGAGGACCCAGCAGGGTTCATCTCACCAGAGGGGAGATGTTGTTCAGTCCGACGGGTTTCCCTGAATGCTCCCGAGAGTGGGAGGATCTGGAGAAGAACTACCAGCAGATCCAGGTGCGAGAGATCTGCTACTTGTGTACTTCTACAACTCCACCACGTCACGTGTCAGAGGGCGAGCGTTCACTTTGTTTACGAGCCACCTGTAACGGCCACTGGCCACTGCTCGGGTCCAGCCCGCCACGTGACCCGATGACCACACAGCTAAATGTGCAGCAGCAGTCATCGTAGGTCACGTGCTGAGTGGAAAAACAGTCGGCCTTTTTATTTATTTTGTCATCACATTTGTATTGATTTTCTAGATGTGCATTAAAAATCAACACGTTACAGTGAAGAACAGCACAGTGCAACTTTATGATGCATGTGTCTCCCCCTGTTGAATTATGCTTCGTGGGCTATGGGATTTAAAAGAATGTAGAATAGCAGAATCTATGCAAAACAAAACAGCCCCCTTTTTTTATTGTGGCTCTTCAGTGTGATATGGGTTGGATTCCTGGATCAATAAGGCGAGCATGTGGCATGATAAGACTGTGGAACTGTTTGCTAATATGTCAGAATAAAGGGTCAGAAAAAAGAATAAAGCGGGAATTCTCAATGGGCTACAGAGTTTCATGCAGTGCATTCTTCTAAATAATCATTATTGTAAGCCTGTTTTGGCTGGGCATATTATTTATACATGACACAATAATGAAAAAATAAATAAATAAACATTCTGGTATTTTGCATGTGTTACCCCAATAACAATATATACTGGCGTCTTTACGACAACCCTCTTCCAAACAGTATTTTAAATGTAAATGTATTGTCATCAGTGGCCTCTCTGTTTTGCCGATTTTTTTCATAAATAAAAAAATGTAAACATTGGCACTGCACAACACAACTTTATGTATTTCTGTTTTTTTCACCTCCAGGAGACCCATCGTTTATACAGACAGAAACTCGAGGAAGTGACGAAACTGCAGGACAGCTGCTCCGGGGCCATAGCACGTCAGAGGAAGAAGCTGAAAGAGCTCACTGCGTCTCTAGAAGGGTACGTATTGATCAGCGACTCATTGAGAAGAGCGGATGAATTTCAATTTCCGGGTCCGTCACATGATGCCATGGAGCCCAGAAAGACTTTCCCCACTGACTTACATCGGAGAGCAGATGTCTGTAACTCAGCGGATCATTTCTTTGTGGTGAATCAACTTCCCAGCACAAAAATGTCATAAAGTATTGTTAAATTGTGCAGATTGTCTCACTCAACAAAACTTGTGAGCACCATAAACGTGTGTTTGCCACAGAGTTTATTTTCGGCAATTATTATGTGCAGATCGTGATTATGTATGCAAGTCTGTGCTGTGTTATAAGCATGTCATAATGTTTTTCTTCCATTTTTAGATGCAAAGAAAATCATCCAACGGCCAAATTGAATCCAGAGGACGTGGATGCCATCGCTGAAATGGAGAACTCCATCAGAGACAGAACGGATGCTTTCTCTGAGATGGAAGCTTTTCTGCCAAAGAAGAACGGGTGGGATTTTGTCATATGATTTACTGTGTGTAAAGAAGGAGTTTCATATTAATTGTCAGTATTGTTTTTCCTCCAGCAAACATGGAAAATGCCAAATCGTTCAAAGTAGTTGAAGTAGTAGTAGTTAGTAGTAGCATAGTAGTACTGGCACAAGTACATTTGTTATACCAGCTAATGAAGCAAAACATTTTATTGGAATATATTCACGATATAAAACCACAAAATAATCAAAATATTTAAGAGGTCTGCATTGTGAATGACTGACATCTATTTCTGTTTAGGTTATACCTCAGTCTTGTTTTAGGAAACGTCAACATAACACTCCTCAACAAACTGTCAAAGTAAGTCACGCTCACGTTCGTCTTCTTACAACCCTAAAAAGGTCTTTAAAAAAATAAAGTCATGTCAACATCACATTAACATCAATTCATCACTTCAGGTTTGCCTACAAAGACGAATACGAGAAATTTAAGCTGGTCCTCACGGTCATCCTCTTCGTGTTCTCCTTCACATGTCGGGTTTTGTTCAGCTCCAGGTAAGGATTATGTTTGCAGACCTTTTCAGCTGGACAGTTTGTGTGTGATTGACAGACCATGGCCTACAGAGCTCATGTTTACTGGTGATGAAGGCTCGTGTCTCATAGTGCAACAATGTAGTTAAGTTGTTGTAATTAAGGAAATGTCCAAACTAAATGATTGATTAATGCCCTATTTCCTAATTAAGTCAACAAGATAACTCCTGGTACATGCGTGCTCAAGTCTGACTGATACAGGATTGTGTGTTGTTGGCCATCTTTCCTATTTATATAGATTTATTAGAGGTCGACTGATTGTGGATTTTTTTAAAGGACTACATAATAATAACGATACCCTAGCCGTGGATTACATCGTTGGAATATGTTCCATTTATTTTCAATGGGCGATGCGATGTCCTGTGGTTTATGACCAGGACTACTTTTGTTGCGCATCCCGTTCCGTTGTAAATGCCACTCTTCAAAAACATTAATGTTGGTGCATTTTCCCGGGGCGAGGAGGATCCTAAAGCTTTCGATTTCAGTTCATGAATGATTGTTACATGGCCGGATTATTTGGAAGAGAGAACGTCAAATTGGTAAGTAAGTTAAAGTAACAGTTGAATGTTTTCTCTTCCTCCCGTGTGCTTGTCTTGTATCGTGTCCAAAGAGCTGATAGTCTCATTATATATTCGAGAGATTACTTTTGTGGGGAGAACTGAAAATGTGTCAAATATCACATGAATACGACTTGTCTGCCTGACGTAAAATCAGCTGTTCACCGGGACCGCAGATCTTTAGCCCACAGATTAATCCTTCAAAGGTTTTTTTCATGGAGTGGAGAATTTCTGAAAAAAATCTCAAAACATACAATATATAATACATATCTAGATTATTTTTATATATATGTGTGTGTGTATGTAGTTAAGTCTCTCCAAATAGATGAACGAATGACTTTATTGAATGTGTGGTTTTGGTTGTATTTAACTTCTTTATGTGCCTTTTTTGTTTCAGAACCCTAGATGCCTTGTTTAACTTCCTGTTGGTGTGGTACTACTGCACACTCACCATCCGGGAGAGTGTCCTCATCAGCAACGGCTCAAGGTCTGCGACAAATTTACTATCTTCACTGTTTTTATAATAATGATAACTAGAAAAAAATGCTGATTTTCACCAGGTGTGTCAGCAACGACCACGGCTGTAATGTTGAATAAATAGAAACCACAATTGCCCCCTTGTCCAGACCGCAAATGGTATCAGGAATGTTTTCCACCCACGTCACAGATGCTCACCGCGTAACGCCTCCTGCTGACTGTTGAATGCTCCCTCTGAACACAAACCGTCAGCCCTGCTGTTTGTTTACTTCCGTTAGCCGTTAGCTCTGTTCGCCAAACAAACCTATAACAGCTAGGGTCAGCTGATGGGTCCAGCGGGATGCCAGACCAGCCGTGCACAGACACTACTTCAAGCATAGCACCTTGCTGGTCTGGCAGTTCTGTGTCCAGTCCTGTTCACTTTCTGTCCTCCATGTTGTTTCAGGATCAAAGGTTGGTGGGTTTTCCATCACTATGTGTCAACCTTCCAGTCAGGAGTCATGCTCACTTGGTGAGTGATGTTATCCGCTTTTCTTTAGAGGGCGGGTTTTACGCTATCACCATACCTGCACAAAATATTCTAATGACATATTGACTTTTATGACTTTCAACTTAAACGTCATAACGGTTTTGGTTTGTGCTCCATTCTAACCAAGTGTGTTTGTTGGCAGGCCTGACGGCACTCTCTACCAGATGTTTAGGAACCAGTTCCTAACATACTGTCTATACCAAAGTAAGAGATTCAAACTGTCATGACTTTTTTTTTTTTTTGCAAACCCTTGATACAAAATAACGTCTATGTATAAAAAGGAGATTTTATCACCTAAAAGCCTGAAACACCATTCAGACTTCTAGAGTAGTGCTCTCAGACAGATTACTGTTCAACTGTTCAAGTGGACAAGGCACCAAAAGACAAGCTACCACCACTTTAACAAGGAAAACACATGTTCTTTGAATATTCTTACTGATATTGACACATTCCCAGTGTGCTAGCATAACCTACTTAACACCTGGTCAAAATGTGTGTGTAGTATCAAGTGTGGACAGTCCTCCACATGAATCTGTCTGTTTCTCTGAGACACATTCCACACAGCATTCTGTGTTTATAAGTGATGTATTGGCCAACAACGTATCAACTTCCTTTTTTGTCTTCCGTTCTGTTTGCAATGTAGGCTTTGTCCAGTTCCTCCAGTACTACTACCAGAGTGGCTGTTTGTACAGACTCAGAGCTCTGGGAGAGAAACACAACATGGATGTTACGGTCGGTGAGTGCACTCCAGACCGCTGTCAGCCGTCAGTTTGTTGAATGACTGGAATAATTCAAGGAGAAGAGGCCCACATGATCCTGCTGTGAAATTTGATACAGACATTAATTTTCCTTTTAGATGATGAATCCTAATGACCTTGGTGATTCCCTGACTTTTCATCTAGCGCCACCATCAGGTTCACATTTGTGGTTTTGAGTGAAATATCTGCTCAACTGTCACTGCCAACAAAATGTGGTTCAGATGCTCATGTGCCCCTCGGGATGAATTGAAATAACTTAGTGATCTACTGAGTTTTCATGTATCAGGTCAAGATTTTAATTTATTCAATACTTTGGTTTATTCACCAAATACCTGGAAAGAAAAGTTGTGTTTAGTGATAATTAGCGCTAAACTAAGATGGATAACATGGTAAACGTGTGCCAAGTACAGCCTCACGGAGCCGCCAGCATGGCTGTAGACTCTCGTTCAACTGTACAATGTTTCGCTCTCTACATATGTTGGTCACCATTGTTTTTATTTATGTCAAAGAGATGCTCGTCAAAAAATGTCATTATGTGTTTATGTGAGGAAAATCCAGAATATCGTACGATTTATTGGATTTCAATGATCTTAATGATGATAATGATTTAATTTCTCAAATATCTACTTTACATATGGGTCATCCTCTAATGATGACGATAGATAGAATTGATTTTAGTTCAGTGACTCTCTCCTCTCCTCTCCCGGTGTTCAGAGGGTTTCCAGTCCTGGATGTGGAGAGGATTGACCTTCCTACTTCCTTTCTTGTTCTTTGGTCATGTGAGTAGCTTCTCTCTTGGTAGTGCTCACTGCCTAATTACATCTAGGGCTCATTAATTAGCGTTTTATAATCAAAACACATGTAGATATTAATCATTGCCTGTTCTGAAAATTAAAAACTGCTGGAAAGAATCTGTGAGAAAATCTCAGTTTAGAAATGCCTAATTAGAAACTAGGGACTTTCCTTACTTCAATGTTGGCTTTTTAAAGCGTTCATAACTGGACTGTTCCTCCTCTTCCAGTCCTGGCAGCTCTACAACAGCATAACACTGTTCCGGATGTTTCAGCTCCCGGAGTGTAAAGAGTGGCAGGTTTGTACACCGCAGAGCTTCGGCGTTCTCTCGTTTATTTACTTGCAGAAATGTCATACCAGTTCTTCTCAGAGTCATAGATCTCATTTTTGTCAGTAGTGGAAGAATGGCTAATAACCATTGAGGATAAACATCTAGAAATCTGTTTTTCAGAAATCATAATTGGGCCCTTTAACTTCATCACAATCATCAGAACCAGATTTTTTCTTTCGTGAAAATAATCCAACTATTGTCTGTACAGTGCAAACACAGGACCAGCTCGTAGTCCAAGCAGCAGACGTGACTCAGTTTAAATGTAAACAAATAAAGGTGTAGGCGAGAGGCAGTAAGGGGCCGTCTTAAAAATGCATGCAAAATGTCCAAGGGATAATATTTCATGAGATGATAAAGTCATTAATTTCCAAGAAATAAACTGAGATTAAAGTCTCAAATATATCCGCCATCTGAATTTCATTGTCCCTGAAGTAGTGCTCTTCCTGAAAGCAGAAATGCTGCCATCGTTTATTTACCTTTATCCTCATGTTTTATTTTGCCAGTGGTTTATCAGTTTAATCTTAAAGATTGCTGTTTGACCTCTGAAGGAGGTGGATGTCCTGAAAGATGCATATATTGTTTTCTTTCATGTTCTTTATGCCCATGAATATATACTGATCTCATTATTTATATATTTTCCACTACGCAGCTCACGTTACCGCAGTGTTTAACGGTGGTGTCTGCGGTGTAATGAGGTTGATCCAATCTTGCAAAATAGTTCCTTGACAAAAAAAAATATTTATTTCAGATTTCTTTTCTTGTGAATTTGTGCCATTAATCTCTTTTTTTCTTGGAATATTTCCTCTCTCCCCCGGCTCTGTAATTTGTTTTTGTTTGAACCGATAATGACCCTAATACGCCGTTATATAAACCTCTCTAATTGCGTGCACAACCGTCTTTGTGCAACATGGCTTGAGGAGCTATTATGTTTTTTTTATTATTTTTTTCTTATGACCAACTTAACAAAAATACACAACCTTCAAAAAAGCAAGAAAAATTGTGGCTTGTATTTTCTACCTTGTTCAAACCTTTTCTTCTATTTCCAGTATTCCTTAACATCAGGACCAGTAACCAGCACATAGCTTTTATTTAGACTCAGTGGAGACTGAACAACTATAAATCCTGTATACAGATATGAATACAGATATTTTGGTCAAGTAAACAGATGCAGATAGTTGCTTGTCTAACACCATATTTTTCTCATTTGTGCCTCTGAGCTTCTTTTTGGTTTGTTGTTGCTGTGGTGTAGGTTGTGATGTGCGGCTGCTCTTACATGGTGCTCTTCATGGGGAACTTCTTCACCACACTGGGAGTGGTTTACGAGAAGTACATAAATAACCAGGACAAGTCCAAGCGCTTATAAGGAAGAGAATAACCAAAATAAAATCCTGCTTGTGGAATGTGCAAAGTTACCATTGGCTCTAATATTCTCTTTAGAGCTCTTTATCGATGGCGTGATTGTTGTCCTTGTGGACCATTGAAATGTTCGGCTACTGTTAGCAATATCCTTTTTAATTCATTTTTGTGTCAATGAGCAATATGTTTTACAAGTAGTCATAGACATTATCCCACTGACCTGTCAATAAAATACACCGTAAGGATGTTTCAGCAGGAGTTTCTGTCTTAGAATTGTACAACTCCGATAAGGAAATGTTACTGAATATGGTTTCATGATCATTTGGGGAAATCTATAGTTTGTTTCTCAGCAGCTGCACTGTATTTTAGCCTTACAGAAAGTGCCAATAAAACACTCAAAACTCCCATAAGTTTTTGTTTTTACTGCCACAATTTAAGGTTACAAGATCTTCTAATCCACATTTGTACCTACAATATGTCGTTAGTATAGCCTCATCCTAACTCACTGTTGAGGTGTATTTCTGGTGTACGTTGTCTAACTTTACGTTTCTAACGCAAAGTACATTTAATGAATAGTTTCACGATTTAAAGGAACCCTTCACCCCCAAAATGATCATTTGTATATCATTTACTCATCTTGTGTTACTTTGAATTCTTCAACAAAAAATTCTTGATGAATTGAAGTAAATTGTGGTGTTTAACAACAGCTATTTCAAAACATCCGTTTACATTACATTTAGCTGATGCTTGTAGGGGAGCAATTTGGGGTTAAGCATCTTGCCCAAGGACTAGTGGAGCCGGGGGTCAAACCGCCCATCCTCTGATTAAAGGACCCTGCTCTACCACTGATCCACAGTCGCTGACTAACGCTTTCACAACTCGTACAGTAGAATCCAGTCGAATGCTTAGTACTTCCCAAACCTATGCATTTTCTCTAAAACCTTACTTTACGTCCATACAAACAGTCTCACGCTTGCACTCTCATGCTACTCACTGTACGAGACCAAAGTGTTTTGCTGTAACTTATTAAATTCGGCCCCCCCAATTACTTACATCAAGAATGTTTCCAATTTTGGAAAAAGAATGTCACCCTGGAGGGCTGTGAGAAAAACAATATTTTCTTTACAGATTCAAGGAAACACAGAGGGAGTAATTGATAAAGAAGTGATCATTTTGTGGGTGAAGTATTCCTTTAAAGCCTAAAACAAAAGTCTGGTGTTTTTATGAAGATTTAAACAGGCTGACTCGCTGTAATCATTCTGTTCTCACTGGTAGTGAACAGCTTCAAGCATTAAGTGATGACTAAATCTACCATCCTCGTTCTATGTAAGAATGTTGGAAAACTTTATCTCAAGCTCTTTGTTTATTATTGCATTACATCAAAATGACCACAAGGTGGAGACATTGCATTATATTAGCTGGCAGTGAACACAAACCGGGTTCTGCTGTTAATGTAAACACACTGAGTAGACTGTCTTTATTTTTGGACAAACATCATCACACTTTTCTTTATCTAAGGTCACGTTTCATTTTAAAACAAGGATTCAGTGAGAGAATCTCCGAGATGGATCACATCTCTTGAGGGTGATCACAGTCCGCCATCTGGTGCTGCAGGACTCTGAGGAGGATGAGGAGGTGTTGAATGGTAGTGCTTATTGTTCATATGCCAACAAGATCAATCATCAATTTCACTGAGTGAATGTTACTAATCAGTGAGTGGGTCTGCTGTAGTTTGAACAAGACAATTAGAAGGCCTCAGTGGGAAGGCTGGACTCCCGTCTCAAGGGCCACATCTAGAGTCGGTACTGGCAGACCCCCTTTTCAAAGTCAATCTGGCCTCTTTTCTTAAATATATGACTACTAGTCAACATGTAGCTAGTTTTCAGGAAGGGCTGTGGTCCCTATAGTGGCAGCACCCTTTGGGGTTTCTGTGGTTGAGAGGGATTATGGAACATAAGTGACTAATTGTAACGTTAAGTGGTCTGCTTACCAGCTGCGACAGCCACACTGGTAATGTTTTTACCTTTTGAGTCCGAGTGTGTGTCATCATGACCAACTGTGGTCCTGTAGAAACCTACTGTTTATAAGTCTGTCCCTGGACAGATTTTGTTACCATGATAACACCTTTACAGATGTGCAGTTGCGATAAAAATGAAGGTCGAGTTCGAAGATGGGTGTGTCCGAGCGAGGGCGTCGGAAGTAGGGTGGTGTGGAAGTGGGGAAGGGGCCATTGGCCCCCGCTCTTTACGGCCCTGATCCAAATTGCCGTAACGGCTGGTGTGATCTGATCGCAAGATGGTCTCTAGGTCTCTATTGTTGCATGTCTGGAGTCATTGTGGCCACTCTATGCTTGTTATTTCATTATATCTTTGGGATCTTTGTGGGTTTTTGCATGTTTGCTTTTTAAATATTTAAGTCAAAGCACATCTATGAATATAAAACACAATTCTAATAATATATTAAAGTTTCTGTTATGTAAATTTGCATTTGAGAGAGAGGGGGGGTGGAGGGGATGTAGGGAGAGAGAAGGGGCGGACATGCAACAAAGGTTGCCAGCTGTAACAAAGCCAGGTATTTTGAAGTCATATTTTATATGAACCGTACTGCCAACAGTCGCCCTGGTGTGTATTAGTTTAATGAAAAAATGTCAGTTAATAAAATAATGAGACAAGAATGTCTGTTTTTGTCTAATACACCAAATGAAAAATCTGATAAATCAAAGCACCTCATCACATTGGCACAAAAAATCTATACAACAACAATATGAACAGTATGGCAACATTTATGACAAATTTATCACCCTATTCATAGATGAGGTGTGACGTGTTTTATTTTGACGTATCTTTGTGCTTAAAGTAGCTAACCATTTTTTATCCTGTAATAGAGCTTTATGCTATTAAATCTAGAGTGTAATGAACATAGTTGTCCCTAATTAAACAGCCGAGAGAGAACTCTGAAATACAAACTGAAATAGCTTCTAAGTTTTAATGTATTGCTTTGTCTCAAAAGCCTGGAATAGAGGGATAGGTGATCTATGTAATTAATCACATGTGGTCACATTCATATGCATGACACAATAATACAATCTTTATGAACACTGTTATCATTTTAGCTTATAAGAAAAGAAAATATTTCAATGAAGCTTGTTCTTTATGATGCTTTATGATTTAAATACCAACAGTAGAACACAAAGAAATGGAATGAAATTTGCGCATAAGATCAGAGTGAATAATACCTGAAAAATTAAAAAAGGAAACCACCCTCACTCCCGGTTTATCACGGTAGAACTTCCCCCACCCTGGCAAAAAGTCTTGGATGAGTTAGTGCTGGAGGGCCAGTGAGAGCGAGGCAGGGCTGAACAAACGGGACGAAGAGCAAAGTGAATGGGGTGGTAGAAGGGGAGGAGGAGGGCTGGGTATTCTCCCAGCCTGCACCTCTTTCATCTTTCTCATTAAAGCATTGAGCAGTGGGGGCTGTCAAGAATGAGCCCAAGGACATGGGGATCGGGGACTGAGTCTGAGCCTGGCATCAGGAGGTGGAAAAGGGAAGGAGGGAGCCGCCACAGCAAGCAGCCCGGCCCGCCATTGTCAAACCTTCACCTTAAACTTAACCCACCTTCCCTCTGGGACCAGATAAAGACCTCTTATCTGTACTCACCTTCTCTCCCGGCCTGGGAAAGACTCTGAGCGGCAGTAGGCAGGGCGAGGGTGGTGGTGGGGGGGGTGGGGGGGGGGGGTCTTCTTTGCTTGAGTAGGGCCGAAATACACAAGCTTTGTCTCAGAGAGCATGTATGAAAGAGAAACGGCAGCTTCCATCTGGGACAGGCTGATTAAAAGAGAGGCGAGGAGAGGAAGTATCTCATGATAGAAGAGATGTGATTCTGACCAACGAGGCTGATCCAGGAGTGGACAACTATGTTGAAATGTTTGGGTTTATGTCGTCTGTATTTTCTGGTGTTTTTTTCAAAATGTCTCTAACATTCAGGTTTATTGTTCAAGATCATCCAAGCTTGCTTCATTGCACATTGTTTAGGTTTCAGTACAGTTTTCGCAAGAAATCTAGAAATTGTTTAGGGTTGAATTTGGCTTTTGCCACAACATGCTGACAACAAAGTATTTGAAGTTGGGAACCACTTGTAGCTTTTCACTTGATACATGAACAAAGTAGTTGGACATTTTGGGAAATACTCGTATTCATTGTCTTACAGAGGATTGCAAGAGAAGAGCAATACCAGTCTAATGTCTCAACAATAAATATTAAGCTACAGCTCGCAGTCGGTTAGATTAGTTTAGCACAAAGACAGGCCAAACAGCTGGAAAATAAGTATTAAACATTATTTGGTTTTATGTGGTCCTTCTGTGTGGAGTTTGCAAGTTCTCCCCGTGGCAGCGTGGGTTCTCTTTGGGTTCTCCGGTTCCTCCCACAGTCCAAAGACATGCAGCTTGGGTTAATTGGAGACTCTAAATTGCCCGTAGGTGTGAATCTGTGCGTAAATGGTTGTCTGTCTCTTTGTGAGCTCTGTGATAAACTGGCGACCTGTCCAGGGTGAACCCCGCCTTCACACAATGTCAGCTGGGATCGGCTCCGGCGCCCCCGCGACCCTAAATAGGAGAAGCGGTTTGGATAATGGAATGGTTTTATGTGGGGTGATATGGCTGAGCAACTGGTTTGAGTCAAGAAACAGACTTTAACTTAACTCACTTTAAAAAGCTGATAATGTGTCAATGTTGTGTTTACAGTTTGTTTCTACTGCCCCAAGTGGCAAAAAACTGTCAATACAGGAGTAACATGAGATAAAAGGGAAAACTAGATGTTAAAGGGTTAAATTCAGTAGATCTCAGTGGAAGCCGAGAATATACTGTATTTGGTTGTTTATTGTCAGCTAACATATGGGAAATATTAGCTGCTTGGGTTATTTTAGTTTACGTTATTCCATGATTTCTGCTGCCGGCTGCCTGCTCCAGGTATATTACAAGTTTGCCCTATTACAAGCTGTAAAATAAGTCACATGTACTGTCAGTAAACACATCAGTCGCCTGTCATCCTGAAAATAAGGAGATCCTGTTTGCACTGGACATGAAAGTTTATTTTAGTGACAGATGTTCAAATGAGTTTATTCTTCACCAAGGCACAGTTCAATATTTAAACATTAGACCATACTGCTGCTATTTTGGTGAGTACTGGATCTTGAATGACAGAGTCCTCATCTGCCTAAATGATGAAAACTTAAGGCATACATCCTGAGAGGTCCTGAGAGGTTTGGATAGATCCAAGCAAGTCTGGACAGGTCTTAGGCCCTCACCGTGTAACAGAAATCTGGGCCATCAACTTTTACATATCCTGCAGTCTCTCTGTAGTGGAGAGTGAGAGCCGCAATCCAGACCAACAGCAGCCAACAGTGTATCTCACCAATCAGCGGAGAGGAAGTGAAATAAATGCATGCAATTGAAGTAAATGATTCAACAAAATAAGAGTCATAACGAAAACACAGCTCTGTGCTCTCGCAGCTATGATGTTCAGATCTTTCCCCTCCTCATTAGCAAAGTGAGTCCCACGACAGCCACTCCTTCACCTCTTTGGAAATATGAACTGAGTGGCAAATTAAATATGCATATTTAATAAGAGGGGAACGTGATTACATCCACTTGTTAAATGAGAGCATGAGGAATGAGGAAATCAGAGAGAGAGAGAGAGAGAGAGAGAGAGAGAGAGAGAGAGAAAGAGAGAGAGAGAGAGAGAGAGATCTTCATGGCCTGCAGAGTTTGAAAGAAAAAAGGGAATTCATCTTTATTTTAACACAGCTCTTTGGGAGTAACCCTAGCAGGACTTCCCCCCACTCTGTAGAGCTGATTACACACATTCTGGCTTTCTGGGGGTTTGGACTGCGGGTTCCTATAGCAACCACAAAAAGCAGACTGTAAGGAGTAGACTTGCTTGCCATGCGCCTCAACAGTTTTACCTTCTTCTTCAACCATCAAACAGCATTTTGGAGCAGTCTATACGCTGCCATGTGTCTTCTTCTGCTCCTCAAAGTATTTCTTTGTCAGATTCAAGTCAAACCTTGAGATCCAACCAGTGCAGTGCTGATGAAAAGAGGACAACGTAGCGATATATTTATCCTTTTATGAATGCATGATCTTTTATTCTGTGTAATAAATAACTCTCTGATCTTTATTTTTATATTATAACATAATTTAAAGAAGTATTTGATAATGGTGAAACAAAGCTGGTTGAAAGCCGGCGATGCATCTCTTTACATGAAGATGATGAAATAGGGTGACAACCCATATATTGTGTATATGTATCGATTCAAAGCATGTCCGATTTTTAATAGACTGGACAGTATAAAGCCACGCTAGCAACTTTGCAAGGCTGTAATTACAGGCACAGCAGTGATTTGAGCTAAACGCTGACGTCAGCATGCTCACAATGACAATGCTAACATGCTGATGTTTTGCATGTTAGCATGGTAACATTTGCTAATTAGCATTAAACCCAAATTACAGCTGAGGCTGATATTTGGTCATAAACTTTAGTATTGGACACGTTAAATGTTTCTCCTGATGGTGGCGCTCGATTCAAAGTCTGTAGGATTCATCGTCTGGCCGACATCCATATAGTGGCACCGCTAGCGTGGCTAAAAATACATGCATACAGTTTATGTTATGCTACTATTAATAAAACTAATAACTTAATGGTTATAGCACTTGCTAGAAAAAAGGGTACAATTTGCTAAAGTGTAAATGTAAGAATGCTTTAAAGCATTGATTAAACAATAACACAGTATATGTTTGGACAGTGAAACTGACTTTTAAAAGTTGGCTCACCTAAATTACCAACAACCAGACAAACTCCCTTCCCCTTATTGGCATCCATCCATTTAGTTTTATTCGGCCAGGATTTGAGATTTCTGCCTGTGCAAGCATTTAGTTTGTGGTTTTGCATTTGTGCTTAATTTGCTCAAAGCATTGAGGAATTACATTTAAATATTCAGCAGCAACATATCTTTCCAGAAACAGTGTCTTACTCTGCATAATCCACAGAGCTCACTCTAAACAGTTTTTATTGGAACCTTTTTTGTTTGTTTTTTAACTAAAATATAGTCCCTATGCTGACACTGAGGACTTGCTGTGGAGTCTCCAGAGTAACAGACTCTGAGAAGTATGTGAGTCCCAAGGTTTCGGGATCCTTAAAGCAAACACCTGATGCCCGCAGGTAGACTCTGTACCTGTACCAGCAAGAACAGACTGTCCTGTATGTTCACAAGGAAATAGAGTTGTGTTTTGGACCAGCTGGTAGTGTAGGACTCGTGTCTGACTGATGCAGGAACACATAAAGCTGCAGTTTTCTAAAAGAGAGGAGTCTACCGCCTTTTCAGTTGTGCACTGAAATGAAATCTGCTTTCGCTCCAAAACTAAATGGTGTGTCTTTTAAAACACAGACCAACAGCTAATCTAATTCCTTAATATATTCTGATGCCGATTAATGTGTGTTAACATTATTTGTATCATTGATATTCCTAAACACAAAAAGAAAATTACATATAACTGAGAAGCAAAAAAAAACAGCATGTACTGGCACATTAGCAACACTTTTACCAGCTGTTGAATTGGGAGTTTAGAGACATGCAAACTTTGATATCTGTGTGGCAGTTGTGTCTGAAGTCAACAGTTTGTCCATCCACCCAGCACTTCTGGGCAGGTTCTCTGGCTACAGATACCTGAGAGCAGGTTTTGGTTTTGGTGTCTGTACGAGCACGATGGTGTCAAACCTGGCATTTATGTACAGATGAAATAAACAAGATACAACATGTTAATTAGTGAGCTTCGGAGGGGTTGATTGACTGTCGGTGTCCCCTGCTTCTAGACTAAACAGGTGCTGACTCCAGCTCTCCAGCTCTTTTCTAAAAAGAGCAAATTATTTTATTTTCCCAAATGTTGAGCAATTCCTTTCAGAAAAAATTATGTTTTGTCCCGAGATGAAAGTGCATGTTGGACAAAAGGGTTATGAGAGGGTTCTGAATTCCTAAGGGTTTGAAAAAGTGCCAAAACCCATTAAAGAACTTGCTTGAAAATTATTCAAATTTGAGATTTCAGGTTCTCACACGATTGCGATGACACGAAGATCATTGAACACTTTTTATGTCCTCTTCGGTGTGACCACAAGCTTTCAAAATCCTGTTGCATTTCTGGAATCAAAGTGGACAAATTTATATAAGGCAGACAACAAAGAAAAATCAATATCCCACAGCAACAATTAAAAACATTGCAGTCCCATATATCCATATAAATATATGCACATCTACATTTACATACACAAGCATACACAACTGCATCCCACAGAGTCCTTGACCCACATATAGGTAATATTTATCCCTGAGGGGCCAAAGCATGAACAATGAAGTGGGTCAGTAGGCCCACTCCCACACACACTGTGTGCTCTTGTCAGCCAGATGGCCAATTTAGTCTGAGCCAAGAGAAAATGAATCACAACACATTTTGTCCTCCATCTGATTGAATACAATCACCCTGCGCCGTGCAGAACGAACACCCTGCAGCCTCCTGCAGAGCACAGGGAGCATGTCAGGTGCACCACATACATTGAACACGGACATACATGGTGGTCCATAGTGAATCGCAGGAGGAAACACTTTCATTTTCAATGTAACACAGCTGTCGAGTGTTGTAATTTATTTTATGTACTAAATGTATGTACTAAATTTCCATTTCCATTGCTCATATATAACTTCATTTCATTTTCAAAGGCAGCTTATGCCTTAATATGTTGTGACAATCGACATTTTACATGAACAGCAGCAGCAGTGGAGGAGCACCAAGCTGTCTACTGAGACAATGTCTGGCCCAGAAAGACATCCAATATGAAATAATTGCATGTAAAACTAAAAACTTAATCTTTGAATTAACCCAATTTGCCCCACCGTGAGCCTCCAGAAGAGCTTCAGTGCTCTTTGGCAAAGATTCTGTTCAATTATGTTTTCTGTAAATGTTATTTTCCTCATGAAGGTCTAAATTCTTGTTCAAAGTCGCCTCCACATCACCAGGAATATAATTGTGGTTGAGAGCCACTTTATCCAACTTTATTTTAATCTAACAGTCTTTACCTAAAGACAGCAAAATCTGATAATACGTAGCCTAAAAGAAATCAGTCAGAAACACCTTGTACATCATTTAACCCCCAGCTTCCCAGAAACAACACAGAGGACATGACCTTAAGGGGTTGCAGTGTAACCAGTACCTCAGACATCTGTAATGAGGATGGATTGGTAGTTTTCCAATGCACTGAAGCTGAGAAGCTAAGAAGTTGGTCATATACTTGCTCTAGAAACAAAATTTGAGCAGGTACTTACAATACCGAGGAGTCTAAGAGAACAAGCGGCTGCAGGGCATTGCACATATTGTTCATGCACAAGCCCCCCACTGTGACAGGTTTAAAATATCACATCACTGCTTGTGTTGCCTTGAGGAAAAGCTTTTCTTCCCAACATGCAGTTTATTGCCTTTGTTTCTATCTTTTCAGCACAAAACAGAGTTTAAAAAAAGTCTTCTTACTCCTCCATTTGCCCGAGCTGCCATTGTTACTTTCTCTGCAGCCATTGTTGGTGAGCGCTGGTCTCGGCTATTTTCAGTTTCCCCTGGTTACCATTTCCCTTTTAAATCATCATGTGCCCCCACACTGAGCTGAGGCGTAAATACGCAAACAAAACAAAGCTGCAGTGAGTACACACAGATGACGCTTCATGTTCTTTCCTACATTACAGAGCTTCTACCTGAGTTCACTCGGCAGATGAGGTGGAAACGGGACTTGTTGAAATCTCAATTAACTGCCAACATAATCCAGAGAGTTGTTCTGTTAGTGCACAGCAGGTCAGCTGAACTTGCAAAATGTTAAAACAAGTTTTATAGCCAAGTAAAGAATTCAACATATATGAATAATGACATTTCACATCATAAATACATGAATTAATATTCACCACAGTTTAGATGTAAATGTTCTTAAAGGGAGAAAAATACTATATTTTTTAATTAGCTTCAAGTTAAATCTTTCCAGGAAGCATCCTTGGAAATGTTTACGAAATTGAATGGCAACCTACACGTTACATTAAGAAATAACTTGCATGCGCAGTTGTTGTCTTCAGGATGTGATCACTGGAAAGAGTGTCCAAATTGGAAACAATGGGGGGGACATAAATTTGTGTCAGTTACTCTCTTGGCAAGCCGCCCATTAGAAGCTAATATTTCTTGTACAAGTGGATTCTTTGTCCTGAGGACAGGTCACGAAAGGCCAGCAGGTCACCAGAAACATCAGGATGTATCCTCTTGGGGGGATATATGATTACCGCAGTGAATGTAAAGGCAGTGTTATCAGTGTATTGTACAATTCTGCAAAACCCTACATTACATGAGACAACTTTTCTTTCTGTCAAGTGCCAATATTTAAAAAAATTCTCACATTCTTCAACATCTGCTTACGAAAACTACAGTATTATTGAGGTAGGGGAAACATTATTGTTACAATAAGGTTTGGTTAAGGTCGGGCAACTCAAACACTTGGTTAAGGTTCAGGAAAGGTTGTGGCGGTCAGTAAAAAGGCAAACTGCAGGTTTTGCGATGCGAAGCAAACTCTGCTCTCCTGTTTGAAAGTCAGACGACCTCAACACCTTTTTGCCTCGCTGCATAAAAGATACACGACTTCTCGCATTGGCACTTAACATTGGTTCTGGTCGTAAATCATGAGGTGCAGGGATGTGATTCCCAGGGATTTGTCTGTGTATATACTATATTTTAAGGCCAATTTCTAGCAAAAAATTGGGAAATATAACACAACATAAAAGACAAAAGTATATCAAATGACACAATGCCGCTAAAGCATCGTTCACTCCCCATAACTAAAACACTAAATGCAACAAAACAGTGGAAAAAAAAGAGAAAGCTGGCAGCTGCAAGATGTGTCACACTATAAAAAGCACAATGGACAATGCAACCATAGGGCCACTGCGGTGTCACGCTGTCTGTGGTGCACAGGAGGGGTAACAAAAAAGACTGAACCGACAGCACCACAGTTTAACAATAAAACATCACAAAACAATGGTTTCACTTGTAATAAAAGTCAAGAATAAAAGCTAAAGAAAAGGTTTGCTTGGTGCAGGACCACTAAATAGAAGAATACACAGAATAACATGGTTGAATGTGTTTAATACAGTTTTGTTGTGCACTTTGAGAGGAACTCTACACCCTGACATTGACCCCTTGCTTTTAAAATGCTGCAAGCGTGTACACAGCAAATAGTTATCACCATTGGGAATACCTCACACTCGACTTTTTTATGTTATTGGATGATTGACTGGGTTGAGGTTAACAGTGTTAGCCGCTGCACTTGGAGTTGTCAGTCAAGTTACAGGGGGCCAGTTTAAAGGGGCCAATCTCAACGCTCTGTGACATACCTTCCAATGCATAAACAAGAAACAGTATCCCACATTAATATGTGAGAAGTTAAAAGGTCTGTCACCAGGCCTGTTGAAGACGTTGCTAACATTTTGTAAACTCTAATTTTAAGTGCATTGAAGCGCTTACGTCTTGTCTGTGGAGCTGAAAGGGTGTCATTATGTGGCGGAGGGGGGGGGGAGCAGGGGGAGCAGGGGGGGGGGGGGGGGGGGGGGGGGGGGGGGGGGGGGGGGGGGGGGGGGGGGGGGGGGGGGGGGGGGGGGGGGGGGGGGGGGGGGGGAGCAGGGGGAGTTTAAAGCTGCCTTATCAAAGCTGCCTGAAGGCTCCGGCTTTTTTCTGAATCAAATTTCACCAGGATTATTGAACACACATAAACATTCAAGAGCCACATCAGTAAAGATGCTCTGTTTATTGTTATAGAGAAATGGTCAGAAATATTTGAACTATAACTGTCTGTGTTTTGTAGAATGCTTTGGCTCTGGGTGAGAAACACTGATATGTTCTTTTATGTACTTTAGAAAGCTATATTAAATAAAATGTGTTACACCTTCATAAAGTGATATCTTTGATGATGACAAATGAAGACTGTAGTGCTGAACCAAATGATAATTAATGTCCAACTCTGTTGCTAATGCTGTTTTTAGCCTCACCCATGGTGGTAAAAACATATGTAAAACAATGTAAATCCCTTCCCACTGGTCTGTAGCACTATCTTGAGGTTACACTTTAGAACCCCATTTCCTTCAGGATATTATCATGTGATCTGTATCTATGTTATCTGGAAGGCCTCTGCATTTACACTCGGTATTAAGAAGCTTTTTTCTTGTTATCTAAATTCTGCCAGCTTTGTTGTTGTACCTCAGTATGCAAATGTAAATAGGTGGAGGTAGTGGAGAGCAAGACAGCTAAAGGGGTCAAGTCATTATTTGCAGCTTCCCTAGCTATCATGTAGCTAGAGCAGATACAGAGGGTAAGCACAGCTTTCAGGATATGTCTTGATGGCACCAAACCTGTCAAGCTTGCTGTGATGAAAAAACTTCAGGATACACGCTCACTGCACCTGGCCGCCAAGAAGTAGCTCCAGTCCGTAAGTCCCCTAAAAAACACAAATTGTCGTTTTTACAGAATAAATAAATTTATAAACAGCAAGTTAATGAGTGGGCTTTAAAGGGGTTGGACGGCATTTTATTTTCACTTTTAACAGAACCAAGCTAGCTGCTTAACTCTGCTATAATAGCAGCACTGACAATAGAGGGGTATCGAGCCTTTCATCTTACTCTCAGAAAGAAAGCAAACAAGCTTATTTCCCAAAATGTTGAACTATTTTCTTAATTGTTGGATATAAAATCTCTTACAAGTCAAGGAAGATGTCCACATACCGCAGCGCAGAACACACAAAATTGGTTTACAGTCTCTCCAATAAGTGAGTAGAAAATAGATGGCACAGTCCTAGACGTCTTGTTAATGTAATCAGAGACGAATGGATGTGAAGTGTGCTGTCTGCTGGTGATTAAGAGCTGCCCTGACCAAATTTGGATTCACTACATTTGGGAACAATTGGCCACCTGGGTCCCTTAGTCTGCTTTAAACCAAACCCTGCTTTGTGTCTATATGGAGTCCTGAACCCGCCCCGCCCCTCCCTCCTTCTGTGCCCTCAACGAGACACTGATGTGTCTGAGCTGAGGTGTGCCAGTGTGATTCATTAGTTCATTAAGGCGTCTCGTTGCCATGGCAACAATCTTTCCAAGGGGTCAATGGTAACATGACAGTCCCCTTCAGGGCAAACCCTGTCACAGGATCTGAGCGATGGCAGGAGGTTCAATCAGTTACCCCTCCCCCAAAACATCTAGAGGTCCCATAACCCATTTATGCCCTCTGCCTTACAAAAACACAGACAAATGTACACACAAACGCAAACACACACACACACACACACACACACACACACACACACACACACACACACACACACACACAACGGACGATGCTCCTATAAACTATAATCTAATCAGAACATTCTGGGTAGTATATCGAATGATTCTTGTTCCAGTAAGCCTCCAGCTCAACAAACTTCACCTCTGCTAACGAGAGGTGAAGGCACATGTTTTTTTTTTTGTATTCAGCTGGATCAATTCTGACTGTATGCTCAATTTATTCAGCATCTGCTGCTTATCCTGCTGGGTGCAGTATAAGAGTTCACTCTATTAAGTTATGTTAGTTCAAGTGAAAAAGCAATGCCTGCCTTTCTTCGAATAATGAACATTAGTTTGTTTTTACCAAAACAAACAAATCATACATTTCATATTCAAGTTAATGCATTAAGTAATAAGGCAGTTGCAAATTCTCATTTTATATTTACTTTTTTTGTTCAATTGTGTTCATGCAAAAACCCAATGTTCCACTATTTACTATATTTACTATCTCACGAAAGGTATATTTTATTTTATTTTTAAGCATACATACTAAAATAAATAAAGTAAATTAATTTCTTCTACAAGAGTTGGTGGCATTTATCCCATTACATGCTGAGATAGACTTGTGTGCTCACATGTTACCTAATATGGAAAAGTGTATAAGAAAAACAATGTTTGACAATATTAGAGTTTAATACAGAACACACAGAATAGACCCTATATGTGTAGACAAACTTAATTCTTAAACCAAATTAGACATCAGGATGAAAAAATGAAATAGAATAATACAAATACAGAGCCTGAAAGGTGTTATGGGGGATTATTTTATAATTATATTTTACAAGTTAATAATTTCTACCTTGAATTTCTTAATTTGTGCATTCAAATTGCTTCCATTTGTTGTTGTGGCGGTATTCATGACATTACAAAATTAATATTAATTGATTCTTCCTTTTTTCTTATTGCTGTGCAGCTATGTACACACATAAAGCCTATAATGCAGCAAAATAAACTGTGAAAAAGAAAAGAAATGCACGTCCCATTAGAAGCTTTTCTGAAGGGGATAACTCATTGCATGCGGCCACTGTTAAATAATGCACAACTTCAGTGGGGTTTGTCTGAAAGTTGAATTGGATTTTCCGTCTTGTGTCATGGCCAATTTTCAGCAATAAAAATATAATTTAACAGTGTTATCATATAACAGTGATGAGGCCACCACATCCCAGGGTCTTTTTACTTTGCTATAACCACTGCAGCAGTAAATGGGATGGTAATATACAGTATAATCAAAGGCCCAGTCGGGCAGCTCTGTGCTGCAACAAGATGAGCTTTGCTTGCACGATTTGTAAATGTGGCCTCAGCTAAACATTGTGGACCTGATGAGGGAGAGTTTCATCAAAAGGTTTCAATTGCCCTGTTCATGCTGCGGTAAAAGAGATATGGATGCAGTGAGTACACTTTTTGACTCATAGGACTGCAATAAAGTTTATAAATATTACACTGACCGAATCACTGCATCTTAAAATGCACTTATATTGCCACTTGTCCTGTCAACAGTCTTGCAGAAGGCAGACTGGCTCTTCTAAGACCCCCATACTTGAAACCCATGGAGCTACAACTAAAACTGGACCACTGCAACTCCTTGCTTTTTCTTTTTGTCCAATGCTGATTTCAATCTGAATAACCATTCAAGCACTAAATGCACACACAATAATCTATCCAATGAGTTAGTTTCTGGCAGAGAAATCCTCCTGTACACATTTAGAGGTGTGTTAGTGTGATTGCTGTAATTTTCTAAAATGTTACAGACATAAATCTTTTTTTCTTGATCAGAATAAATAAGTTATTAAAATTCTGTTTCTCAAATAGGATAGCATCCCTCTTGAAGCCCCCTGGCATTTCTTCTTTTTTTTGTAAATGCCGTCCCTTCTTACGTTCCCACCCGTTTCTCTGACAGAGTCTGTTCAAACCATTGGTCCTTGACTTTGTCTGGCATCCCTGTGGTGAAACACTCTGCCCCCAATCTGTGTGAGCAGAGCAGCCGGTGTGTGGGCTCACTTCAGGCTCCAAAGACATGGATGATGATGATGATGATGATGATGATGATGATGATGATGATGATGATGATGATGATGATGATGATGACGACGAGCTTAAGTACAATGTCCTACGACTACTTCAAAGATTTCTTTCTGCAATGATGGATGATCACCCCAATGTCGGCCAACACGAGAGCAAAGTTTTCATTCCTTTTTCTTCTTTGAACTGTGCAAAGCTCCGCTACAATTACAGATGTGTAGAATTTATGTACATGACACAGCTCATACGCATGAAATCCTGTCCCGAGGAGTGTATTGCAAAAGGCTCATGTTTGAGTTTCACAGTTGCAGTGGTCAAAAGTAAGAACAAAAGACATATGGACTGCCATTATTATTTCAAGATATGAAATGATAGCAGTAAGTTTAAAGAGGCCCTCGATTTGACACATATAGGTCAGACAGAGAGGGTCTATCATGGGAAATGTATCTTCTCATTTCTCCATTTTTGCGCCTGCTCTTTTCCTCCTGTGACCCTGAAATCGAACTCAGTGCGAGGAGCGAGGAGCGAGGAGCGAGGAGGCTTGCCAGAGGAGCGAGGAGCGAGGAGCGAGGAGCGAGGAGGCTTGCCAGAGGAGCGAGGAAGCTTGCCAGAGGAGCGAGGTGCGAGGAGCGAGGAGCGAGGAGCAAGGAGGCTTGCCAGAGGAGCGAGGAAGCTTGCCAGAGGAGCGAGGTGCGAGGAGCGAGGAGCGAGGAGCAAGGAGGCTTGCCAGAGGAGCGAGGAGGCTTGCCAGAGGAGCGAGGAGCGAGGAGGCTTGCCAGAGGAGCGAGGGAGCGAGGAGGCTTGCCAGAGGAGCGAGGAGCGAGGAGCGAGGAGGCTTGCCAAAGGAGCGAGGAGCGAGGAGCGAGGAGCGAGGAGCGAGGAGCGAGGAGGCTTGCCAGAGGAGCGAGGAGCGGGGAGCGAGGAGGCTTGCCAGAGGAGCGAGGAGGCTTGCCCGAGGAGCGAGGAGCGAGGAGCGAGGAGGCTTGCCAGAGGAGCGAGGAGCGAGGAGCGAGGAGCGAGGAGGCTTGCCAGAGGAGCGAGGAGCGAGGTGGCTTGCCAGAGGAGCGAGGAGTGAGGAGCGAGGAGCGAGGAGGCTTGCCAGAGGAGCGAGGAGCGAGGAGCGAGGAGGCTTGCCCGAGGAGCGAGGAGTGAGGAGGCTTGCCAGAGGAGCGAGGAGCAAGGAGGCTTGCCAGAGGAGCGAGGAGCGAGGAGGCTTGCCAGAGGAGCGAGGAGGCTTGCCAGAGGAACGAGGAGCGTGGAGGCTTGCCAGAGGAGCGAGGAGCAAGGAGGCTTTCCAGAAGAGCGAGGAGGCTTGCCAGAGGAGCGAGGAGCGAGGAGGCTTGCCAGAGGAGCGAGGAGGCTTGCCAGAGGAGAGAGGAGCAAGGAGGCTTGCCAGAGGAGCGAGGAGCGAGGAGCGAGGAGCGAGGAGCGAGGAGCGAGGAGCGAGGAGCGAGGAGCGAGGAGGCTTGCCAGAGGAGCGAGGAGGCTTGCCAGAGGAGCGAGGAGCGAGGAGGCTTGCCTGAGGAGCAAGGAGCGAGGAGGCTTGCCAGAGGAACGAGGAGGCTTGCCAGAGGAGCGAGGAGCGAGGAGGCTTGCCAGAGGAGCGAGGAGCGAGGAGGCTTGCCAGAGGAGCGAGGAGCGAGGAGGCTTGCCAGAGGAGCTATGGGTGAGGAATGCAATGGTGTTTCCTTTAAGGAAGTCTTTTTAGCACCTGTGACATATAAAAGACGTGTGACACATTCTGGTTGTTGGTTATGCTCATCTGTCAGTTATAGTTAAATACAGCCGTAAAACAAAACAATGGATGGATGATGCAGCTGTGCCACACGCCATATTTCATTAACCTTGCTTTAAAATGACAGCTTCCGAGCACGGATGTCTCATTTTGTTAAATGCCTGTTGACTCCACTCTCTGCGAGTCTCTTCCTTCTTGCCGCTATCGCTTGCATCTCAGGTGGGAAGCCGTGAAGAAAGGAGACGAAGAAAGGAAATCAGGATGCACAAACTGAGAAATGAAAGGAGCCCAGTGTCTCCAGACACCTTTACTTCCCCTCAGGCCCCTGGTTCTCTCATCCACCAGATGCCCTCAGACTTTGTCCTCCAATCTCATTCACCTGACTGATCTCATTCACCTGACTCTCTCATTCACCTGACTCTTGACTCTCATTCACCTGACTTCTCAGTCACCTGACTGATCTCATTCACCTGACTCTCTCATTCACCTGACTGATCTCATTCACCTGACTCTCTCTATCTGACTCTCTCATCACCTACTCTCTCATCACCTGACTGATCTCATCACCTGACTCTCTCATCACCTATTCACCTGACTGATCTCAGTCACCTGACTCTCTCATTCACCTGACTGATCTCATTCACCTGACTCTCTCATTCACCTGACTGATCTCAGTCACCTGACTCTCTCAGTCACCTGACTGATCTCATTCACCTGACTCTCTCATTCACCTGACTGATCTCATTCACCTGACTCTCTCATTCACCTGACTGATCTCAGTCACCTGACTCTCTCATTCACCTGACTGATCTCAGTCACCTGACTTCTCTCAGTCACCTGACTCTCTCATTCACCTGACTTCTCTCAGTCACCTGACTCTCTCATTCACCTGACTGATCTCATTCACCTGACTCTCTCATTCACCTGACTTCTCTCAGTCACCTGACTCTCTCATTCACCTGACTTCTCTCATTCACCTGACTGATCTCAGTCACCTGACTCTCTCAGTCACCTGACTGATCTCATTCACCTGACTCTCTCAGTCACCTGACTGATCTCATTCACCTGACTCTCTCATTCACCTGACTGATCTCAGTCACCTGACTCTCTCATTCACCTGACTGATCTCATTCACCTGACTCTCTCATTCACCTGACTGATCTCATTCACCTGACTCTCTCATTCACCTGACTTCTCTCAGTCACCTGACTGATCTCATTCACCTGACTCTCTCAGTCACCTGACTGATCTCATTCACCTGACTCTCTCATTCACCTGACTTCTCTCAGTCACCTGACTCTCTCATTCACCTGACTGATCTCATTCACCTGACTTCTCTCAGTCACCTGACTGATCTCATTCACCTGACTCTCTCAGTCACCTGACTGATCTCATTCACCTGACTTCTCTCAGTCACCTGACTGATCTCATTCACCTGACTCTCTCATTCACCTGACTTCTCTCAGTCACCTGACTCTCTCATTCACCTGACTGATCTCATTCACCTGACTTCTCTCAGTCACCTGACTCTCTCATTCACCGGACTGATCTCAGTCACCTGACTCTCTCAGTCACCTGACTGATCTCATTCACCTGACTCTCTCATTCACCTGACTGATCTCATTCACCTGACTCTCTCATTCACCTGACTGATCTCAGTCACCTGACTCTCTCATTCACCTGACTGATCTCAGTCACCTGACTTCTCTCAGTCACCTGACTCTCTCATTCACCTGACTTCTCTCAGTCACCTGACTCTCTCATTCACCTGACTGATCTCATTCACCTGACTCTCTCATTCACCTGACTTCTCTCAGTCACCTGACTCTCTCATTCACCTGACTTCTCTCAGTCACCTGACTGATCTCAGTCACCTGACTCTCTCATTCACCTGACTGATCTCATTCACCTGACTTCTCTCAGTCACCTGACTGATCTCATTCACCTGACTCTCTCAGTCACCTGACTGATCTCATTCACCTGACTCTCTCATTCACCTGACTTCTCTCAGTCACCTGACTCTCTCATTCACCTGACTTCTCTCAGTCACCTGACTCTCTCATTCACCTGACTTCTCTCAGTCACCTGACTCTCTCATTCACCTGACTTCTCTCTGTCACCTGACTCTCTCATTCACCTGACTTCTCTCAGTCACCTGACTCTCTCATTCACCTGACTTCTCTCAGTCACCTGACTGATCTCAGTCACCTGACTGATCTCAGTCACCTGACTCTCTCATTCACCTGCTCACCTGTTTCCACTTTCCCTAATCAGCTGCCAGATTGTCAATGCTGCTTCCTGCCTTCTTTTCCAGCCATCAGTATGTGCTGGACCTGGACCTGGACCCGGTCCCGGTCCCGGACCCGGACCTGGACCTGTAAACTAATGGATATAATCCCCTCTGTGTTACCTCAGGCTTCACCTGCCTGTCAGTTCCAGGGCTTCTGGAGTGTGATCCAGGTCTAAAAGACAGGATGTCTCTGACGCATCAATTTTGCCCACTCTTTCTTTTCTGTTTGAATTGTCTCCAGCAAAACTAAACTCTTGGAGTAGCCCCTTTTAGGATGATGTGTAATCCTACATCTTTTGTGTTTAAGTTATGGAGAAACGATAAAGGACAGACACTTGCTGTCTCATAATGAGTAACAAGTTTTAAAGTTTTAGAATCCTTACGATTTCAGTCCAGGTTGTTTTTGTGGCAAGTGTGGCTTAATACTACATTTCCCACAATTATTGGGGAGGCAATGATTCCTTGAGCAGCTACTTTGTCAGAAATTCAAAAGAAGAGCAACTTGAGGGGGAAACTTTTCTTTTTCTTTTTTTTGACAGTGCAGCAAAACAAACCTACATTATTTTTTAATGAAGTAAGTCAATAATTGGGTGTTTTTTCCACAATATCACGCAGAGCACAGTAAACGGAGTTTGTTTTCTCACTGTTTGAAGTGTGGAGGTGTGCATTGCCTGCAGCGCATCATCTAAACGGCTCACCCTGTCTAGTCCTTTTTGTTGCTTTCCTCTCTCCAATATTTAAAACTGATCTGCTGTCAAACAATTGCCAGCACTGAGCATGTCCTGCTTCGTAGATGCATTGTTGATGAGAGATTGCTGTCGGGGATAAAGTTGGTGGCAAATACATTGCGTTTGGGAATCATATTTAAACTGGGGGTTGATTTCATGAATATTTTGAGGATTAAAACTCAACCGCATCATTAGATTCTTAGCTGTTATATACAAGCTGAAAACAAAATGAATGATTATAAGCCCCTTCAGGCATCTTGGTATGCCAACAAAGCTTTGTCCCCTGACAGGTTGATCTGTGCATGGTGGAAAGTCACATCAAGTAAAGAAATATGTATTAAAAAACTGGGCATACAACGATTTCATCTTGTTTGTGGAAATGTTACCTTATTAAATTGACAGGATAGTGAGTATCATCTCCACTGACACCTGTCTTCTGTCAGGTCTGATCACATTTAACAACATGCATGCATTTTGATTGAGTCTGACCATTAAATCTTATTTATCTCACCCATCTCTGTCTCTCTTGTTTGCTTTCCAGCAGCACAAAAGCACAAGAGATGGCTGGAATGAAGAGAAATAAGACGCAGGAAAAAGGTGAGGGGAAGGGATTTAACAAAGAGGCACAGCTGATTTAGAAATACAGTAGAATATAGATTTGGCAGAAGGGAATTATCTTTTTTTCCCCAGCCTCTCCTCTCCATGGCAAGGGAAGAGAGATTTCAGATGGGGTCTGGGATTTCTGCCCACTTCAAAGACTTTTTTCATCCAAGCTTCTTACTTTCTTTCCACTCATAAAACAGAGTTCATTTCCAAAGTCCGGTGATATTTTTGTGGCCCAATTTTCACATCTGTGAGCCAAGAACTATAGAGACAAATATAGATTTTACTACAATATGTACAATATTACAGCACCCTCAGTCATCATGGCTCCAATGCTGTTTTTGACTTTGGCGCTACATGTAGCATTTTCATTCTCTGTGAGAGGAGTATTTCCTTCAGTTATCGAGTATTTTCTTGAATTATGATTTTAAATGGCATAAAATAACGGCTCCTAAAACATGACACCATCACTTTATTCTGCTGCATTTTTTTCTTCTGTATATATTATTTGTAACTTTCAACATGGGTGCATTCATTTGTCTCTACCTGCAATAATAATAATGATAACGATACTTATACTACTACTATGACCATTGGGGCAAAGTAAGTAGGTTAAATTTGCTTAAGTATTGTACTTAACTTGAGCCTTTTTTATTATACTTTATACACTACATTTCAAATGCAAATGTTGTACGTTTTACTCCACTATATTTACGACCGCTTCAGTTGCTTGTTACTCTGCAAATGTAGATTAATACAAAATATAAATCAACTAATCAGTTATGATATAATAGATGAAGCTACCCAGCAGTATATAAAGTCATTAAAATGAACCCCACCTTTACCATAGATGTACACATTATTAAATCTATCATTATTTATATAATATATATATGAAACTGAAGAAGGCCATTCTGCCTGAGTATTTTTACTTTTGGTACTTTATATTTTTGTGTAAATACTTTTGTGCTTTTCCTGAAGTACGATTGTGAATGCAGGACTTTTACTTGTATTTTTACATGTTATTATGTTTATTTAAGTCTGAATGCTTCTCCCACTGACTGTATGACTAATAATAATAATTTTGGTTGTACCATAGTATAATATAGTGTTAGAAAAGTGGGAAAAGATAATATGAAACAGTAGCGTAATAAGACATAGATGTACTACATTGTTTCAAAATAGTTAAAGAAATAGATCAGAGACAGGGTTTTTAGAGGAGATGGGGTTCATCTTCTGCTTCCAAAGTTTAAGAGCTCTGACTGAAGAAGTCCAGCCAAAGTTGAGTAATGAGACCACGTGGTTTGTCAGGGCCCCTGCACTGATGGGGGGTCGTGAGATTTTTGAGGGCGTAGCATGAATTTCCGGCATGTTATGTCGTCCTGGTGAAGCTCCTCGCTCCTCTCCTACTGCATGTGGCAGGTGAAGAGTAGAAGAGGCTGCCTCCCATCTGTCATGGATGTAGCACATGCCTGTCTACACCCCCACCAGGACAGCAGCAGGGTTAGCAGTGAAATATCTGTATTGAGGGGGAAACCAGGTTCTCTAAATTTAAGAGAAAATGTGTGTTGGGGGGGTTACGAAGAAGCAAAACAATAAAGAGATTTAGGAATGAGAATCAGAGTGACAGTGGCTTTTTAACATTACTGCAGTACGACACCTGGGAACTGTGTTTTTAGATCCATCCACTCTGGATTCTTTAGTAACGGGGTAACTAAGGCCTTCTTCAGGCTGAGGTGAAAAGAGCCAGAGGACAGTGAGCTACAAGCTATTAACAAAGGAGTTGAATGTGTGGGCCAATCCTTGGGGAAGGAAAACACAGTTGTAGGAGAAGCCTGGTTAGAATCACGCCTGTTGAGTAAGAGGTAGATAGATTTCAGTTGAGAGATGGTTTCCTCTTGAGTGGAGAGAGAATTTGGCTCAAATCCAAGCCAAATATTCCCCGATATGAGGTGCAAGATACACTTTTACACATGTGTGCAGCTGCTGCTGTTCTCCTTTCAGCATGAAGCTCGTATTAGGTTTATGTTGAGTTGACAAAGGCTGATTGTTTTCATTTTCATTCAGGTGTATTGTATAAAATCAAGAAATATGGGTCAGATTGGAATGTTTAGTACTGCTCAGTCACAAAATGATGTGCTTTTTTTATGTTTCTAAAATTTTTGTCCTTTTTGTTGTGAAATACTGGATACTTTAACCTCAAAAAAAAAATCCTTCACCCAAGTACATGTTTAGAATTTAGAGGGTAACAAGCCACAAAGGTTATCTTCTATATCTATTACATGTCTGTCCATCCAGAGAGAGGCATCCCTCCTCAGTTACTCCTTCTGAGGTTTTTCCATTTTCCACCTTTAGTTTTTTTGGGGGGAGTTTTTACTGATCCGAATTGTTCTGAGCACAGAGTGTTGTACGTTGTACAGATGGTGAAGTCCCTCGAGAGAGATTTGTGATTTGGGGCCTATAAATATAATGTACTTGACATGAGAGGTTGGGAACCACAGGGTTAATGAATGGCCCATTTCAGATATAATTATTGAAGCATTCATGTGTTCATCACTTTAATGTTGCAGCTGGTGAAGGTGAACTTAATTAATTGTTATATATTACTGGGTAGCATAACGCATCATTATTTATTAGTTCATTTATATTCTGTATTCTTAATCTGTATTTGTAACTAAAGCTATGGAATAAATGAGGTGGAGGTAAAAGTACATAATTTCCCTCTGAAATGTGGGAAAGTAGAAGTATAAAGTAGCATAGAATCCAAATACTTCAGTAAAATACCAGTATCTGAAGGTTGTTCTTAAGTACAGCACTTGAGTAAACATACTTTCCTCCACTACTTTCATGAATCTCCACCAAATTTTCAATTCAAATCCTATTCAAGATGGTTTTCAATCACAGCTGTCCTCAATATAATTTAATGTCCAATAATAATGCTTATCTCTTTTATGATTCCATTAAATTAATTTAGTATTGATTCAAGGCGTTGGTGCTTGACCTTGAGTAATGATAATGTGTAAAGTGATCATAAAAGATTGCCTGATATTGTAAGTTTGCAGCAGCATCTAACATATCTAGTTTTGTTTAGGAAAATGAATACAGTCTCTCAGTGTCACAACATACGGTATGTTTGGAAGCTCTCTGGTAAAACTATAGTAGGCTATACGTGTTCTGTGACCACAAGACGTCCATCTCCATGTCTAGTACCTGTGCTGTGTCCACAGCTGTAGGCTGTGTGAGACGGGACAGGACAGCTGGGGGAGCGACTGCAGGAGGCGTCTCTGCTGCAGCTGTCTCCAAGGTGACTCCAGGAGCCTGCTCACTTCACTTCCTCCAGTGAAGTGGAGCTCCACTTCACTGGAGGAAGTGAAGTGAGCAGGCTCCTGGTGACTCCAGGAGCTCCACTTCCCTGGACTTCCTCCAGTGAAGTGAGCAGGCTCCTGGCGACTCCAGGCTCCTGGTGACTCCAGGCTCCTGGTGACTCCAGGCTCCTGGTGACTCCAGGAGCCTGCTCACTGCACTGGAGGAAGTCCAGTGGGACCTTTGGTCAACCCTCACTCTGAGCACTGTTGTGTGCATCATGACACTTTATTTTGTTCGTCATTCATGCCCGTGTTGAAAGATATGCTAATAATAATATTATCCTGGTTGCTGTGTGAGAAGAAGAATATTAATTAGACCATATATTTCCAGGAGAACATGTGCGGGCGAACTCAAAACATCTGGAAGTATTCGAGGGAAAAAAACATTTCGATGCTTACAAGGTGTTTATCACTGCTGTATGAGTTCTCAGATAACCAATATATATATATATATCTATATATATATATATGTGTATATATAAAAAATTAATATATATGTATATATATGTGTATATATATATATATATATATATATATATATATATATAACAAGGTGTTTATCACTGCTAATGTGGTGGCTTGCTGATTTATAACTTACCGTATGAGTTCTCAGATAACCAATAGAGAGAGAGAGAGAGAGAGAGAGAGAGAGAGAGAGAGGAACTACATTTTTATGATTAAAGAGTAAACTTAAGTAAAGGCACGAGGCAGGTCAGGTGACATGATCACCTTTGATAAAGCAAACCAGTCACTTGACCTGGACATCAACCCCATTTCTCTTAGCGTCATGCCTTGGGTCATCTTCTTAGGACGACCTAGGTCATGAACCAATGTTCTGCTGATCTGTTAAATGGGTTGCTGATATATTAATCCAAACAATGTGAAAATAATTCAGGTATTTCTCGTTTTACCAGCCATCTGCTTCCGCTTGGTCTTCTCGGTACTTTCCATCCATTCCATTTCTTCTCCTGGTTCTGTCTCCTCAGGGCCTTTTATCAAGGCCTTCTCTTACAGCAGCGTCAAGGCCCCTAGCTTAGCATCAACCTCTGTTTAATCTGGGCTCTTTAACAGTTGTTAGTCAGCTGTCTGCTACTTTCTACTTTTTACACATATATCTGACAGCTTTAGACCTAGTTACTTTACAAATTCAGATTTTTGAGCACAAAACACAAACAGCTTATAGAATGTTCAAACGATTAGTTTATATAATACAGTTTATACAAGTACATCTGAAACGTTTAGTTGATTGATCAATTAGCCGATTGACAGAAAATTAATTGGCAATTATTTTGATGGTAAAAGTCATTTAAAAAAATGATTTTAATGGTTCCAGCTCCACAAATGTGAAGATTTGCTGCTTTTCCTTTTATTAAAGTTACTATTTGTGACGTATTAGTAATAATGCTTGAGGTTTGAACTGTTAGTTGGACAAAACAAACATTGTGAAGGTGTCACTTTAGGCTCTGGGTAATTGTGACGACATTTCTCCCTGTTTTTTTTACAAACCAAACAATCAATTAATTAATGCAGAAAATAAGAAGCAGATTAAACCATAATGACAATAATTACTCTGAGCTTCACCTCAACCAACTGCAACAGTAAAATCCTGTGTTTACATGAATGCATGTGTAATAATCTAATGACACAATATATTATAGTATCACATAATTACTTTTAATTCTTAAAGTATATTTTCTTGATTATTTTACTGTGTGTTATTAGTACTTCAAGTAAAGAATCTGAATGCCCCACCACCACTGCTAAGCATGCTAACTGTCTGCCGGCTGTAGATGTGTGACCTTTATCAATCTCATCTAAAGAGCATTATAAGCGCATGTCCCCAAAATGTAGTGCAATTGAATTTCTGGCCCAAGTGTAAATGGATTTATCACTTTCTTCATGTGGAAATGCAAATAAAATGTCCCAGTTAAGCTGAATTCAGCCATGTGATTTAGGCTAAAAGGTGTGCAGGGTGATAAGGTATGCCTGTTATTGTGACCTTGAGGACTTTCTAACACAAGAAAAAAAACGTCTGTGTGAATTAGGAGTTAGAAGTAGCAGAAGAAAACACTGATAAGCTGCTTCTACCACACACACACACACACACACACACACACACACACACACACACACACACACACACACACACACACACACACACACACACACACACACACACACACACACACACACACACACAAAACGCCTCCACAATAGGAGGACCCCGCCAGACTGAGACTTTAATTGAGCTCCCTCCCCTCCCCTCCTCCCCTCGCCTCCTCCCCTCCCCTCGCCTCCTCCCCTCGCCTCCTCCTCCTCTCCCCTCAGTCTCCTCTTTCCCGGGCTGCTGCTGACTTCAACTTCTCGCCGACACACCACTTCAGATTATTGTGGATACGAGCAGCAGCTTTCCAAGAACATGGCTCTCCTGCGCAGAACATTGTCGTCCTTGTTCCTTCAGCTCTGCCTCCTCCACTGGAGCGGTGAGTTCAAACTGACATTAAACACGACATTTCTTCTCCTTTTTAAAAAAAAATGTAGCGGACAAGTTTTGAGTGAAGGTGGACAGCCGTTGACTTTGAATGAAACCACAACATGTGCCTTTTTTTTGTATGCTATCAAATGTTTCTGACATTTTCAAAAGATTTTAAGTTTTATAACTAGAGCGCCGTTTTCTCTATTTAAAAGTATTTATTGTGTGGTTAATTAGCGTTCGCCTCTTACTGGGTCCTGGCTTCTCAGGGGAATTTGAAGACTTAATCTCATATAACGTCAGTGGAATAAGCACATGTTGAATTTGTGTGGGTTTCCACTAATTTGAGACTTTGCCCCACATCTTAGTCCTCGTGTTCGGTTGTTTTCAGTCGAAAGTCGTAAAGTAAAGAAAGGTGTAATTAATGAATGAATGAATTACTGCGTAATTAACGGGCCAATTAACCCACCAACACGTAGCGGTGCTGGACGTGTGAGCATACGTCGGCACGTGACGGGTGTTTTCTTTATTTGAAAGGTTTGTGTCATAAACCTTATAATGCGACAGAGACTGGGTAAGTTATTACAGGTTTAATAAGACTGCTGTGAAAACATCTGAAGAAGCGCAAACTTCGTTCTCTCTGCAGGACTCGTTAGGTCTGAGACCAGCCAGTAATGGCGATGTGATGTGAGGAGGCTGGTCTTTAGACACAGGCAGAGCAGTGGGATAATGAGAAGCAGTCAGTGCATTTTAAGACTATGGATATCTTTCCCCTCAAGGACTTTTAAGGGTCAGGACCCTTTAAAAAAGGACTTTTAAGGGTCAGGACCCTTTAAAAAAGGACTTTTAAGGGTCAGGAGTTGTATATTGAGTAATTTCTTAGAAGATACTGGCTTGATTTAAAGGGCCAGTTTGTAGCATTTTGGGAGATCCATTCACTTTGCATCAGTGTATAATCACCTGAAACTAAGAATATTTTTCCGTGTTGCACAGCCACGTTTCTACAGCAGCCCAGAACAGACCAACCAAAGGATGGCTCTAGCGAGAGCCTTTTACATTACCTGAAGGCCACCGTAGTTGTCCAATTCGGTTGTGAAGCTGCCGTAACGTGAACCACAGAGTGCAAAACTGTGGTTCCATCAGCCGCCACCTGACCTCTGTTGCTCCTAAAGTAGTGTTATTATGGTGGCCTCTGAGCGAGGCCAATGGCTTTCCCAACATTTTGCATTCGGCGCTGAGCAGAGGGGTGTACAGTTGGTTGCAATCTGCAACCACCCCACGAGATGCCACCGAATCCTACACACTGTCCCTTTAACAGTGACAACTGTGTGTCCTAGTCTGTGAGAGCCCAAGGTCACGTCCTCAAATGTCTTGTTTTGTCGGACCTCGATTCCCGAAATCCAAACGAATACAATTTACAAAGATGTAAAACAGAATGCAGTACGTCTTCACAGTTGAGCAACTGGAATCTGATTGCTGATTGATTGATTAATCAACTAATTGTTTCAACTCTAAATATAGTTCATGGCAAAGTAACGGAAGATAAGGAAACATTAAGTTAAGGGTTTAGGCTATTACGCATTACTGACAGCTAATTGGAACTGAAACAATTAGTCAAACAACAGATTAGTGGGTTCACAGGAAATTAATTGGACGTACAAATTAGATTTTGGAAATCTTTTAATCAATTTTGAGAATAATAAAACTTAAGAATTCGTATGTGAATCTGCTACTCTAAAAGGCTGGCATCATGTTCGCCGATAGATTACCTACAGACAGAATTAAATGTAAACCTTCTTCTCCATGCAGCATCTCACAACAGGACAACACTCACTGTGTCCCGACCGTAAACCTCTTTTTCTCTTAAATCCCTGTTTTTTTACCCCATCGGCCTCGTCTTAATTGGGTTACCGCTATTTAATCCTCATCTCCCATGGACCTCCTCTGGAGACGGAGTAAAGCTGTCTGTTTTTGGATTAGGTCGTTGGTTAGTGATAGAGACCCCAGCCCTCTAAAGAGCTTCCAAACCAGGCTCTGTCCAAACTGACCTCCTCCCTAATGGACCATGAAGGCCACTTACTCCAATACAATTTGTGGCTAAAAGCATCTCTCCTGCATGGAAATGAACCCCTCCTGAGTATGACAAGAAACCATAACATGTCCCATAGCTGATGCATTGTACTCCCACCTCCTTATTGATCTCACAGACCAGTGTTCATCAGTATGATGGGCATGTTGTGTTACAGGAACGGGCAAGTGATCCGGGCAGTGTGGCTGTGCAGTAAATCAGAGCAGAGCTTTTACGAGGTCCTTTACAGAACAGGAAGTAGATACACGCTTGCTTTGTTTATTCCTCTATGGATTACACAAGGTTTTATCCTTCAGTGCATTTCAAAGCTCTGAGGGATCCTTGAAAAGTTTTTGTTGTGTAAAATGTCCTTTGCAATCAAAACTACGTTCCCAAAATGGTACGATAAAAGTGAAACTTATGGATCTATCTCAAACCTTTTAGTAAATATCTAAATGCATGATTCTCATTCCGATGCACGAATGATGCAGATATTGTTTGTGAGATGTGATATTTAAAATTGCCCTCCTTATTGTCAGTAAATCCCATTAAAAGCCCCAAATCAGCTTTGAATTGGTTCTATTAACAAGTGTTGTCTATGTAAAGCCTGATCTAAGCCCTTTGTGGCATAGAGCCATCTAACTATCAAAAACACATCACTAAGCCCCACTGTTGCACTGGGAGACATGTTCCTTCATTACCATGAACTAGGGATGTCAGGATACCAGAAAAAGTAGTTGATACTAATATCAGTGACATTCCCCAATTCTCAATACCCAATTCGATACCAAGGTTAAGAACAAAAACAAAACGATTAATGCTAGTGTTAGTGCTAGTGTTGCAGGTTACAGGTCATAATTCCCCCTCTAATATCTATTTCACATTGCAAACGTATCCTTCAAACAACTGTTACAAATGTTACAGCATTACTTTTGTACACATTGTAACATTAATAGTTTGCCTTTGCCTAATACTAATCTTTACCGAATAGCGCTTGAACGGATCCTAAAGAAACTCAATGCAACCTCTGTTCCCATTAGCTGATAGCTTGGCGGGACGGCTGCTGATGGCTTCAGGTAAATAGTTTAGAAACTGTAGAAAAGTTACAATGTGGTAGCCAGGGATATTGCTAGGGATGTTACTAACAACTTATTTTAATTTAGACTATTAAAAAAGAAGAAACTCTTAGGTATCAATCCAAATTAGCACAAATTAGTTTATCTGGTTAAACATTGTATACAGCCATTTGAAATCCCATTTTTCAATAACAATCATATTTTCAATGCGGCTGAAATCAATATGTCCTCAGTGTCTGGTTGTCAGTTAGGAATGCGCCTTGCAAGCCCGTTGTGTGGTCTAATATTTGAAACGCCAGCGGGAACTGTGGAGAAGTGGCATGGTTTGGCATCGCTTACACTTCATTTGTGAAGGTTTTGTTACTTAATTGTCGTAGTCCTCGGTTCCAAAGTCAAAATTTATCGATAATACATGCATGGACCAAAATTCACAACATGCTTTTATCTGACCCAAAAGTTTTCATTGCAGTCAAAAAACAATTTACTTCTCCACATGCACCTTTATTACGGGGTAACCTAACAACACCATACAAAACCATTCATACAAGCGAAATAAAACATATTTTTCAAATAATGTGACATAGAATCATAGAATATGATGACAGACATTTGAAGCTGCTTTCGCAAACTTCTTTCCTTGTCTGTCGGCTTCTCACCATTACAAGATAATTTAATTGCAATACTTTACCAGTCTTTATTTCCGTTGTCTGTGTCATATTTATTTTGTTTGGGCATTATGCTTTGAGACCAAGTTAATCAGTCAATATCCATATTGTTGTGTGACAGTATGAACAGAATTATGACACTGACGTCCGTGAAAATCTACTGTTAGCGTGAGCAAAAGTCATTATTATGTTGGTTGGCTTGTTTTTATCGGCATCCAAAATGTACAAAAATCAAACCAGCTGAGGGGAAAACCTGCTCTGCCAAATACAAGAGGATTTGGATTCGGTTTGGAAAGAATTTTGGCATCGACTTGGTAGCGAAGTATTTATTTTTGTGACATCCGCACCGTGACCACACACTGTAGTTAATTATGGGGTAATCAGCTGCTGAAAATATCCCCGAACAAATGCACTATTTACTCCAGTTTGAGTAACGTTTGCTGAAAACTACAGTGCCCAGCTGTTTTAGGAAATTACTAAACGTTTTTGTATTGTTTTTAACAAAAAAAACTATAGTACCTTTCTCAAATGAATTTAGCCAGTTACCTCAGGCACTGACTGATTGTGAGATGATATCGGGACATATTGACATTTTAATGGTGTTTGGACTGACACCATTTAACACAGCGTTGGCATCAGTCATAAACAAAAGCATTGTGTCTCTCAAGTGGAGACATTTCAGTAGCTTTCCTTAATGGATGACGTTTTCTTTCCTGGAGCCAAGGGATATGGTGGCTTACCACTATTGTTCAGTGAAGCCTCCAAGAGACAACTCACTTCCTTCTTGATGGAAAGCTCTCTGATTCTAACTGAAGTAGTTTTTAGGTTATTCTTGTTAAGTGTGTGGACTTCTTCTCTGTGGAACTTATGCACAGAGTGCTTAGAGTTTCCTTGTTGGTAGAATACACAATTGATGAGGTTGTTGTTCAAAAATATGTGACATTATTATTAATTACTGATTTACAGAACATGACTTGTCAACAATTGTGATAATAGATTAATTGTTGTCGTTTTTTATCACGCAAAACGGCCAAACTACATATTTTTTTCAGATTCTCAAATATGAGAATTTGCTACTTTTCTTATTAATTTCATCATATATCATCATCTGTTAAACATATTTGTATGGTTTGTCAAATATAACAACCAATTTTAAGATGTCATCTTGGACTTTCGGAAATGTTAAATAATTTTCTTTTTGACATTTGAGTATTTGATTAATTAGAAATAATGGTTAAACTAATAAACAATGAGAATAAACACTAAAATGAAATATTTTAGCTTTACAAAATATTCTATGGGAGCAATTCATTTAATTATTGTGATTTACATAGACCTATTGATATTCTTGAATTATATTCAGAATAATACATTTAATTAAATGAAAATCCTCAAACTACCAATCTTATAATTGAGATATTAAAATAGTTTTTGACCACAAGGTCAGACTGCATGAAGATGAAACTACACTTCAATATGCAAATCAATTTGTAAACCAAATTTACATAGACTATCCAAAACTGTCAATCTATGAACGTTTTGTCCAATTCTTTTGTCTCCTTCACTCATTCTATGATCAGATTATTTATTTATATATGCATTATATTAAGGAAGACTTCCTGCGTGGACGTGAGTGTTAAGACATCATCAATCATTCAATATTAGCCGGTTACGAAATGTGTTTTTGTATTAAGTAAAGTAGGGAAGTATCCAAACATGAGTCATGGGGTATCCCAGCGAGTCAATCTCCTGGTGTAAATAATGGCTGGTCTCCCTGACCTCTTCCTCATCCTTCTCTGTGGCTGAGCGCCTGAGAATACCTTCACTCTGTTGAAGGGCTCGTCTGGATGTAGCAGGAAGTGTGCAGCTGTTGGCTGCAGTTGTTCATGTGGGATTAGTGCATTTGCCTGAGTGATAGCCAGGCATGACAGCCATGTAATCTAATGTATTGGCTCATTGTTTTCATTAAAGAGAGTGTGCTGTTTTATCCCTGTGGCATTTTATTGGTGCCTTGCTGTAGAATTAGGCATATGTAAGCTAATTCAACTAACATGTATGTCAGCACGGTGAACAATCAAATACCGTGCATCCTATTGAGTTGGCTCTTTTCAGTACTTTCACTGATTATTCAAGCTAGTGAGCTTTTGTGTCCACATACAGAACCAGACTTAAAAAACAGAGGCACGGGTTCACAACCTTTGTCCCATGTTTTGTTCGCTTTAGGCTATTAAAACACTTGGTTAAGGAAATATAGTGTTTTTTGTTAACAATCTTCCTCCACCCAAAATCAAGTTTTTTTGATTTGGCAAAAACAACTATAAAAACCATCAGATTTTGTCAATTGAATGTTTCCCTGTTTTGCCGATAAATAATGTAAATTGATCGGCATTGTATTTCCTGCCAAACAATGCACCAATTAGGCAAATTTGTTGTTCATGAATGTGATTTTTAAGAGACGGGGCACAACAGGTTTGATTTAGTCATAAAACAGCGACAGGATTCAAAGCAGACATTGATTTCTATGAAAAAGAGTTGTTTGTCATTCTTTGATATAAAACCTGTGCATGCTCTGATGATCCAAGACATGTTGTCAAAAATCAAAGCTGTAGCTGTTTAGCTGGCAGGAGCAGAGCTGACATCCTCCCTCAAGCCCAAATTGAAGGGTTTTCAGGGCCCTTGCGTTGCATGTGTAGTGTAACTGAAGTGAGTAGATGGTTGATGTTTGAGAGGGATTTTATATCCAACAGCTGCCTCTGTAGTTTGATCCCTGGCCTTCTGGGAGGGAATGTCTCCCTTATCGAGTACCTCTCTGGTGCTGAAGAACTGCCCAAGACATCCATGACTGCTGTGCTATTCAAAGCACATCATTCAACTGAGGGAAAATCTATACAGCGAACAGTCCGCCCTAGAGAAGATGGGACATGTCTCAGGAGCTGGAGACGGTTGTTTTAGGCATACTCAATCAAGAAGAGGCATGTAGGAAATTACTCACGGGAGGGAGAAACATCCATGTGCATTCAGTAGTGCCAGAGCGCTGAACTTTTATCTGCAGCTTGAACAATGTATCCAGCACCAAATTTACCTCTTTTTTTCTTTTGGATTTATTTTTAAAAAGCGTTGAAGATGCTGCAGGCTTTCACATCAGAGTATTTTCTCGTTGCGCTGGGAGAGTGCTGAGAGGGTTGTTTCTTAAAAGCCTCTTTGAATCCCAAATATTGGATTTGGCTGCACTGCTTGCACTGGATTGATTATTTGTATTCAGTATTGTAAAAGCAGTATGATGAATGCAGAGGTATGTTTTTGCTCTGGTTGAAAAGCCCACAATATATCATTGGTCCATAATATCTATACTTAAAAAAAACATTTTGAAGCTTGTAAAATGGACAACCAGTCTGTCTAGGTTGCCTAAGTTGTTCCTGAAACTTAATATTGATGTAGAAATCGGTCTGAATTTTAGCTATGAAAGAAGTATAAAGTAACATAAAATTGAATTCCTCAATTAAAGTACAAGTACCTCAGAATTGTTCTTCAGTAAATGTTCTTAGTAACTTTCCACCACTGGCACCAGGCAGTGCATCTGGGGTTTTGCACCATGTGGAATCTGAATGGGCCAACACAGGATCATAAAACGCCTCACACCTAGTCAAGCAAAACCTATGTAGCTGTTTGAATTCATACGCTCCACACTAAAAGCATGCAACTGATTAATTGCCATAAGGAAAGTGTATGATGGGATCAGTCAGTCAATGTCACCTCAGCTAAATCAAATAGATCCTGATGTGTCTCGTGATCAATTTAGTCATGAGATGGCTGCATATGTTAAGATGTTTCACCTATGCTCTTCTTCTCAAGGTTTTTAGACGACAATAAATTACTTGGTGTGTAAGAAAAGCTGTAAAAGATACGTATATAACAGGATTGAGTAAAAAATGTAAACAGAGAAGCAATCTGGTGGCTCAATGATAATTTATTAGATGAGTGGTTTTATATTTAGTTTGTTTCCACTGTAGCAATAGCACCACCAAGTGAACCTTTTGTACCTTTTGTTGTTCATTATGAGGCTTAATATACTCCATTTAAATGCACACATGCAGTATGTTAAACAATGCGTATATTTAGGAACGTGATCGTGTATATGGAACAAGACCGTCTTGTTTTCTTTGTTGTAAAATAAGACATTCAATGGTACTATTTCAGTCTTGAGCAGTTTTGGCCATTTGTCTCGAAACTCTTCTCAAGCGTAATTGTCCATCTGTACGTGACGTCCCTTCATATTCAGAAGGCCCATCTGTGGGACACATGGCACTGTCTTGGGCCACAATCCAAGTCTTGGCATCAGTCCCATCAGTGCCAGAGGGAGAGACAAAAACCCTCCAGTATTGCCCTATTGAGAAGCCTTTCCTTCCTTCCTTTCCCACTTGTCTGCCTCTTTGGTCTGCAAACAGAGCTTAACCAGCAGCTGCACACACCTGACGCCCAATCCATCGGACATTCTTCTGTGGGGGCAACAAGCGGGGGCTCACGTTACAGAGAAATTCTACACCACAATCGTCTTTGCCTCCTTCCCGCCTTTTCTGAGCCGTGCCCCCCCTCCCATCCTGTGTCTCCTCTCACACCTCTCTCATACCCCCCTATTGTTTTTTTCTATTTGAGTGCAGTGGACGGAGCCTGGGAATATTTACTTTGCTCTTGTTGTTGTCAACAGTTCTGACTGAAAGAGCAGGCGCAAACAGGAAAGAGATTTACTTAAATAAACAGTGGGATTAACTTACATCATGTGTGGTGAGGTTCAGGAGCGACGGACATCACCATCCTTAGTCCGTTTGCTTTTCAAGCACTGTCATCTTTTTGAGCATTGATGAGATTCTTTTGTGTAAAATTTAAGTCAATATCTTGTCAGCTTTCTGTCAGACGAAGACGATACCATTAACATGTCGGTACCATATGTCGGTACCATTAACATGTCGGTACCATATGTCGGTACCATTAACATGTCGGTACCATATGTCGGTACCATTAACATGTCGGTACCATTAACATGTCGGTACCACATGTCGGTACCATTAACATGTCGGTACCATTAACATCTCGGTACCATTAACATGTCGGTACCACATGTCGGTACCATTAACATGTCGGTACCATTAACATGTCGGACCATTAACACGTCGGACCATTAACACGTCGGTACCATTAACATGTCGGACCATTAACACGTCGGTACCATTAACATGTCGGACCATTAACACGTCGGTACCATTAACATGTCGGTACCACATGTCGGTACCATTAACATGTCGGTACCATTAACATCTCGGTACCATTAACATGTCGGTACCACATGTCGTTACCATTAACATGTCGGTACTATTAACATGTCGGACCATTAACACGTCGGACCATTAACACGTCGGTACCATTAACATGTTGGTACCATTAACAAGTCGGACCATTAACATGTTGGTACCATTAACATGTCGGACCATTAACACGTCGGTACCATTAACATGTTGGTACCATTAACAAGTCGGACCATTAACATGTTGGTACCATTCACATGTTGGTACCATTCACATGTCGGTACCATTAACATGTTGGACCATTAACACGTCGGTACCATTAACATGTCGGTACCATTAACAATATCGGACCATTAACACGTCGGTACCATTAACAAGTCGGACCATTAACATGTTGGTACCAAACACACCAAACACACCATTAACATGTCGGTACCATTAACATGTCGGACCATTAACATGTCGGTACCATTAACATGTCGGACCATTAACAAGTCGGACCATTAACATGTCGGTACCATTAACATGTCGGTACCATTAACAAGTCGGACCATTAACAAGTCGGTACCATTAACATGTCGGACCATTAACACGTCGGACCATTAACATGTCGGTACCATCAACACGTCGGTACCATTAACACATCGGTACCATTAACAAGTCGGACCATTAACATGTCGGTACCATCAACACGTCGGTACCATTAACACATCGGTACCATTAACATGTCGGTACCATCAACACGTCGGTACCATCAACACGTCGGTACCATTAACACATCGGTACCATTAACAAGTCGGACCATCAACACGTCGGTACCATCAACACGTCGGTACCATTAACACATCGGTACCATTAACAAGTCGGACCATCAACACGTCGGCACCATCAACACGTCGGTACCATTAACACATCGGTACCATTAACAAGTCGGACCATCAACACGTCGGTACCATCAACACGTCGGTACCATAGACGGTAGAGACGTGGTCTCTGTGAGGTTTCTGTTGATCCGGTGTGAAGCTCAATGTGGCTCAGGCCATTGATGATTAGAGGAGGACCTCGGTGAGTCAGCAGAGGAGTCAGCAAGCAGCTGGCGACCTGAGACCACACCGACCTGTCGCCCACTGTTAATTATGCATAACTTTAAGCCTTAATATAATTTAAACGGGTGAGTAATATTAATTCACCACCCGTACGGTTGTCAATAACGGTGATATTAACTATATATGTTTATTTCTGCTCTAAAGTTGTCTATTTCAACACTACTGCAGTTTATTGTTGCCTGTCAGCTGATATATAAGCAATTACTCAAATATCTATGATAAAGTAATATCTGCCGTCCAATTTATCTCTTGACTTCTAATTTTGACAAGCATGGTCCAAATGGAGCTGGATTAGACGGAAATAAAAATAACTTTTTAGAAATGTATTTATAGGAAGTGTTTCAACAAAACATCATTAGCAGAATATTTCAGCGTGGAGTCAGTGAAGTTACCCATTAATCAGGGAGGCTGTTGAGTTATGTTTTGGTGTAAAAGGGTCCATCTTGCAGGGAAAGCACAGATTCCCCTTTTAAACCCTGAGGGGTTTAGGTGTGTGTGAAATGTGACCACAGCACTATGTCACTGGTTAGAGATTTCCCTTGTATCTTTCAGTCTGTTCACTTGAAATAGATACCAGATATGTTTCTTTCTGGAACAATGCAAAAGCCACAAACTATTTGCTCAAGGCTTCCCCTAAAACCTAGTCATTGTCCTGAGGAATTCCAAGTCCTCTGATTTCTTTTGCTCTTAAGGTTTATGTCAAACTGCCAAACCAATGTGTCAGTGGCACCTAGGGAATGTCTGAAGAGCCTGCAAAAATATATTTAGTGAGGCAACCAGCTCGTCACCAGGATTAAGTTCTAAAGTGATATCATGAGTGTATATATGACGAAAGTAACAAAACAGTTACATGCAACAGCTAATGTCTGTGTCAATAAGCTGACATTCAAGGAGCAAATAGTACAAAGGCATGTTAACACCTGACGGTGAAAGTGATTTATTATGACAGTTACCAAAAATATCTTCATGTTTCAGAGTCATATCTTTTTCAACCAAACACAACTTGAGACTGGATTCTAGTGTTTCCGTTCAGCGCCAAAGAAATGTGTTTTTAATGATAATTGACTAATTCACAAGCTTTGAACACGATTTGTTGACATGATTAAGAAACATGCATGTAGATGTTAGTGATACAATAATATAATATTCTAAAACATTAGCCACCGTTAAAGGATAAAACTCACATTGTTTTGTGCTTTTGTTATTGTCAACAAATACCTTGAAAAGACGGAAAGTTTTGACCACCAGAATCAGAACACCAAAGTCGCGCAATAACACAAAGTAACTAACCGATCGAGGCAGCAGTGGACCAGCAACCCTCGTGTTCTGTGAGGGAAATTATTGTTTTTTGTCAAATACGTCTGATAGCTTAGATGATGGCTTCAGATCCCTAAGAAAGGGCTTTCTTCTGTCAAGGTAAAGGGATGAAAATGGTAGATATTGCGTACACGTACACATATATTTGTTGTTGTTGCTGCTGTCACCTTCAACAGCAATAGATTGCTTTGGTCCTGTGCTTCTGGGAACCTTGAATATCTGCATCAGATGTCATGGCAATCCATCCAATAGTTGAGATATCAGAGTGGTGGACCAACAGACATTGTCATCCTTAGAATCACACTGCTAGCATGGTAACTGAAAATGAACTTTGTATTTCATGGAATGCATTTACTATCGCATCACATTACTATAGACAATATCTCATGATGTCTGGCACTGTGCCAGTCAGTTTCCTGTCACATGAGCTTGCATTCACATCTGCCGTCAAATTAAAAATGAAGTCTGTTTAAATCCAGACCGACTTTGATGGTGAAAAGACATCTCGGTGTTCAGCGTGTACATGTGCATATGAATATTCATGACGACCTCGGGTCTAACCAGAGAGGCTTTCATGGTGTTTGCCTCTTGTGCTAATGGGCTGTGCCATGGCGTGGATATGGCATGCATCTGGCACTGCTTTCTTTTAGTCTGTTCATTACTATAAACTAATCAAGTAGCTATAGGTTTTAATTAGCTGTCCTCAATCTCAAATAGGCTGGTTGTAACTGAAACTTTTCATATTTTCAGGTTTTCTTAGTTGAATTTTAGCATGAAATCTGCACAGTGGAAATCCTCAATACCCAGTTCCTTTATTTTAAACGCTCAACATAATGTGCTTTTTATATAAACTTTGTATGAAGGGAATGGAGGGGATGTCTGTGTATGATATCATGCACAGAGCAGGATTAGAGAGTCTTGTGTCAATGCTGTCTGTAAATGTTATCCCAACCCCTGAGGCTCAACCATCAGCTCAATGGTAGAGGGCCAGATTTTACTCAGATTTCATGCTTCGTGTGAGACTCCACTTCTCAGCTGATTCATAGTGCAGGCCTAATTATTTTTTGTCTTTTACTGTTGTTCAGTTCGTGGTTGCGGGGCATTTGTTTGGCAGGTTCCCCAGAGGGCTCATCTCTTTGTTTAAGTGTCCCAGGAGAAACAAGAGAGGCAGAAAATAAGCTGGTGGAGGAAAACCAGCAGCAACTGTTGATCGGACAGTGGAATTTGTCTACAATATCTCCAGTCTTTTCTCTGCCTCACTGTAACACTAAAAGGACTGCAAATATATATAGTTTTCATGGTTGATTTATCTGCAGATTATGTTATATTAAACTGAAATCCGTTGCTTGGTCCATAGTTCAGTCTATAAGATGTTAGAAAATAGTGATAAATACCCATCACAATTTTACAGAGCCCAAGGTGACAGGCCAAAACCCAAAGATATTTTAGTTTATTATCATAACAGACAAAGAAAAGCACCAAATATACAACTTTAACGATGAAACCAGATCTGTCCAGATACAGCTGCCAGCAAGTGTCAAACTTGTGACAGATCGACTGGCATTTGGAAAAAACACACAGTTTTGAAATGGATCTTTTAAACAAGAATGAGAAACTTGTATTTTTAGAATCTGTATGCATTTTGTCACACTCCATCCAGCTAGCAGACGTGTAGGAGATATTTTAGACAAATGCCTGGCAGCCTGAAGTGAGATGAGCTGAATTTGAATTGAGTAAAGATCAAACTAATTAGTTCCTTTCAAACTGTGAAAGTCTTTAATATGGATTCCACAGTATGCAGATGGAATAAAAAGAGATTTTCTTTCAAGTAGCTGTTTGGTGATAGAGTTTGCGTGGTGAACTGTTTGGCCTTAGTCTAGAAATGTCACAGATCTTGATGTGGGATGTGATAACAGGCTTTGTTCACAGATAAGAATCAGACACTGAAGAGTGATGTCTAAGTCACAGACAGGATTTATTAAAAAGCCATGGTGCCGAGTTGACTTTTGAGGCAATTTAGTGTCTGGCAGACACGGCCTGTGTCTGTTGAAGACGTGTCTGATGAAGGCTGTAATGTGATCTACCTCTGAGGCTTAGCTTTAAGGTCCGGAATCTACCCTGTGGGGCTTCTTCTACAACTGAAATGTCAGAATAAAGACGTGTCAAGGCTCCAAACTAACTCTAACCCATGCACCTAAAACAGCTGGGCTGAACACTCTCAACCCTCGCTCATTATTTAAGTGTATTTCCTGTTTTTTTTGTTGTGGTCTATAAATCTTTACAAACACAAAACATATAGTATCAAACTTCCCCGGAAGTTCTCTGCTGACAATTTAAAAACCATAATGTGATAAAGCTGGTCCAAAAACTTGTTTGTTAGGAGTTGGCCTATTTTGTTGCTGGAAAACACTCAATAAAAAACTTGAATCGCAACCAGATGAAGACATCATGCTCACCGCGATGGATTATCTATGTGGCAGCCAGCATTATGCTCCAAACTAATTATAATTATTGTGTGTGTGTGTGTGTGTTTGTGTTGTCACAGGCAGAATGGTTCGTGCAACCAAGATAAACCCTCGGCACATTTGGATTTTATTAAGAGCTGCAACAATTTATGACTAATCGTTAAGTCAAACTATTTTGTTCATCGATTAATTGTTACTGTAACTGTTTGCCCGTCAGTTTTTCTGTCCATGCTTGTGCAAATATGTGATGATTAATAATGATTTTGATTGCGACTGAATGATTACTTAAAATCAAAGCAATATTGCAATGGAACATAAGGCAGTCAATTCATAAAAGCTGCTTTTTTAATGCTTCAGTCTAACCAACCAGAGGGTTGGAAACACCCGGCCCTGAGTGCATCACGTGCACACACGCTGCCCTATGTATCACTAATGGCCAGATAGCCCTGAAGTGTGCCGTGGATATTTAAGGATAGCCGGTTTCCATTTTGGATACCTTTGTTTTCACGTCACCTTCATCTCAAAATGTCAAATTTGACATATCATAAAGCAGTGAGTAGGACTTGCATGGTGGCTGTTGTTCTGCTGAATTACTGCATGAACTATGCAGCAAACACAATTTGTAACCACCAAAGTGAGAAATCTCTGCAGGTTAGCTAGAGTGACTTTAACCTCAACAAAATTTGGAGTAAACCATAATAGTCTTTGAGTCCTGGTAAGTGATTTCTGACTGTCCTAAATGCACCTCTCAGCCGTGACAGCAGAACAGCAGCAAAACCTCCCAGCATCCCCCAAGGCGAAGACGAGAACATGAATCTGATCTTAGCCAAAGTCTCGCTGTAGTTCCTCTGACATCATCAGTGGGTGACCGAAGCAGACCCTGGTGTCAGATTGGAGTCATTCAAGGTGGTTTGGGCATCTGGCATGAAAACCACCAATGGAGAGACTGTAGGAGGAGCTGGATGGAGTTGCCGGGGAAACAGACGTCTGGGCTGCTCTGCATGCCCTGTTGTGAAAGTGACTCCGATCTGGATAGGTGACTAACAATGTTGTGTATTTACAGTTCTACACTGTCAATATATTGAATGGGAAATTGATCTGTAGTGTGTTTTAACCAAATTACCTTATTGCAGTAAGTCTACATTTTGGGGTTATCACACCACGCTGTAGTACAAAATAACAATTTCAATACCATATTGTTGTCTTTTTATGTAGTAGGTTTTAGTGGAAGCACAAAGTACCTCTTAAAGTTAAATTGGCTATATTATGAATTAGCAGTAATTGACGTATTCATTTTTCTCCTGCTTACTCTTCCTGGAAGTATGCACAAGATGTCACAAAGATCACAGTAACTGCAACATAAAGTGTTTTTGTGACGAAAATGCTTTTATCTTGCATGACTCAATGGTGAACAAAGAATTTAAAAAAAGTTTCGATGAATTGAAGTAAAATGAGGGCCGCGCTAACGGTAGCAAAACCATGTCAAAACACCCGTTCACACAACTCGTACAATACAATCGAATCCATCAAGACTTTCCTCTGTTTTTTTATTCTTTGTTTAACGTGGCTGTAGGCTAGATAAAGTTATCTTCATTCATTTAAGGTAACACTGGGTGAGTAACTGATATACAGATGATCATTTTGGAGGTGAAGTATTCCTTTAAGACTGCGGCAGACGAGGGATTAGCCTGTTGTTGAAGTTGCAGCATATGTCCTACTTCTCTAATATGCACTCCTATTGATACAACAGACCCCATCCGGAGTACCATTTAATAAGTGATGGCTCCTGAGGGGCTGCAGAGCCTTCACCTGTTTGACTGTGTCTGTTACTCTATACCTTTTAGCTACATACATTAAGTTTAAAAGCTAAGTAAATGAAATTAGATTTTTGTTATTTGGAAACCACGTCCAGAAATACCCAAGTGTGGTTGTCGGGCAGCAAACCTGGTAAAGAGATCTGTGACTCTGCAAAGCCCCCTGTGGGGCCGCAGGAGTCACGTCGCCACGGGCTTCCTCCACCTCCAGCCAGCTTGGCATCTGCTGCCCAGCAGAGACCAGGAACAGGGATATCGACAGGCCTGGAAAAAACATGCTTGTGCTTGTTAAAGGGGCAGAACACAAAGCAACTAATAGTGGAGGAGCAAGACATAGTCATGTTATGTAGAGTTTAAAGCCAAGCCTGATCACCAGTTCTTTATATCACCCCCTACTGGGATTCTCATTTAGATCAGTGGTTCTTAATGACGGGGACACATCCAAGCAGCACTTGTTACCCAGTGGCAAGGACATTGTGACAACAACATTCATCTCCTACACCACCTCTTCTGCTCGCAGTCTGTACGTGATGTATATTGTGACTGTTTGTTTCTGACAGATTTTGAGTGCTACATTGGATAGATAATTCTAACCCGGAGCTGGAGATGAGTGACACAGAGTGAGAGAGATTAGCCGTCAGCTAACAGAACAAAATCATGTTTCAAATTACACTGTTGCCTCCTTCATTAAAGCGGCAATTCACCCCAAAACATTTTATATCGTGATCAGCTCCCTCGGCTCTCTATGGAAGGAAGCATATCACTGTAAACAGACTTTGATGGAGGCAGAACAAAAGCAAAAGCAACATAGGTTATAAAACGTCTGAAAACATTTCTGAAAATTCCTTCACGGTAGGATAATCTGAAATAGCTTGTTTTAGCAATAGTTAAAAAAATGTGTTTTTGGATATCCATTAGCCAACAAATAGCTGGAAGAGACTTGAATGATGCTGTGCAGGGATTTTCAGAAAGTTTTTCTGATGTTTTCTGACCTTTTTTTGGCGTGTTGTTGATGTGCCTGCAACAACGTTAGTTTGTACTGATGTACTCTGATCTCCTCAATGACCACAGAGAGCCTGGTGAGGTGAGTACAATAAACAATTCATGTTGTTTTTGGGTGGTAATCGAACATATTAGTTACAAAAAAACAGTCAAATTTCTCAACCTGTGGGCTCAAAGTTGTTTTTGTTATCTGTAAATGAAAAGACTTTACTATCCTATCTGTGGCACTCAACCCTGGAGTAAAAAAGAAGTAAACAGTGCATTTGAGACTATCTTCAGCTGTGGATTAATGCACATTTGGGCTAGTGAGTATTTTCTGCAGCATAGTGTATGTGAAATTGCCGGAGGCATTATGTTGTTGGGTTGTACGTCCATTTTTCTCAATATCTCCTGATATGGATGTAAACTGCAACTTGACTGGTTGGCAGATACAACCGGGTGTTTTTTCTTCTTCAATACTTAATTTTTTTATGAACATAGAACAGGTGAAGACTGGGTTATTATAATACCATCAGTGAAATAGAAAAAACAAAGCAAAAAGAAAGGCACATTTACTGTCTCGTTCATAATGTACATAAAAGGGTTCAAACAAAAATAAATTAGTCTTTTGAAGTTGAAGAGTAATTTTCTCTATTGAGCGAATAGAGTTGATTATGTTGGGCATTAGAGGGAGAGTTCCTCTGAAGCTAACATTTTTTTATTTTATTTTATTTTAAACTTGCGGCTCTAAAAATCTTTAAAAGGTGTGTGTCGCTTTTACTGAGCCACTGATGTGTTTTTTCATAGTTTTTAGGCAACATTGACGTCTATAAGACAGAAGAATGAGCCATATTAGGATTTGGCTCCATAGAAAATAGGATAAATTCATTGTTGGGTTTAGTCTTTTAATGACAATGATTGACAGTAAGAAAAGTATTGAATATTACCAGACGTAAACTTTAATATTTGCCTGTCTCTTTTACCTCTATATTTTGCCATATTAAATTGGGGCTGCAGTAAAGTTTGGGGACCTGCAAGAGACGGATTTCAAAAAGCATGGTAAGAATCGAAGCAGTAGAGGACGAAATATCTTGACTTATAAACCCTGGAACCTACACTCCCCATGATGCCCCCCAGACTGGGCTTTAAAAATGGTCTCAAGCCACAAAAGACATTGTACAACTACTTCCACAGAGCGAGTAGTTCCCTCCACAGACGGAGAAAACTGATGCTCATGTGTAAAATCAGAAGAGTGCTCCTTTAATAAGAGGCAGTCATGCTGTCTAAGGTGCTGACGTGTTCGTAGTGACAATGAAGACCAAAAATATTAGCTCATACTTTGAAAGTTAACTTTAACCTACTTCATAACTGTTTAAACTTCAGTGAATAAACTTAATTTTTCAACTTTATTCAGCTCTGATATCTTCAGGCTCATATTGCCTCCATGTTCTCTTGTCTATCCCCTTGTGTGTTCCTATATAGGCAATCACCATCGTCAGTGGACTCAATCTGCCATAAGCATTTCCTGTAAGCTTTTGATCACCATATCATCTAAATGTTAACTGATGGGTCCCGTACGTGTCCCGTAACTGAGTTGGATCGATTCTCAGTCTTGTGGGAGGGAAGCTCCAAAAGTTGTTTTGTATCAAAAGTAATCATATTTATAAAATAACACAAAATAAAGATTTCTAAACAATTATAACTCATCAGAAATGGTTTATAACACACTATAATGTTGTTCTATGCACAATTGAAAGCATTTTAAAGTTTTTATTAATGTAAAGTATTCATCAACAATCAACCCATTTTACATTATTACAACTTTGTGTTACTATATCATCAGGCATGCAATCTTGTCATCTTTCGGTGAAATTCGGCATTTCAAATCCAAAAAAGATCAGCTAAGTGATTCGTGCAAATCGGATGCGTTTTTGAAATTGTGAGGGGGATTTCATAAATGTCCCAAAAGCGCGAGTTCTGCCCGAAAACTTTTAGCCCTGCGCTGTTATCAACATATGCTGAGGTTAGGTCACACTATGGCCAAATAATAGCTTTTACATTGGCATATAGTCAATGTGGAACTAGCTGAAGTTAAATGTTTTTATTATTCTATGCAGTTTGGTATTTTAAATTTCATAGCATGGAGAAAATCAATTATCACTATATTTTTGATCATATACCTCTCTCGAGATTGTAAGAATATTATAGGGTTGACTGGTGCTTTCACAAAATAATTACACAATGAGACTTTTGAGAAATAATCATCAGTAATGTGGATATAATGACTACGTTGGCAAAGGCAAAACACCAAACAGCTAAAACAGTCTGGTAAATTTAGAAGATTACATCACTTTATTGTAATCCAGCCTTTAAAATCTGTAAAAGACAATACTTGTGATATTTCAATATCCAAAATCTCAGATGATATCCAGTCTCTTATCATGCTATTGATATTTAATCAATATATTGTGGAGTCATACCTCAACCTATGTGTAGTTTGACAAATGAATAAATAAACACTCATATCTGCTTACAACTACATAAAAGTGTGTAGTAAATATTTAATAAAAGTAAAGTGGTACCATAACCATGAAGGTGAAAAATATAATAATGACTAATCTTTCTTTGGCTTATTCGTGTTATTTTCGGTGCATTGCCATGTCTGGCTCCAATTCAGGAGGACACCAGGCTCCGTTGGGCTCTAAATGAACTGGCAGTGCTTCATTCACTGACGCTGGCACGCTACTCAGAATCGTGGAGCAGCACATCATCACTTCCCTTCATTACAGACATCAAAACCTTTTCATATTTGTCTTTAAAAATCAGACAAACTGAAGGACCAAACTCACTGCGGTGGTGTGAGAGACTGCTTGGGAAAGTGTCCTAATTTAATGAGTTCAATTCAATCAGAAAGAGCTCAAACACCCAAAGAGCATTTCATTACGGTGAAAACCCCGCTCCATGAAGCAGGTCAGACCACGAGGAACACACATCAAAAGCCTGTTTACAGACTTTAATATAATCACGGTTAATAACACTCATGTGTACCGTCCTGGGACTCGCCCCAAAGCTGTAGTCGTCTCTGCCGTGTGATGGCGGTTAGGAGTTGCCGGGTAATTCTCTGGGTCGTCTTAGCTCACAGATCAAGGCCGCTGGTCTAGATCTTTGAACTTGACATTTCAAAAGGGAGAGGATAAAGAGATGCTTAAATATCAAATCCTCCCCCACTCCCTCAGCCCCGATATTGGACGCTGTTAAAAGATCAACCGTCTAATCAAAGAGGAGTGTTCTGAGCAGAGGGTTTTCCTGGTGTGCCTGTCTCTGGAAGTTAATTTATACATGTTTCAGCATAAAACTGGGTTATCTTCACTTTAGTCTCATGAGCGCTTGTGTGTACGGATTCTTGTTATATTTCAAACTGTTATCTCTGCCACAAGTGTTGACTAATACGGTGCCTTTTTAATATGTGTGGTAGAATATCCTTAAAATCACTATACCAGGGACACCGTGGTCCCTCTAAGCAGTACTCAACAAGATCATTCCTAAGTTCTGGGAACACTGCAACTTACCCAGAAAGAAGTCAGATTGGGTAAAGAAACACAAGCAGTCAATGATCATCCCCAGGTTAGACAAACTTATTATGAGGAGCAGACAAAGGCAAGCATTAATATTGTTACCCATATTGTTCGTTGTAAACATCTGACCCAGTTTACAGACTAACATGCTTACCGTTGTTGTGCAGTTTCTTTTTCTGCAAAAGGGGATTATTGGCATAAGATACAGTGGTTTTTATATATTATATATATACCAGGCTGAACAGTTGTTTTGTTTGCAAACTGTCATGTTTTTGGTCCCTTCTGACTTTTTTTGTCCTCAGATCTCAAAATATTATCATAACTGATAAAAATGATGATAAAACTATGAAATGTTTACTTTTTTCTTCTCCCCAAAAATGTGCTTGTATATGCAGTTTTTTTAAACAACGGAAAAACTGCAAAAAAGGGGCAATAGACTTTCCCCATTGCCAGTAGATGAGTACGCTTTTCTTTCACTGTTCCAGCCGACGTGAGCTGTCTGCAGTGGTCTCCGGCTGGAAGACCGAGTTGTGGGCAAGATTCAGGCCACTTCTGAGCGTGAAGGATAATCTTTTCTTACCTTTTGTATACTGAAAAGAATATAGGAATTTCTTACTTTTCTGGCAGCACTTAAACATGGCATGAGTTGGAGATGGCATAGAGGACGTACAAGGTTGTTGTTGTTTTTATATAGATGCACAGGTGTGTTTGGAGGGAAATGAACAGTCATTTCATTGTGTGTGGTCCCGAGATAATACTCTTTTAAGTTCCCCCTCCACCCCCTCCACACACATCCCACCCACCCACCCCTATTCGCCCTCCGTTTCTCTCTTCTCTCTGCTTCTACACTTCAACCCATTTGTCAAGTGATTTGTGGAAAGCTCACAGGTGTTGATGGAGCACTCCCCTCCCCAGCTGCCCCTGTCCTCCACAGCATGGGAATGGGGGGCCGAGTTACTATTGTTCACAGCTGCTTGTGGCAACGTGAACCCCACCTCCTCCGTCCTCCCCAGCCCTGCAGGACACAGTGCCACCCGAAGACTGGGAATCCAGTCATAACCACAACCCTGGCTCAAGGTCTTGGCACGTTGTGGCCGAGCGAATAAAACAAGTGGCGGATATTGTCTGCTGATCCCTGAGAACTGGAGTCTCCCAGTCTAGAGATCAAGATAAAGTAGGAGTTGAGCTGCTCTCATATCAAACAATGCAGCTGATTATGGACTCTGAATACAAATATATCATTGTGTTTGACATTGTGTCTGACCAATGGCAGGCATGTGACCCCCATTGGAGTAAAAGGAGAAAGTGATTATTACTTCCTGGAGGCGTGTGCTGTGTTTTGATGTGAAATACAGGCCAAGTTTGTTGTGAAAATACACGTGTTTTAGATCTGAGAGACGTGCCAATAAGACTGCTGTGAAGGTGAACATGTTTTGAACCTTTGACTCTCACAGGCTGTGTTTACATGCACACAACAACCCCGGGTTATTGGGAGGAAGCACGATCTAAAGTACTGAAAATATTGTCTTACTTAATAAGAATAGTTATGTAATAAGTGGAGATGAAATAATTTATTGATTTGTTTTGTTGATTGCTTGTGCTGCAACACAATGCCAAATCATCCGCTGATGCACCGTGTTGGCGACTCTGTGTTTTTGCTGTTCACCTGCCGATCATAGAGACGGAGGATCAAATGATGCCATGATAACTTCACAGAGTTGTAAAATCATGTCAATCTGAAGCCCACATGGGCTTTGTTCGCTCCCCCATGCCTCCTCCACTACTTTCCCTCCCCCACCCTGCGATGCCTGTCTGGGCCGCACTCTCCTTAACCTGCATGTAATTGCCCTTCACTCATCCTTAGAACAGCTTCAAAGAAAACAAACAATTTACTGATCACGTAGACAAAACACTGACTTCCAGAAGTCTAATCTGACCCTAAAATCTCCTCCTGTGTTTCCTGTGAATCTGCTGCCGAGGGATTTTGCGGATAGAAATCCAGGATTACATTCACTGACCCACACAAACATGTCAGTGCTTTCATCTTTCTCTCCGATCAGAACAGCTGTGTGCCCACTCAGACACAGCTTCCAACATGAGTTGGTCCTCGAAAGTGAAACGCCTTTTCAGCAAGAATTTTGCATTGATGGTAGTGTGTTAAAAGCATAGTGGCACTATATTGTTAGTGCGTTATGTATCTTGGCATACAACTGAATGCGTTCAACTGTATTCAAGTAACCAAATTACCTATTTCTTAAATCTCATGTGAACAAGAAACTTGGGTGTCAGATTTATGGGGAGCTAATGGCAGAAATGGAATATGATGTTAATAAGTGTGTTTTCTTAATTTAATTCAATTCAATTCAATTAATTTTTGTATAGCCCAAAATCACAAATTACAAATTTGCCTCAGAGGGCTTTACAGTCTGTGTAATACAGATTGTAAAGCCAGACACATACTTAAGTGTATACTCAGTTGAAAATAAGTGTTGTGTTGTCTTTGTCCTTAAAATCAGCAGCTTGCATCTACACACGGAGCTCCAAAATTCCCAAAATCTAGCACGAAAGTCTGCAACACTGACAGTCCGTCCCTTCAGGCCTTCCTCCATAGCCACTCCCCCCTCCACAGCCACTCCCCCCTCCACAGCCACTCCCCCCATAGCCACTCCCCCAAAACTCTTCATCATGAACGTAAACAACGAACGAACACGGCTTTTGTTTGTAGCTAGCTGCTTGTAGAGGACAGTGTGTGCACAGGGTGAGTGGACGAAAGCAGGCAGGAAGGAAGGAAGGCAGATAGGAAGGTAGGAAGGAAGGCAGGAAGGAAGGAAGGTAGACAGGAAGGCAGGAAGGCAGGAAGGCAGGAAGGAAGGTAGACAGGAAGGCAGGAAGCAAGGCAGGAAGGCAGGAAGGCAGGAAGGTAGGAAGGAAGGCAGGAATGCAGGAAGGTAGGTAGGCAGGAAGGAAGGAAGGCAGGAAGGAAGGTAGGAAGGCAGGAAGGCAGGAAGGCAGGAAGGAAGGCAGGAAGGCAGGGAGGAAGGAAGGAAGGGAGGAAAGAAGGTAGGAAGGCAGGAAGGCAGGAAGGTAGGAAGGCAGGAAGGAAGGCAGGTAGGCAGGAAAGCAGGAAGGCAGACAGGCAGGAAGGCAGAAAGGCAGACAGGCAGACAGGCAGACAGGCAGAAAGGCAGACAGGCAGAAAGGCAGACAGGCAGGAAGGCAAACAGGCAGACAGGCAGACAGGCAGGAAGGCAGACAGGCAGACAGGCAGGAAGGCAGACAGGCAGGAAGGAAGACAGGCAGGAAGGCAGACAGGCAGACAGGCAGGAAGGCAGACAGGCAGGAAGGCAGACAGGCAGACAGGCAGGAAGGCAGACAGGCAGGAAGGCAGACAGGCAGGAAGGCAGGAAGGCAGACAGGCAGACAGGCAGGAAGGCAAACAGGCAGGAAGGCAGACAGGCAGACAGGCAGGAAGGCAGACAGGCAGACAGGCAGGAAGGCAGACAGGCAGGAAGGAAGACAGGCAGGAAGGCAGACAGGCAGGAAGGCAGACAGGCAGACAGGCAGGAAGGCAGACAGGCAGGAAGGCAGACAGGCAGACAGGCAGGAAGGCAGAAGCAGCATTCCCAAATGAAATGAGGGTGGCTTATTACAGTCCTGCCATGGCGTTTCTTTTTCGTTTTTTTTTCAGGGTGTAAAGAGAATTCCAACAAATATTACTAAAAAAGATTTGGTTGGGTTTAGAGCTCAAACATAAGTCGATCAACAGTAAACAGATTTGACACTATTTTGATTATCGATTACTCAAGTTTTCAAGCAAAAATGCCTCAGATTTACTGGTTTTATTCATCCAAATGTGTGCTTTTGTGGCCTTTCTCTGTCTTATGTAATACTACATGGAATATCTTTGACCTCTTTGTTAGACAAAACATTTGAAGATTCCAGCTTAGGTTTTTCAGGATTAACGCTAAATTATGAAACTAATCGGCAGGTTGATTGACGGTTAAAATAATTGTTAGTTGCAGGTTTAGGTAGCATCACAGTCGGATCTTAAAATTTAAAAACAAAATATCTTAGTGAGCTGTTCCACCACACGCCAACATGTTATGGATTCTTCAAGTCGCTGCACTCGACTGGGGGGGTTGATTCTTCTACCTGAATATTTTTCAGGTCCAGCTGGATCTGATCCAGGTTTCTGTCACACCGTCTCTCATCACTGCCAACACGGTTGGGATCATATGGCTCAGTCTTAGAAACAGGAATGTGGAGACAACAGTTTGTGAGGTGATTGGAGCTCTGCCCATTTTCACACCTGGCTATTCGCTGTGGAAAGCAGGTGTGGGTATTGGTGAGGGGAGTCTGTATTCATCATCATGTAGTGTGTGTGTGTGTGTGTGTGTGTGTGTGGGGAGGGGGGGTGTTAGTAGGACTGGCCTGGGCACAGGGAGTAGCCTCTCCTCCTCATTAACACAGCAGTGCACCTGTGATCACTCTGATATTCTCTTTGAGAGCATTACGGTTCTCAGCAGGGGATTTGGGGAGGGGGCTGGGGTTCGCCATTTTGATCCCGGTGAATTAGGTGTGGCATGTTCGCCTCATGTCTGGTTGATGGGATAAAAGGAGAGGGAGTGCACAAATAGGCCTTTGTTGTGGGACAGGCGCAGCTCAAATGCTAATACAGTCACGTACAGACAGACACAGACCCACAAACAAATATGAATGCACACGTTTACAACAATGGAGGTGTTTGATTTCTTTGTGTGTGTGTGCGTGTGTGTGTGTGTGCGTGTGTGTGTGTGTGTGTGTGTGTGTGTGTGTGTCTGTGTGTGTGTGTGTCAGTGTGTTAGTGAGATAGAGGCGTAGCTCACAATCATCATTAAAGCTAATTGTGTATGATTTTTATGTAAAAACCCAGCCAGCTCATCAAGCACAATGTGAGGCTGTATCAGAGAACATTCTCACTAAATAGATTCACCCTGTTTGCATAAATAATTGTGGTTGTGTACGAAGACCAGAGGAATGAATCATCCATCTTATTGCTTTTGTAGACTTTCTTGCTGGCTTTCTGCTACAGTTTCAATGTGGCATGCTTTGACATTAACCAATTGTAAAAAAAAAAATCTGTAATTTTGAATTTTAGTTTATTGAGTTTGGAAACAAAGAAAGACTTTGGCAATTAGACTCCATCAATGTGGAGCATCTTCATTAAGTTTAGGCCCATATAAAGATAAGGGATTGGACAGGATCCCCCACAATGACTAAAGCCTACAGCTAGAAGACGCACACGCTCAGTTAAATGTCCTGGAACATCCTGAATGTAATGGTGGTGATGGGGAGATGGTAGGGCTGTGCGGTATACCGGTTCAACCGGTAATCGACCCGTGATATGAATTTTTGGCCATACCGCCCAGCCCTAGGAGATGGTTAACAGGTAATCACAGAATTGCAATGGTTCAGGGACTGATTGGCTCAAGGTATGCCGGCAGGAAGATGATTGGTCATATATAGTGATGTCAGAGTTGTGAATGTAAGAACTTTGACGTTGGTCGAAGTGGATGGAAAGAGAAAATATATTACATTCATCAAGATTAGATCAGTGCTACTTTCTTGAAATAACTTAAACACCAGAAACATGTTGCACTTTTTCACAAGGACAGATGAAATAAATCCTCGGTGAGAGATTGTGTCAAGTTCCAGAAGCGAGTGGAACAGCAGCTTACCCAGATGTGCCATCGGGAGCTTGGCTGTCTATAAGTCATTAACCTTTTCATGTATTAGCCAAATATAGTAATTGTTTCCCTGCGTTTTATAGGTCATGATTAGTCAGTCACAGATCAATCAGTTTCTTATAGTAGTGAGTGAATAGTTTTAAGAATGCTGCAGTTGCTTTATATGTATTCTGTAAATTCTATTCTTTTGCATGAATCAAAATACCTGCAAATACAGTTCATTATTGTGGTTTGGTGGTTATCAGATAAATGGAACCAATTTAAGGGATCCTCCTGAGGGGGCTAGATATTTACGACACATATCGTATAACGTAGTTTGACTCTGGCCAGCTATCTATATTCATAACCTTCACTCTCTGTTTATCTGCAACACATCCTCACTCCCAACTCGTCAAATACCGTCACTCGAACGGTTGCATTGTGTTTTTTAAGGAATATACTTCCGTCCTCACAAGAAGTTAGGTTTTGGCAACAAAATGACTCCGTTAGTCAAGTTATCAACTACGACCTTTTTCTAACCCTAACAACTCACGTGACTAACGATACTAATGAGTCCAAGACCAAAGACTCAAGTTACAAAATGTCAACGTTAACTTTTAATTTCACACGAACAGCCGTTTCCTGGATGAAAGTCCTGTGTTTGTTGGACCCATCCACTCACCCTAAGAAGACTATTGTGGACTTTATGCTGAGTCAGTTGCTCTGTGCTTCTAATAATGACATGGGTGGGTTTACATTGGGGTTTAGTACACAGATACTAAAGGGTGCCTTGGTGCATCGGTATCAGATGCCAAGAGGCACTGAGCAAGCTGTGGTATTTGATTGGTATCTACACTATCATCTATTCAATAAAGGTAAAAGTGCAAAAAGAAAAGTACTGAATATGTCTGATGCTCTTAAAGCTGACTTTTAAAGTGAGCAGAGCTTGTGGCGTCTAGAGATTGAAATGTAAGTGATTATCTCCGGCCAGCCCTTTCTGCTGGATGGTTGAGGGTAAGCTGATTTTGTTGGCACCTAGTTTGTAGCGCTCAAGGATTTTCAGCACTGTGATGATGACCACAGGGGCTGGGATAAGAAGGCCTTTGTTGGAGTACAGCAGCAAGTCAGCGTGCTGTCGTCAGAGGTCTGATTGGAAAGAAGGTCTCCTATTTATATGGTTAAAATAACAGCAGAGGCCTCATACCTGGCCCCTCTTACTGTAATGTCTCGTCTTTCACACACTTTAATATGAGACGAAGAAGGAATCAATGCTGTTTCCAGATTCTGTCTACCTCGAAATGTCATTTTGTCCACCATCAGTGATGTGGGATCACTCAACATGTTGTTGCATGCTATATTATTCAGTGGTTCCAAAGCTGCATATGGTTATGATGCCTGCATTTGATAGGTCAGGACGTGCTCCTTACTTGTGGTTAGCATTTTGTCCAAACATACCAATCCATTTCAGAAATTGAAAGGAAATCCAATCATGTACGCTTGGAATTGATATTTATGTTTGAAATGGAAACCAAACAGAATTATACTTGAGTGTTTCCCCCAGAACTGCAGCGTTGTGGTCGAGGGTATTTCTGAAATGTTGTTCCCATTTCAGGCTTTAGTTTCTGTGATTGTTGCTGTATGCAGCCACTATCCAGGTACTACATACGGAGTAGTCCACAGTTGTTATAGTTGGATGGTAAGCAGAATGACGAGACAATCAATTTATTTAGTATTTCCATGTGTTTAGCTGGGGTCTTGGGTTTCTAGCAACGAGTCATGCACGCCTGCTTAATGAGTTTTTAGGAAAATGTGTTAACATAGGCTCACTCTCTAAGTTTGTTTTTGTTTTGCTGATAGCTAAAGGAAACCCCCCTTGATGTAGACACAGTGTTTAGCCTACTGACCTTTAATTAGCCATCCTGTGGCTGCGGAGCAACCTGCATGCCTGAGCCCAGCAGACCTGGAGGGGGTCTATTGATGGGGAGTGGATGCAGAGGAACAAGCCACACTCACTGCTGAACATCAGATACAAGCATAAATAAAACATTCATGTTGCTCCTTTAATGAAGTCTCACCCATCGGGTGTGAGGATAAAAAATTAATGCTGCTGCTGAGGAAGTTGCTAACCAGCGGGGATGATAAGCAATTCTTTAAAAAGCCAGTGTTGGCTGACTGTTTTTTGGAGATTGGAAGAACCCTTAAAACCATTAGAGAAACATTTCCAGCATGATAACATGTTTTTGAGTGTCATGTGTATGCAGTCAGAGAGTTATTTTCCAGCATAGTCTCAACAGATTTCTTAAAATGAGCATAAACTCAGAAACACAGATTCCATTTTGTAATTTAAATATGTTGATTTTAGATGACTTGCTTTATAAAAACAGAAGAGGACAGAAAGAGAGCAGAGGTGTGTGTAACCAAGCCAAGGCCAGCAAATTGTGTCTGCATAGCCATAACTACGTTTTGAGCACAGGGAAACAAAAGGTATGTTTTTGGCAGCATTAAAAGTTGCATAAAAGTGCTTTACAATCTGATCTGATTGAAACATTACTATTTCTGTAAGTTGGCCTGTAGCTAGGCCTGGGTGATAATTAAATATGATAATTTTATGCACTAAAGTTCTTAATAAAATGATAAAATACTCAGTACTTCAATAGTCCATGTTTTTAATTCACACAGGAGTGTACAAATATATTTCCTCTACACTATTAAACTAAAACAGCATTTTTGCACTTGCATTGGCAAAAAGAGGTTGTCTGTGCAGCCAGAAAACTCCATTACAATCATACCAAATTAGTAGTATTAGTAATCATACCAAATTAGTAGTATTAGTAATTAGTAGTATTAGTAATCATACCAAATTAGTAGTATTAGTAATCATACCAAATTAGTACCCGAACCGCTCCGTGTACCTTGCTGCTTGTGTGATTGTTTGGAGTCTGGAAATTACAAAACAGGTGCAAGTTCAAAACAATGAAATACTGCCCTATGAAAATTGAAGTTTGCAAGAAGCCAAGTGTTGTGAATGAAAGGTCAGAGTCGGCCTCACATGGTTCTAATAGTATCGAGAGAGAGAGAGAGAGAGAGAGAGAGAGAGAGAGAGAGAGAGAGAGAGAGAGAGAGAGAGAGAGAGAGAGAGAGAGAGACTTAAGTGGGTCCACCTCAACAGTGATCATGGAGGCTCCGGGCCAGGTGCTGACCTGGAGCTGTGATATGCTCTGCTGCATGGAAGAGGGGGCACTGATGCATAAAGGGGTGCCTTTGAGGAGATTTGCAGCACTTCCTTATCTCTATATGTGAAAGAATAAATCCTGGACCCTTAACTGCTACTGACTGTCACCCAGAGAACAGGCTGCTGGGAGATTTGTGCCAGATGCTCCTCTGAAAGCACAGCCAAGGACAAGGAGCTCTCCTCTCCACTGTCGGGCTGTGTGCGTTCACTGTGTGTGTAGTGTTTGATGTCGGCCAGCACACAGTGTCCCCAGGTGGTACACACTGCACCGGGGTTGCGTATTGAAAAATCCTCCTGCCTGTCATCCACATTTTCATGCTAGCTTTTTACACCCTCCACTCTCTGAGGGACTCTGTGTCCACTCTCAACTTGTATCCAGAGAGTCTGAAACGCTGGTCTGCTCTCACATTTCCTCTTTAAGAAAATATTTTCTATCCTTGAAAGTATATGTTAAATGTACAAACGTATGCAGAATGTGGTGTATCTGCTTATATGATACTCATATTTTAATATTCATGCCCCAGTCACCATGTTTTTTTTTCTTGAGGCATTAAAGATCTTTCTGCTATTTTCTGCTCATCTCTCCAAAAATCAGCCTGACGTGTTTAGTGGACATGAGGGTTTATAGATAACTTATTACGGGACGTTTTAATGTCCTCAGAAGCATTCAGTCTCATTTCACGGCCCACCAGGCATGTGAGGGATTAGGGAGTAAATGAGGCTGGTTTGTTGTGTCAGAGGTGATCTGGACTCCTTATCAGTGGTGGAGCTGCAGATCTACTGAGACTTAAGCTGACAGCCTTAATCGAATGGGAAAGCCAATAATTGTGACCACTGTAGTTAGCGTCTGAGGGTATTGTCTCTGTGTAAGGCAGATAATGAGTGACTGTATGCAGAGGCTGTCCTGGAAGTATCCCCCTCGTTATGTCTGTTGTCTGATTTGCATTGTGTGAGTCTGTCTCCATTTGCCTTGAATGGAAGGATAGAAAACTAATTTGTCTTCAGCCTCTTAATTCTCTCTGTATGCCTTCAAACATGCTCCGCCTCCTCTATAAACATTTTAGAGGGGTTAAAAGTATTATATAGCAGCATTAACATTACCACATAAATGTTAAGACTCCACAGTAATCACTCTAAACAAATTAGATCCTTCCCAACAATTAATTTGTGGCAGCAGATGAGATCTGTCATTCAATCAACTGATTTACTTTATAACATAAAGGGAGATAGAAAAAGTAGATGCTCTTGCTCTTTCTGTGCAAGTATTGGCAACATCCTCTTTGCGTTGCATTGGTATTTATGGGAAATGTGATCTTAATTTAGAGAAATATTGTCTTTTCTCTTTCTCCTTCAACGAAACTCAGGGAATGTGAGGAAAAGAAGAGAGGAAAGTGAACGTGATAGAAGTAGACAGAAATGGGTCTTTTTATTTTTACAAGACTCAGCATCCACATCGTCTCAGAACCACACATTCTTTGAGAAGTATTGGTCTGGACTGACTGACCGACTGACATCCATAGAGCCATGCTGCTAGCATGGCTAAAGGTAACAAGTACTGAAAGCTGACCTGGAATTTCTTTACTTGGTCTTCAATCATGATTTTGCCAGTTCCAGTTATGCCAGGCCGAGTGCAGACATCAGCATTTAACATTGGATACGTTTGGCTTTGAATGAACAAAGAGCTTTTTGCAGAAAACGTATATCTGTATTCCAAAACCATTTGGTATAGGCACCAAAACGTATATTACGTTGGCACAAGTTTCAAACGATTCCCTGTTGTGACGACTAGCAAGATGGCAGCACTGAAATCACAGAAGAGAGAAGGATGGAGGCAAAGAGTTTGAGAAGAAAGGAGAGCATTGAAACATCAGCATTAACAATATCATGAAAGCTATCTCCAGCATGGTTTTATTTTATCACAGTTAAACTGTTTACATTTCCATAGTGACATCATTATGACTGAGTAATGGATAATGTTGCAGCAGAGTTTTGTGACCAACTAGTGGAGTAGTTAATCTTCCATTTGAAATGTCATTGTGTTTGTTGTGAAGCTGGTAAAGTCTCTCTGTGCCCCTCCTGTCGTCCATCCCTCCAACAACCAGTCATTTGAGGTCTTGTTGTCCAGGCACAGGCCTGATCCTGTCAGCACATCCAAATATTGTGGAGTGGTGTGGTTTCTTTCTGAATGAATTAGCTCTGTATCATCCAGACACAGACTGCAGACACACACCCACAGGCAGCGTTTGGTTGTCAGGGTCCATAGATCACGGGTCATGTGTCCTTGTGCTTTAGTCCATGAGCATAAAGTCACAACAGGAACAGATAAGACCGGTCCCAGGTTGGCTTTGGAAGCCAAATCCCCAGCAACCCCCCAGTGCTAATCGGATTAGCTGAAAAGTTAGTAGCGCGGCCCCAAAGAGACACGACATTTTTTACACTGACTTCTGTGACATACTTTGCTCTCCGGCCCCCATGATCTGCTTCTTGTCTCAAAGCCGTCTCACACCATCTTCGTCACAGTAAATAACAATTTCAGTACGTGTTGAACTGTTTTTAACCTTTGGTTGAGGGATGGAAACCTATCTTTTGGCTGACTTGTGGGTGGGGTATATGTATGTGTGTGAGGGGGATCTGGTCCACCCAGGTGGGGGAACAATGGCATGCCCGTTGTCTTAAAAGGAATGGTTGGCTGAGCAGAGGCGTAGGAGGGAGGGACAGAAAGGGGAAAAAAAATGAGTTGTGAAAATGATTGGTGCTGAGGTGGGGGGAGGAGACAGGGTGGTGATGGGGAAGCAGCCGGCTGAATGGGGGCAGCAGGGTGGCAACTGGACTCTTAAAGCTCTTTTCATGCTTGGTCTGTTTCAACCAGCGCTGAGGACACTTAAGTCTAGCCCTTGCTAATTGTTTTTCATTTATTTTTGAAAACTATTGAAAGGTCAAAAACAAAATAAATGGGATATCGCTAGTAGTTTGTTTTTTTTGCCCCTAAGTATCTGGTTACACCAAATTTACAGCATGTTTTCTCCGTAATACAGCTGCACAGTGCACCTTAAACTTGAGCCACAGTAATCAGTAAACACAATACAGTTGCAAAAAAAATATATGAATAGCTTTGCCTTCAGAAAATTAAGCTTGTTTCACGGTTTCCTGTTCTGTTTTCTGTAGAATTCCGTGGTAAAAAGTACATTTACTGTAAGTTCAAGTACTTCAAAGAGTGCTCCACCTGAAAATTAAAACCAAAAATGGGAAAATATAGAAAAATCAAAATCGATGCAGCACAGCTGAGATAAAGTTTATTTTTATTCCACATATTATTATTCTTTGTCAAAACCTGGCACCTATGTTACCCACAATGCAACCCTAACTGCCGACAGTTCGTCAGAGATTCGTGAGTATCATGCTAGTAGCGGCTAATGTAGCTAGCCTCAAGCAGAGATGAGCAGCAGGCTACAGTGGTCTGGGGAGACATTACACCTCTAAGTCTTCCATAGACCTGTTCCCCTTTTGGTCCATGGCAACACATGATGGAGTAAATCCACTGAACGTCACACTGTAACACCTGACGGTGTAAGGGGGGGGGCTATCCTTTACCATCTTGCATGACAACTTCAAATTAAACTGAGAAAATAGACCTGTTGTGCCATCTTGTTCTTCTTTGTCACAGTTGTGAGCTGCCCCCTCTGTAACAGAAGCCAAGTCCAAAATGGCTGAAAAAACACTTGGCTCCTTGAGTCAACAGCCCAGTGTCAAACTGGCTGGCCTTCTCATGCCTGCATTCCCCCAACGATGCCTAGGGAACTGGTTTTCTGGCCAAGATGTGGTTTTGTGGTTACAGTCAGCCAGGCAGAAGGGAGATGAACATTATGCCATGTGGACAAGAGGCCTTTTCTTCTTTGTTCTGCTAACATGGCAGAGTGGCTCCAGGTTGGCCTGGAGAATGAAGACATTCAGTCATCTGCCAAACACAATGCAGTTTAGAATTACATTAGGCGTGAGGGTCAAAATTAGAATAAGAAAACAGACACGGTGAAATGCCATTTTTATGTTGAGTTTAATACTGTTTTATGGCTTTAATGGTTCATGAATAAAATGGGACCATGGCACAGCACCTGCAGAAAGCATGACGCTGATTTATGTGCATGTCTTGTGTGTTTTTCAGCGTGGGCCAAGGTGGAGCTGACTATGGATGAGGCCGTTGAGGTGTACCTGGGTGACTCGGCTCAGATCCCCTGCCAGTACAGCTTCACTGATGTCGACAACGAGCCCAGCTTTGTCATGATCCAGTGGTTTGTGGTGAGTTCTGCTGGACCCATTGCTAAAACTCACACTGCCTGCCTGTAACTATCCAACCGCCCATGTATGGAGTAGGGCAGCCCCCTTAAAGTCAATCATTTGATTCATCAGGGAGCATCTGACTTTTTATGTCCTGAATTATTGTCCACAGAAAAAAAGAATTATAGATAAGAATTGTAAAACTAGGTGATATAAGAATAAAATATGGCTGCAAGGACTTCCTGATTATAGGTATTGTTGCCTCTGTTCATTTCTAAGAGATGATTTACATTAGTTCCTTGCTTGTGACATACAAATCTCACAACATTTCACATGATCATGCATGCTTGTCATGCAGTTACATTTTTTATTGTATGGACCAATTAATTGTTGGCCATATTGACGGAGCAAGGAGGGCGACAGACTGTCTGCAAAACAAATGAGTGAACAGCTGCCTCTGATTCAGATCAGATTCCTTTTAGATTATCTTCAATACAAAACAGTCCACAAAATCCATATCTGTGTAGTGACAACAAACCACCATGATGTTCAAGTGAATAATGCATATATTGAAGTAGGGGTTGAATGATGTGCTTGGGTCAATAAGAAATTACGCTGATAGCCATGTTTTTGTAGTTAATATTCGAAAACTAAAATTTATATTTTAATGTATTATTATAATCATCAGTATTGTATTATTATGATTATCAATATTATTGTTGTTATTACTATTATTAGTGTTGTCTATACAGCATCTTACAGTGATTTAAAACCCAAATATATGAAATACTGAGAAACAAAACACTGACCAATAACGGTTTCAGTTGTTACAGCGTCTTGATAAGAAATTACATATTAATAGAAATTATTTAATGAGTGATGTGCTTGTAGCAACCGTCATCTCATAACTATTGTAATGGCTCAGCATAACAAGATCTGGACCCAAATGCATGACTCTTAGTAGATGGAGTATAAACTATATTCACTTTAAGGCAGAGGAGGTTGTCCTCTATTTTCAAAAGGCAAGAAGAGAAAAGAAAGAGTAATTGGTTGAAATAAACCATTACCAAATCTCAGTATCATTTATAAAAAAAATTTTCTCACTTCTTTGTAAAATAAATCCTTTGTTGAAATTCTGATTAAAATGCTTTTCAACAGCGACACCTGCAGGGCAGGAAAGAGTGGTGGTGGGGGGCAGAGGAGGACGAGCTCCTTTTTTCCTCCTTTAGGGCGGGACCTCATATATCAATTTATTGTATGTAATTTTTGTATTCATGCTAATCAGTGGTGTAGTGGTTATTAATGAGGTGGGTGTACTGTTAGAGAGATGGGTAGGTTAGTGGGGAGGAATGGGGTATAGTCTCTTATATATTCCAGTGGCTTTTGGGCTGCTGGGTATACTGTAAACCACCAGGAACATATTTGGGTATCCCTGCACATAGCCCCAAACTACACCACTGGTGCTAATCCCACATTAACCAAACTACACCACTGGTGCTAATCCCACATTAACCAAACTACACCACTGGTGCTAATCCCACATTAACCAAAACACACCACTGGTGCTAATCCCACATTAACCAAAACACACCACTGGTGCTAATCCCACATTAACCAAAACACGTAAAATTCCTTAAACAATCAACAACCACAATGTTGACATTGCATTAGTCCAGATGGTCCAATTTTTGGAAACTACTTTTAGATACATTACTAACACATTACATTTTATTTTGGATTTATCAGTCCAAATTTCTTTATTTAATTGTTTTAGATTAACGTTTCCCTTTTATTATTGAGCATTGCTGCTGCACTCTGCTCACCCCTTGTTAGACTGACGGGCTTCTAGTGACACATGGACGTTCATTCCCATCCAGAGCCTGCAGTAATTGCTTTTAAGAAGTCTTGTAAGCCATTGTGTTACTGCTTTTGTCTTCATTGAATTTAGGAAAATAGAAATAAGTAGCCAACTACTGTAGTATAGCATGATCCTGTGGGTTGCTTCTACCCAATTTTTGGAGTCACCGTCCACCACTGGTTTACTGGTACCATGAGGCAAAAAAGGAGTCAAAAACAAGGCAGACAGAAAACAGAATAGGCAAGAAAAGTGTGGCTGGGATTATTCAATCGGGGATCCAAGTATGTGGAAATGAGCAGGTGCACGGGTAGATGTGGGAATCGGGTAAGGGGACTGGTGGAAATACAGTGAGGGCTGCAAGGATTGGCTGAGTGGTGTTGAGAGAAGACATGCAGTTGACTTTTACACAACACCAACAAGTTCAGGCTGGTTTTGGAAAGGTTATGAGGGGGAAAAATATTTTGTCATTAAAAACACCCACTGTTATTGGCCATCTAGCAGCTATCTTCCAGAAGGTAAACAGGAAACTCTTCCCACACACAAACCAAAGTTAGTGCATAATTAATAAAGATATCCGGCATGATGTAATAAATAATAGAACTACAGACACTAGAATGTGTCAGGTCAGTGTGCAACCCACTCTTAGAGGACAGCGGTTATCGCCGTGACAAACACAAATACTACACTGATAACAACATAGAGCGTGTCCAGATCTGTCTGACTCAGGTCAGCAGGTGACAGTGATTGATTGATGAATGCTAGATTGATAAATACCTGCTGGACACATGTTTTAACCATCATACCTGTCAGCAAAACTGCCCAATATCACCCAAATACATGAGCAAACGTTTCCACTGATTTAACCCTAAACTGCTGTGTCCTCCCACAGAAAGCTGCAGGTAACAGCGCACGTGTGAGGATCTTCTACAGCGATGGCAGTCAGCAGATGGTGGACGACAACACAGACTACAGCGGTCGCATCGAGGTGACCCCAGACCAGCAGGGAACTCGACTCACCATCAAAGATGTCCAGCTCTATGATGAGAGGGAATTCTTCTGCCAGGTTAACGGGCTGGCTGCCGGGAACGCTGAGGGCAAGACCCACCTCCGAGTGTTTGGTGAGAGGCTCACGGCACACTTCTTCTGGGTCAGACAAACAACTGTTGAAAGGAAGATACAAAGTCATACGATTGTTTAATGATGTATTTATTTAGAAATAACTGAAGTGAATATTTTCCTGATTCAGCTCCTCCAGAGGCTCCAGTGATCGAGGGTGTCCTTACTGGAATATCCATAACCAATGAGGTTCCATCTAAGGTGGGTCCCTTTTAATTGTAGACACTGAGGTCAACCAAAACAATAATAATAATGTATACAATATTTGTAGATTGCTGAAATGACCAACTTTAAGATAATAAATATATGTCAATGTGATTCTCCATCCAGGTTGCATCATGTGAGGCTAGCAACGGCTTCCCTAAACCCAACATCACATGGTACAGGAACGGCCTGCCACTGGTGTCTGCACCAGGACGTGAGTGCAAACAGCTGATGGCCATTGTGTCTGTCTCAGAGGGTCTGCAATGTAACACCATAGTGTTCCCTTTGGTTTGAGTCCAGGACATTTTTCTTTCAAATGTCAGCATATTCATGAAAATCTTCTACAAACAGTAAAATCCCAAAGTATCTCAGAAACAGTACCAAGGCATTCCCCTGTCCCCAGTACACTGGGATGTGTTTGGGCCCGCTAGCGGCTTGTCTCCTGGGATCTCAATGTCAGTTGGTCAGTTGATTTGGAATAGACTGGCATTCTGCCAATTTTACAATTTGACTGGTAAGCCCAAATGGACAGAGAACATGTGCTGCACCATGGAAACTGCACTGGTAATGATACAAAGCGTGGCAAGATCTTTCTGATTCAGGTCAGCAGGCGAAAGTGATTGATTGATGGATATTAGATTAATTTAATACCAGGTTTGGACCAAACTGAAACAAATATAGTTTAGTTTGCCATGAAATTTGGAACAAGCATTCTTTTTTTCATGTCATAACTTTGGTCCCCTGCTCAACCTAACCTAAAATGAAAACCATGGTGTACATTACCTGCTCAGCATGGTTTTGCATCTTTTAGTCATTGTTTTACATTTAAAGCTTCTCTTAAGATTTTCAAACTAAGCAGCCACCACTATTATTAATGTAGCCTAATCCAGCCTGTGCAGAAATACTGAATGAATGGCCATGCAATATCTACAGTCTATATACAGTATATTTGAATATTGATTATGACTCCATTTAATCTGCTATCTGTAAGGGCTGTGGTCTGTTTTTACATATCTACATTGTCTTGTCCAGATGTAAACGTGTTGATCCTGGTAACCCAGCAGTCCAGTGACTTCTTCTCCGTCCAGAGCACACTGGAGTACAAGGTGCTGAAGGAGGACAAGGATGTCCACTTCTCCTGTGAGGTCAGCTTCTTTGTCCCTGGAGCCATCAGGACAGTAGAGTCCAACAGCATCAACATTACTGTTCACTGTGAGTTCACGCTGAGCCTTTGTATACATGTCATGTTTGTATCACATCAGTTGTCATTGTCTCAGAATGTAAAAGTAAAATGTAATCATAGCTGCAAACATCTTCCATCTTTGGGACACCCTACCTGAACTTGGTGAGTTAAGTGTTTCCTCTGCTGTGAGAGCCTGTGGACCACGTACAGTTACAGACTCCTCATTTTTAGTTACAAATTAAATGTGTTCTCTTTAGGTGAAAGGAAAAGTTCACCTAAAAACAATATAAATTGTATATAGTGCCCACCTCCCTAGGCTCTCTATGGTCCCAGAAAAGGTTTTGTATCACTCAAACAAAGCAGTGCAATGAAAATTTGTGTTTACATTTTTGGTATTTTTATGAGCCCAAGACACTTTTCAGAATTTTTCAGAATGTTTTTAAGATATTTTTATGAATAATTCTTATTTTGTTTGGCCTCCATCGAAGTCTGTTTGCACTGATACACTTTAATGTTTCATTCACTCTGCTCTCCTTAACACTATTCGATAGAAAACGTTTTTCTGGGACCATATCCTATATGATTTGTATATTTTTGGGTGAATTATACCTTTAACGTTTAAGAGGCATTCTTTTTTCCTGTTTCGTCAATAGTGCAATTCTGTCAATTTGCTCAAACTGGGGGCAACGGACTTGTAGTTATGGAGAAAAGTCGGCACTGCCAGGTTCATGTCCTTATCTACAGTATTTGATGACATGTGACCCCCGTTCTCCTTCACTTGTCAGGCTAACTACAGCTGGTCTTTTTAAAGGGCCCTGAGTAGCATTAACCACTAGGATTGGCCAGGCGTCCATGCTCGCCGAGGTACTGGTAACCTGATTTGTTCAGGTCCTATGCCCTGACCAATGGGCTATGCTGAACTGCTCAAGGTCAATGCCTAATCTTAACCAATCATCTCTTACTCAACCAGCTACACAGGGCACTGGGATTCATAATTGACCATTCTCTTAATAATCTGTCTTGATATATTAATTGCTGAAATACCCCTTTAGTTCTTATTGTCAATAATGCATTTTAACAATCTCATTATTTGTCTGTTGGTCCATTGTTTGTAAGAGTTTATTAGTGATACTGTGGCAGACAGAGCCAAACACAGTCTGTGCTGTCAGCATTATGGAGATGACTTGTAGAGAGACTACAGCAGCCCGCTGAATCAGCCTGCTTCATTTGATTGTGTGTATGTGTGTCCAGACCCCACCACCATGGTGGAGCTGTGGAAGGAGTCGCCCCAGGGCTTGGTCAAAGAGGGGGATACTGTGGAGCTGCGTTGCCAGGGTGATGGCAACCCCCCGCCGTCCTTCATTTTCAACAGAGAACAAGTAAGAATAGGAGGCATTTTCTCACCCTTAAAGTCCCCAAGAGAGAATGGGTGACACGCAGGAGACATGTAGGGAATGTTTTTGATATGCAGAGCTCACAGGGCCCCCATGTAGACATGAGTGTGCTAGGTCTGTGAAGGCCCTGTCAGCTCTGACCCTGCAGATCCAGGCCAGGGTCTGAGACCGGAGGCCACACTGACAGGGCTCATGGGTAGCACTCATTCCCATGTCAGACACTCGTCCATTGTATGAGTGGACGACACAAAAACTCAGCTGACTGCCTTTTTAATGTTTACTAACTAGGCAGTCATGGGTCATTGTTGTGAACATGACTTGGGACGGAAAAGCTATTTAAGACATTAAAGGAAAATTGTTTTACAATCTAGGTTTTATTTTAATACTTTTTGCCATCATCATATGTCACAATATATACTAACTTACAGCTGAGATCTGAAGCAATTGACTTGAAAATAAAAGAAAACCTTTTAAAGTGATTACTCAAAGTGTAGGTTATGTCCATAAGATTTCTTATGGACCAAATATACTCACCATAGTTGTACACACTCACAGTTTTGCAATGCAATGAACAATATAACAGACATTTTTGTTTGCTTTCATTTTTACTTCTAAGTAAGTGGGTTTGGATATTACGGTTAAACATTTAGGATTCGTTTACATTCTGTCTGTATCTCACCCCTTGTGTTTCTCGACCTAATGCACTCCAATGTAAATTGTGGCTGCCTTTTGTAGCTGGTGTCCTCAGATCTCAGGAGGGAAAGTGCTCAGTAAAAATGTTACTATGATGGCTTAAACGACGAAAATAATATTTTATATTCTGTAAGCTACATCAACCTCTGACAATAAGCTGTCAGATGTCATCAGCTCTTTATTAACAAAGTTAAAAATGATATATCCAAGTATGTTTGGGAAAACTGGCATTGTAAACTGGCAACCAAAGCAGGATTTTGAGCTTGTCTTTGATCTCTCCCTAAGAGGACTCCAGTTGGCAGGTCTGATTAATCACCTGTTTTCCACCCACTAACTCTCTTTCCGCCAAATACAACTGAAGGAACTCAGTCATCTTTTCAATGTAATGCTTAAGTCTGCAACTGTCCCCCATGGGAATACACTCTGTGACAAATCAGATGCTAATTTCCATTTCTATTGGAAATACAGTATGTCTTCACCCTAAAAGCACATCTGTTGCAAAAAAACACGCCTTAGTTTCTGTCATGCCATTTACATCGTCACAACATGGATTTTGATTACAAATGAGACTATCTGTGGCAGGAGCTGGATGTGGACTTGGAGAGCAACCACGCTGATGTGTTGATGCTGTCGCCCGTGTCACGGAAAGACAGTGGCATCTACCAGTGTCGCCCTCTGGACACCAACGACTACGCCGAAGTCAAAGGAGAAATGCAGCTCACTGTGCACTGTGAGGAACCGTCACACATACACACGAGAAAACATAATCACAACATATATTTGAAACAGGCTTGGAGACAGAAACGACAGAGGAGGTGAAACATGTTTGGCAAATGTTTTGGCTTTGAACGGACCACGTTGTTTGCCCCTGCCTCCAGTCCTTATGCTAAGCTAAACACATTCTGATTCCAGCTCTGTACTTAATGCACAGGCATAATATTTATATAATCTCATCTCGATCTCGAAAAGAAAGCGAATAAACACCTATGAACGATTCCTTTAATTGAACTCTTTCCTCCCGACCTTGTGTTTCCTGTGTTTTGTCCGTGTTCGTTGTTCAGATTTGGACCCAGCTGTGGTGGTTCCTAAAGACTCAGAGTTCATGCTCAAAGGAGAAGATCTGACTGCAACCTGCAACGCTCTGTCCTCCCTTAAAACAGACACCGTCTGGTATAAGGTACGTACACATTAGACGTTAGGACACATTTGTCTCCATTGAAAATATTGCAGGCACTAAGAAAATAAAATGTGTAGACTAGCTGAATGCTCGTGAATTGTTGCATCATTTATTATATAACCAGTACAGTATATAATCACTATGATGACTTGGCAATTAATTGGACTGTTTTCAATGTAGAGCACAGTACAAACCACTTAACATCTGTAATTCAGAATCAATAACAACAGTGTTTAAGGGCCCCTCAAAACCTTAATTTGAATATATTACAGTTAATGATGCTAACACACTGACGTAAAAAAGTATTCAAGTTGAAGTCGAGGAGGAAAACCCTTGAACAGCAGCAGTATCATCATCAGCTGCAGACCTTGCAAACTTAATTTGAAACACCTATGTGAGGCTGTTCTTTGAGTTAAATGTGAACATTAGCATGCTAATATGCTCACAATGCTATAATATTACTACTACAATACTAGCATGCTGATGTTTAGCGGTTGTAATGTTTACCATGTTCACCGTTTTAGTGTGGCATATAAGCATGCTAACATTTGCTTATTAGCAGTAAACACAAAGTACAGCTGAGGCTGATGGGATGCCATTAGTATTAGACAGATTAAAATCTGGACCTGATGAAAAATCCCCAAATGTCAGTGGAAAATTTAATGGAAATCCATCCAATAGATGCAGAGATATTGTAGTCTGAACCAAAGTGGAACACTGGCTGACATTGCAATCTTGGAGCCACACCACTGACTGATACACTGATCATTATCAATATCCAACATCACCTGTCTTCATTCACTAATTGTGTGTGTGTGTGTGTGTGTGTGTGTGTGTGTCTGTGTGTGTGTGTGTGTGTCTGTGTGTGTGTGTGTGTGTGTGTGTGTGTGTGTGTGTGTGTGTGTGTGTGTGTGTGTGTGTGTGTGTGTGTGTGTGTGTGTGTGTGTGTGTGAGTAGAATGGGAAGCAGGTGGGTAAGGGGAACACCTTGCACCTGAAGGACGCCACCTATGAAACAACAGGAGAGTACATATGTGAGGTGACCGTTCCCTCTCTGCCTGCCCTGCACACCAGTGGCTCCGTCCACATCATTGTCCAAGGTCAGTCCTCCCAACCACCACTCTACCAACTTCAATAGTCTCTATATATAGATTTTTACTCTGTATTTCTGTAGTTTGTTCTTGCTGGATTTACGAGCAACAATGGTTCTTGTTGTAGGTCTGTTTTGGTTATGAACGCCTCTGTAGCTCTGATTTGAAACACGTTCCTAAAAGGGTCAGTCAGGTGAAGTTTGGATTTGTCGATCTTTATAGCTTGCAATAAAGAATTGCATTATGAGCTTTTTTTTTTATTCAAAACCGTACCAAGAAAGATGAGGATTGTTTCCCTGTAAAGCCACTGGAGGGCTTTTTAATATGAAGCATCTGTGGAGGCAGTGTGAGGCTCAGTTTGACAGTAGCTTAACATGGAATGAAAAGTGACTGGAATGTATTACTGAATAAAAAACAGTACTTCTGCCAAAAAAAGCAGCAGCAGAGTGGTGAATATGACCCGATAGTGTTCTGTACTGATAGATTAGTGCTATGGAAATGTTTTTTATCTTGAATTTATCAGGACAACAGGTAAACATGGAGGACATGTTGGAATAGTATTAAGAGCGAGCGAGTTACAGGCTTGTAACTAAATATGATGGACTATACTTATACATATTGTGTGTGTCTGTGTCTGTGTGTCTGTGTGTCTGTGTGTGTGTGTGTCTGTGTGTGTGTGTCTGTGTGTGTGTGTGTGTGTGTGTGTGTGTGTGTGTGTGTGTGTGTAGGTGGTCCCCAGTTGGTGGGAGTGGAGCAGGAGGTGCAGCTGGAGGAGGCAACAGGCCGGATGGTGAACCTGAGCTGTGAAGCTCACGGCCATCCGCTGCCCAGCATCTCCTGGAGCATCATGGGCAGCCAGGTGTTTAGTCTGACTGATCATACAACGGTCATGTGTGTGCTGATGCTGATAGACAGCTGACATGTAAAGATGATGAGAGGGTGGAGGAGTCAAACCAAATGTCCAACACTGACAGTGAAAGCACGGATGTTTTTGTTGATTATAGTTATTATAGTTTATTTCCTCCCATTTTTTTCTGCTGTATTTGTGTGCATGAACAGAGGAACAATAGTACATTTACTTGCTTTATTATAATATTTTCTAGTGATTATCACCAGAGAGTTTTCTTTTTTTATTAGCGCCTGTCTAATTTTTAAACCATACACGTGGTGCTAAATTCTTTTTATAAATGTGTAGAAAGTCTGCAAAAATAACCAAAATGAACCTGGACTTCTGAGTGCTATTATTATAAACACTAATATGATCATAATTTATATATAATTTATATAGCACCTTTCAAAACAAAGTGCTAAACATTAAAAACAAATAATAAAAATAGATTAAATCCCAAAAAGGTTATCAATATATTTTTCATTTAGCACAAGGGAAATATACAAAACAAGACAGGGAATTAATATTCAAAGACGAAGGATAGAATTCAGTCAACAATGGTGAAAATTAAGCTACAACACAATCAGACACAAACGAACAATATTGGTCCATATTGAAAATCACTAGAGAAACAAGATTATTTTAAAAAACAAGCAGCAACAAAAAAGAGAGGTAGATTAACAACAGGGACTACGGTAAGATGATTTTAAAGCAAGCTTTTGCAGGTTGACAGTGAGGCTGTTTACCTTCACCTACCACATCTGAGATTATAGTCTTTATATATTTGCTCGTTGTCAGGGCCAGCGGTATTTTAGGATTATGCTCAATTTTGCAAATACTTAATGCTCACTGATGTCGAGATAAAAATGTGCATCAACAAAGTGCGTCTGTTTGTGTGTGTCTCCACAGAACTGGAACGAGGTGGTGAGCAAGGCCAACGAGCACATGGCTCACAGCGTGGTGTCTGTGAGGGTCACCTCGGACATCAGCGCCTCGTGCAACGCTTCCAATGACATGGGGACTGAAGTCAAGGCCTTCAGCATCAGAGCCAGTAAGAGCCTCTCCTCCACTGCACCGCCTGTACGAGTGAGGTGGAGCACGTGGGGGCGGAGCGGGGGCCACATTCAGGCTCTGAAACAGTCACAAACCATTATCTTTTTAATCTTCTGAAGTATGCACGAACATTTGCATTTAAACAGTGCTAGTTTGGAAAATTCCTCTGTTAGGTTAAAGGAACACTTCATCTTTTAGCACATTTAATCCCAGTCTGTATCCCAACCTGACAGCACTGGTGGCACATTATGTGGCTTCTGTTCTTTCAGGGAGCCAACGCTCTGCTCTCTCAGGCGGCATCAGTGATGGAGTATAAAAATAGCTTTTTAATGACCATCGTGAGCTTGATGGTTGCCTGTTTTATAATGTCAGACCGTGTACAAGCATAGAATAAAAATATGTTAAATTGGGACTCTCATTTATTCCAATTTGCTCACAAGCCGTATCTAAAGGGTTGTGCTTAATGTTCATACGTTAACCACAGTTCACTACATACTTTGAGGTATGAGGCTTGTTTTAAGCACAGCATGTATCTGGTATCATCCAAGTGTTCACAACCCTTCTGCACATAGCATTCAAAACAGTCCAGGATGAACCCATTTAGAATTTGGTGGTCAAAGGTCACTGTGACTTGGCCATCACTCAAGAGTTGATATCCTTATTATGACAAGTCCACACAAATATTTAATATGATAATATGATGAAAAACTGCAGCTTGACTGGTTAATAGAAGCAAACAACCACAAAGCGGTAAATCAATTATTATCTAAAATCAAATGTTGAGGTCGTGACCCCGTGGCAGCGAACCGCTGTGTTAGCATTTAGTATTGTGATTGTATAGGCTGCTCTCCCCTCACAACTCCACAAGAATATGGGATTGTTTGTAATTACTGTGTGTGTGTGTGCGTGTGCGTGTGCGTGCATGCGTGCGTGCGTGCGTGCGTGCGTGCGTGCGTGCGTGCGTGTCTTGGTGGGCCCACTCTAAAGTGTGTTCTTGTTGTTCCCAGTCCCCAGAGTCACTTCAGCTGCTCCCTTCTCTCCTGGTAAGATTGTTGCTCGTCTCTTGTTTCCCTTTTGCTGAGTTTCTTCTTCAGACTTAAGTTCTGTCCGTGACAATGAATGGGTTGGAGGACTCTATGCATTATTTATGATTTTCATACAGGGACTCTATACCAGGACTGTCTAGTTTGCTGGCAGATCTTTTGGATGGCCTGTGGGCATATTAAATATTCTGTTTGATACAGAGAGAAAAATCATAACACCAGCAAATTCAAGCACGCCAACACCCCTAATGATATTTGGACCAAACGTTCTGCAGTGGCAAAAACATTATTTGTATATCCCTAAATTTGTTAAACAAACATAAATAAGTTACGTGTCTCCCTTTTCCAGACAGTCTTGTGTTTTATAGATGTTTTTTATGCACCAGGTGAAATTGAAGTGTGTAGAGTGGCATTATTATGGGGCAATTTTCTGACTTTATCTCAGCAGTCGTTTCATGCCATTAAAACTTTCACTTGCCTGTGGGGAATACGATGGGGAAATAAACAACATTTCAGAGAGCCACCTCCCTCACCCACAACCATTAAAAACAACAGTGTCAAAATATATAGAGTAGAGTGCTCTGTTGCTCCCAGGATATAAATATTTGGTCGCTCGCTCCTCTAATTGTTTGAGTTTAATAGCGGCCGTATTCTTGCGCAGGCCCTCGATCTCGAAGCTTTCTACACACCCACTAAACAAGGAGTGGAATATCTAATTTAAGAATGAATTACATCACTGTTTTATGACACAGAACTATAAAAAGAATGACGCCGTCTTACTCAGTTTTTGTGGATTCAGCATATTTAAAAGGCTGATCTGGATAATCCAATGCATCAAAAGTGATTAAAATTCAGATTAAAGCTGACAATGATTCTGTTAGGTCTGAGATAACATGACTGGAATTTAAAATAATGTGTTTGATGATTTGATTGTGTCAGGAAATAGTACACTGATTGCTAAACTGTTGACAAAATAAACTAATTAAATCTCACAGAATACACCACTGCACAGATATGACTGTGGCAATTAGATATGATGCATTTAATAAGATAAACTTGGATATTATCTATATATTAGTGCAGTTCCTGCCTGTTCGGAACGGGCTACCTCGGCCTCCGTTGTTGTCGGGTCCCGAGCAATATACTTAGCGTGATATTGTTTCGTCCAGGCAGCAAGCTCAGTCAACATGCGTTTATGTCTCAATCTCTAGTTTCAAGTCTTCTTCAATACAGCATGATGTTCATTTTGTAAATTATGGTCCATTTAGAGTCAAACAGACCATAAAGCAGGGGATGCTTTAGGGCGGGGCTACGAGGTGATTGACAGGTCGCTACCACAGCGTTGTCTGGGAGTTTCATGACACTTAATTGTAATCTTTTTGGTCACCTAAAAATGTCTTGTTTGGCATTCAGTTGTACTTAGCTCCACCCTCTTATGTAACTTAAAAAAAGATGGCGAGAGCCGTGATGCCGATCTCGAGGCTTCAAAACAGCAGTTCACAAACCAATGAGTGACGTCATAGTGAGTACGTCCACTTCTGATATTCAGTCTGTGGTGCTTCCCCGAGCAGGTCTCGAGTATACGTGTCATTTGGTTGGAAAAGCTCTCACGAACATCGACGGAGAGCAAGCTGTACCCAGCAGTCCGTACAGCGGTGTTACAGTTAATAAGGTCCCCCTATCAACACACTACACAGTGGTTACATCACACTACGAATACATATGTCCCCTCAATTGAAAGAGTTGGTCCTCCACACTGCGCTTTCTTGGGTCCTCAGCAATACACAAGAAAATGTAAGGACAGACATACAGAGACTCTTTCCATTTTTGTTGGATATATTGCAGGTTATGAAACATAAAAAATATGACCTGCTAGAATAGGAATATGTTTTGGGTATTTGCGTTATGTTAAAAATTAAGAAGCTGAATTAAACCATAACAGATACAACCCATTCCTTAAAAAAATATTATGCAGGGCTCGAACATTGTGGAGTAGTTCATAAAAATGTTTTTCCTTTTGAAAAACACAAACCCAACCTGCAAAATCTAATTTGTTTTTTAAAAGAAAAAGAGGAAGAAAATCATTCTGGATGGATAAAGTAATCTAAATAAAGGTTATTAACGAATGGGTCACAGATGTTGCGCAAAATAAATGACATTGTTCTGCAGTCCTGCCACTTTAATAACACAAAAGTATGATAAAAAGTAATTTCACGCACAGCTAATTATTTCTTTTGAGGAAACGGACTTGTTAAATATGCCACTTGAGAAACAAAACAGTTTAAATAACTCAATTTGTTGGTATAGAACAGATGTTTCATTCTTCAACATTTTAAAAGGATACTCCAGTCGTTCAGCCCTGCTTTTCCATAAAGTCGGGGACTCGCAAGAGACAGATTAAAAAAAACCAGATTCTGACTTTAAGTCTCTAGTGAAGTCCATAAACTGTATTGTACTCTTCTCATAATGCAACCTACAGCATCGTCTGTCTAGCGTCACACCCCCAGTTTGTAACGCAAGCCTATTTGTCATAAATACGTTTCCTTTTGGCTTTGGTCGTTTTCCAAGACCTGACAGAGCTCCTCCAGAGATGTTTCACAGGCTAAGACGACCAAAAGGCTAGTGAACTTTCATGCATGTGTAAAGCTGGCAAAGTGCCCTTTAAGTGCAACGTTATACCCCTGAGAGTCGTGAACAGAGGCTGTATGCTCAGGCAAAAGCAAATTGTTTTGTGTGGACGCTGATGTAAACAGAAACTATATCGGTGTACAATGAAGCCAGCAGATACACAGCACTGCTTGTGTCCATGGACAGACACTAACATGTGAGTGGTGTGTGTCTGTGTGTTTGTGTAGCTGAGGGCAGTGGGGTCATCATCGTGGTGATCATTCTGTGTCTGCTGCTGCTCGCCATCCTCGGCAGCGTTCTCTACTTCCTGCACAAGAAGGGGAAGATCCCCTGTGGACGCTCAGGGAAGCAGGAGATGTGAGTACCGTCTCTAATCTGATGATGATGTCTACGAGTATTATCTGTGTATCCAAAGCCTGAAACGTCTTCTTCCTCTGTGACGTAGAGCTCCATTGTTGTCCAAAAACTATTAAAAACACATCAATGAACCAGTTCCTTCTTTCCCGTGAGCCCACGCTGTAGTTCATTTTGACTCAAGTCTCCATACACCGTCGTCCTGCTGCTGCACATTCCCACTTGAACACCAAATGTGTATTAATCTGCAGCTGGAAATAGTCCGCAGCACTCTATTTACCCCCGAGCAATGTTGGCCAGTAAAGTGACCAGGTGATTTAGGAAATTACTGAGATTTTTCAGAAATTAAAAGTATATATTTATGACAAGATTTTAGTCACAAAGACAGGTCGGAAGTTTGGCTTATCCCACTTACATGCAACCAAAACCTTAAAATAATGAGGTCACATTTCATACAGTCAAAAAGGATGCTGATGCAGAAATATAAAAAAAAAAAAAAGAAAGCTTAAACCTGGGTGTCGTAACAATGTTAACCAATATCAAATACAAACTTATATTAAGAGAAGAGTTTGTAATGATACCCAGTCCCTCTGCAGTTACCTGTTTTTGTCAAATTCCACGAGCCGACCGTCCTTTCTGTCAGCAGCACCAAAGAGAAGAGCCCCAAAGACGACATCGTGGTGGAGATGAAGAGCAACACAAAGAATGAAGACGCTGTCCTCCTCAAGGCGGTCAACGGAGACAAGAAGGGCCCCGATGAGGTAACTATTGAGCGTGGATGAATGTGATGAGTCACAAAATGTAAAAAAGAAAGAGAAAAAAAAAAGACTCAAAGCCTAAAGTTAGTTCTGCTTAAGTTTATTATTTGTGGAGCTAAAATGTAAAAGTTGTCCTGAGGTGAGGCGGTAGAGAGAAGCTCATGGAGTGAACCAAAGCGTCATCACGGATGCGAGTCAGGAAATAGAGTTGGACATCCTGTTCTCAGTAACTTCACAGAAGCTGTTTTTAAATTTGGATATGTGAGGCGCATGTGGGGTAACAGCACTGGCTTTGGCATCATTTATTTAACGGATAAAAATGAACCGGCACCAGCTGCTAGCATGCAGAACACACATTCTGATGATATTGAGGATGCCTGGATGGGATACAGAGACAACTGTGTGTTGTGTTTGTAAGGGATACTCCCATGTTTCTTAGTATTATCTCCAGTGCTCCATTAGTAGCTAGTTAGCAGCTTTAATATTAATGTTTAATGTTGATGTTTAAACTACCTTTCGCAGAAGCATGAAAGTAGCCATTGTTTGGTTGTTGTGCATCATAACAATACATGTAGTGTATCATGTTGCTTCTATAAAAAACAGAACACTAAAAGTCTGTATGTGTAGAAATTCTATGTGATTTAATCTTTTTTCTGAAGGCATAATGTGTTGGTTCCACCTGGAAAGCGTTGTCCACGCCTCCATGACTTGTCAAATAGATTCCTCTAAATCCTTGCTTTCTGGCATCAGCAAATAAATCCCTCTCCGCCTCCAAAACTCTGCTGCCAGGATTTTGACTCTTAATAGGAAACATATCTACATCTCACTGATCCTGGCTTCTTTACACAGGCTACCTGTTACTGTTAGAATTTATTTTAAGATATTATTAATTGCTTACAAAGCCCTGATGTCCCTTCCTGCATCCTGAGATCCCCAGATGTGTCGTTCCTTGTTTCAAGATCTAGATTCAAGGTCTAGAAAAGTAGTTAACCCTTTACAGTGAGGGCTCCTAGACTAGAATGATCTGCATAGCTCAACCTTTTTTCCAAATACCTCGTCTGTGATGGATATTTTAATTTTTATGTGTCGAAGTTTTGGTTTGTAGTTCATTTCATTCTGTTTGTGTTTCAAATATGTTCTGTTGTTATTGTGAAGCACTTTTATAACTGCTATTTTAATACAGCCTATAAGTAGTAGTAGTATAAAAATGAGAAATTGTGAAAATGATTGTAATTTGTTTTGGAGAAAGTTTAGTGGCATATTTTTCATTGTCAAATTGTGCACATAGTGCTTTAAATGAAACGTTTGACATTTTCTTAAATACATTTATTCGCTTTCTCGCTGAGAGTTTGATGAGAAGACACTACTCTACTACTCATGTCTGTAACTTAGCTTAGCACAACGACTGGTAACAGCTGCCTGGCTCCGTCCAACGGAAACAAAATACACACACGTGCATCTCGACAAATGTGTTACACAACGTAACTCAAGCTTTAGAGGTGCTCGTAGCTGGATTATGTTACCTTTTTAATAAACAGGAATTTCCCTGTAACAGCTCATTTGTCATGAGTAGTGTGTGTGTGTGTGTAACACTGATGTCCTCCTCTGTCCCTCCAGTAAAGTCCCCGACGGTTCAGCAGTGATGCTGTGCAGCAGGAGGCAGCACACATGAAGCCAGCAGTCAGTGTGTGTGTGTGTGTGTGTGTGAGACACTCCCACTGATCTGGGACCTGCAGGGTAACACCACCTCACAGGCCTGACGTCCCCCACCCCATCATGCTTTTGTTCTCAACAGTATTCAGTAGATTTACGCACACACACACACACACACACACACACACACACACACACACACACACACACACACACACACACAGGTATGTACAGATGTGTATTTCCTTTTGAATGAATGTTTGCTGACATTCATTTGTTTTGTAGTATTTCCTCAAACTGTGTTCAGCTCTTGGCTGTTGTTCAGCGTGTTTGTATGATGGTGTCTCATGTGCATCATCAACTTTTTTTTTTTTTTTATGAAAGTGTATATATTATATATATTTTGTTATTTAAGATATTTTGGCACTCAGATTTTCATTTCATCTAAGCGTCTGGGTCGTGTTGCATGTTGATCCGTGTTCATGGAGTCCAGGTTCTAGGACATGATGTCAGAGCCCAAACGCCCGCTGCTCCTCCGAGGCAGCTCTTTGCTGACGGTTCAGTCACACGGAGGGAACGTTCGCCAGTGTGTTTGCTTCACTTTGGTTTTTGATTGGCACCAATATTTCTTGAAATTAATGTTGAAATTTACCAAAACATGACAAATACTGAGGTGTTTCTTCTAGAGTAACTTGAAACGCAGGATAATCATAATGATATCTATAAAAAACTGTCAATCAGACACACTGGCAGCCTTCTTTTGCAAACTGCTGTCAAGCACTTGTACGGTTTGTAAATACATGGTAGTGTACAGACCTGCCGCACCTTTACCTGGTGAAAAGGTCAAAGGTTAGAGATCTGCTGTGCCTGTTTTTGAGAATGCATCATACACTGAGTTTGTGTTTTCTTGGTTTGCTCTGTGTGTTTTCTGTGTTTCCACTTGTTGCTTGTTGGGCCTGAAGAGAAGTTACCGTGTTTGTGCGTGTTTCATATGTTTACTTCAGATGACACATACAACAGGCTCTTTGATCTTAAGCTTCCAGGCAGCCGTACCTTTCAGTTGTTTGTACAGTTTGAGAATGAAAGCTGTGGAAGGTAGACATCTATGTGCAGATCTCCCCAGTTGGCCATGTGTTATCAGGACATTCAAGGTTTTTGTTTAGAAAAAGAGAAGTTGTTTATTATCGCTTATTGTTGTTTTGAAGGGGTTTCCAGAATTCTTAAAGACTCTTCTAAACATCAAGTTCAATAAAATATTCCATCTATTCTATCACCTTATTTTTCATCTTCTGTGTTTTTTGTTGTCTTGCAACGAGTCCCGTACTGAGTCGCTACTCCTCCTGGGGCCCACACAAAAACAACAACATAGAAATAATTTCAAATAACTCAACATATTGTCTACAAAAGGTAAACAATAGATCAATGAAAACAAACAAAATAGGACTAAAATGAAAACCGTCAAAAAAGGTTCCAAAACAGCATTAACTAAGAGTTATAGCTCAGTAAGATTCATGCTATTTTCAAATATTCTATATTTTCATACACAATAGGTTTATTTATTTTTTTGCGTTGTACAAATTAAGCAACGCCATAAAATTCTTGAAATATTTTCGGAGCAGCAGGAAGTGTTTTTAAAGATTTATTATTCAGCCAAATGTATATTTGAATGTCATGATAACAGATGAGCAGATCTGCAGCTAAAGGATCAGCCCGCCTGATTTATAGTAAATCAGATGAAACACGCAACAACACCGGCCCGTGTTGTAAATATGATGTACTGATTGCTCACTGTGTAGGTTTTTGTGAAAAGAGACATTTTGTTGCAGTGTGCTACATTTTGCCCAGATGACTTGCAACGTTAACAAAGTAATGATGTTTTCTGTTTCCTGTTTCTCCACTGAGTCGAGGTGTTTAAGTTGTAGACGTTTCTGGGTACAGGAAGTCCTCCGGCAAGAAGTGTGTTGCTCGTGCAGTGCGATGGCGTCACTGTGGGTCAGAGACACCACGGTCTGCGGGGTGCAGTCAAACATTCGGGATTAGATCCGTAAATCTGCACCTCGTCTTTGAATACAACATTTTAGAGGGATTTCTCAACAGAGGGAAAACACATTTGAAACTGAACATTGCGATTGTGTTCTTCTTTTTTTCCTGAATGTGTGTAAATTGAGTACTGTACATGTGATTCTTTGATGCTTGCGTTTTTTTTTTTATATTTTTGGAAAGAAAATAATGCCAAATAAAAAGGTTTCATTTAAAGAGAGACTGTGTTGTGCATCATTGTTTTTCCAGAGGAATAAAAGAGTGCTCTTCTTTTCCCTGAGGACTCAAAAGGAACCACAACAGTGAGTTGAGTGTGCTGCGAGTCGCTGCAGCCCCACAGCGAGGAAACCAGTCCAAACCCCAAACCCCAAACCAGTCAGTCCAGTCAGCCCAGCTGGAACGACTCCAGCAGTAGCTCAGACTCCAGCAGTAGCTCAGACTCCAACAGTAGCTCAGACTCCAGCAGCTCAGACTCCAGCAGCTCAGACTCCAACAGTAGCTCAGACTCCAGCAGCTCAGACTCCAACAGTAGCTCAGACTCCAACAGTAGCTCAGACTCCAACAGTAGCTCAGACTCCAACAGTAGCTCAGACTCCAGCAGCTCAGACTCCAACAGTAGCTCAGACTCCAGCAGCTCAGACTCCAGCAGCTCAGACTCCAACAGTAGCTCAGACTCCAACAGTAGCTCAGACTCCAACAGTAGCTCAGACTCCAGCAGTAGCTCAGACTCCAGCAGCTCAGACTCCAACAGTAGCTCAGACTCCAACAGTAGCTCAGACTCCAACAGTAGCTCAGACTCCAGCTGTAGCTCAGACTCCAACAGTAGCTCAGACTCCAGCTGTAGCTCAGACTCCAACAGTAGCTCAGACTCCAGCTGTAGCTCAGACTCCAGCTGTAGCTCCAGACTCCAACAGTAGCTCAGACTCCAGCAGTAGCTCAGACTCCAACAGTAGCTCAGACTCCAACAGTAGCTCAGACTCCAGTCGCTCGAACTCCAACAGTAGCTCAGACTCCAGCTGTAGCTCAGACTCCAGCAGTAGCTCAGACTCCAACAGTAGCTCCAAGACTCCAGCTGTAGAGGCTCAGACTCCAGCTTAGTAGCTCAGACTCCAGCAGTAGCTCAGACTCCAACAGTAGTAGCTCAGACTCCAGCTGTAGCTCAGACTCCAACAGTAGCTCCAGACTGCGCAGCTCAGACTCAACAGTAGCTCAGACTCAACAGTAGCTCAGACTCCAGCTGTAGCTCAGACTCCAACAGTAGCTCAGACTCCAACAGTAGCTCAGACTCCAGCAGTAGCTCAGACTCCAACAGTAGCTCAGACTCCAACAGTAGCTCAGACTCCAACAGTAGCTCAGACTCCAGCTGTAGCTCAGACTCCAACAGTAGCTCAGACTCCAACAGTAGCTCAGACTCCAGCTGTAGCTCAGACTCCAGCTGTAGCTCAGACTCCAGCTGTAGCTCAGACTCCAGCAGTAGCTCAGACTCCAGCAGTAGCTCAGACTCCAGCAGTAGCTCAGACTCCAGCAGTAGCTCAGACTCCAACAGTAGCTCAGACTCCAGCTGTAGCTCAGACTCCAGCTGTAGCTCAGACTCCAGCTGTAGCTCAGACTCCAGCTGTAGCTCAGACTCCAGCAGTAGCTCAGACTCCAGCAGTAGCTCAGACTCCAGTAGCTCAGACTCCAGTAGCTCAGACTCCAGCAGCTCAGACTCCAGCAGCTCAGACTCCAACAGTAGCTCAGACTCCAGCAGTAGCTCAGACTCCAGTAGCTCAGACTCCAACAGTAGCTCAGACTCCAGTTGTAGCTCAGACTCCAGTTGTAGCTCAGACTCCAACAGTAGCTCAGACTCCAGCAGCTCAGACTCCAACAGTAGCTCAGACTCCAACAGTAGCTCAGACTCCAGCAGTAGCTCAGACTCCAGCAGTAGCTCAGACTCCAGCTGTAGCTCAGACTCCAACAGTAGCTCAGACTCCAACAGTAGCTCAGACTCCAACAGTAGCTCAGACTCCAACAGTAGCTCAGACTCCAGCAGTAGCTCAGACTCCAGCTGTAGCTCAGACTCCAACAGTAGCTCAGACTCCAACAGTAGCTCAGACTCCAGCTGTAGCTCAGACTCCAGCTCAGACTCCAGCAGTAGCTCAGACTCCAGCTGTAGCTCAGACTCCAGCAGTAGCTCAGACTCCAGCTGTAGCTCAGACTCCAGCAGTAGCTCAGACTCCAACAGTAGCTCAGACTCCAGTTGTAGCTCAGACTCCAACAGTAGCTCAGACTCCAGCAGTAGCTAAGACTCCAACAGTAGCTAAGACTCCAACAGTAGCTCAGACTCCAGCAGTAGCTAAGACTCCAGCTGTAGCTCAGACTCCAACAGTAGCTAAGACTCCAACAGTAGCTCAGACTCCAACAGTAGCTCAGACTCCAGCAGTAGCTAAGACTCCAACAGTAGCTAAGACTCCAACAGTAGCTCAGACTCCAACAGTAGCTCAGACTCCAACAGTAGCTAAGACTCCAACAGTAGCTAAGACTCCAACAGTAGCTCAGACTCCAACAGTAGCTCAGACTCCAACAGTAGCTCAGACTCCTACTGGAGTCTGAGGAGGACAGAACACAGATCACATCTGCAACGAATTCAAGCGCCTCAGATCTGCAAAAACAATCCGCTAGTCTGCATTTAGTGTCAAGCGTATAACTTTCAAACAACACTGAGACGCCAAAGTCATGAAACATTTCTTTACTTTATCCACTTTTTAAAGCACTTTACTTTTTAGCTCACACACTTTGCATGGGGATCAAACCGCCAACCTGCTTTACCTCGACTGTGTGGACAGCTTCTCTGTTTCATGGCCTCACAAGTAACTCCGAGGCCGGACTAAGGCACAGACGGACGGATTTAAGCTGAACTAATTTGCCGGAGTTTAGCAGGAATTCTGTTTTCCTAGTTCACCACTTTAAATTCACGGTGTTAGCACGCTAACATTTTATAATTGGCCCTAACAAAGTACAGCTGAGGCTGAAATGTCCCTAGTTTCCCAGGAATTTAGTCATAACCCAAAGTATTGGTAAAATACAAATGTTGACCTGCAGGTTGGCTGAAAAGCCAGGGGATCACAAAAATGATTGTAATCATTCTACTTATTTTACTATTAAAAATTAACCTGATCAATAAACCTTTACAAGCTAGAAACTAAGAAAGCTACTTTAAGTGTCCAAGACATTTATGTAATTATATTTAAATATAGATCATTTGAGATTTTGGCAGACAAACAGATATATTAATTTATTATGAGACGAATAAGAGCAGTTTACCTCTCAATTAAGTGTTTGTTTTTTTTAAAAGGAATTTATGCAGTGAGTTCCACTGAGACATAAAACGGCCTGTCGTGATTACGGACAAACCACGCAGATCACATGTTAAAGAAAATACTGTTTAATTAAAAATCTTAATGGCTTAGGCATGAAAACATGGCAACACAACAAATGCTGAGGATATTAAAAAGACAATAAATAAAATCATATTTACAAAAGGCAACAACCAAACAATAAAGACAACTTTTTAGTAGGCAAGTTCTTGTTGAAAATGTTAGTTACCATGACGACGCCACACATCATTCACCAGTGGATCTGACCCAACACACCAGCCGAGTTGACCAGTGACTGAGGGAGTGAGACAGCGGTTGGTCCCCGTTAGAGAACACGGTGGGGTTGGTTTGGGGAAATGAAAGCTGCAAGATGTCCGTGGAATCGGAGAGACGGAAACCTCAGTTTCCCCAAACTCGGCCGTCAGCAGGGAGGGCAGCAACGTGCAGTTCTTATTGTTTTACATCAACATTCCTTCAAATCACACCAAGCACACTTCTGTTGGCAAGAGCCTGAAGAAAGCTCTGCCTGGATTCTACAGCCGTGCCGACGTATTTCACTTCTCTTTTTTTTTTAGAAGGAACATTTTATCAAATAAAATTTTGGAGCCTGACAAATGTGCCAGCATCAGAGAGGTGGAAGATCCCACAATATCTGGTTTTGAGCCGATGACCGATGGCGATACTTCTTATTGTTAAAAGCAGGTAATGTACTAACACGTGAGAGAAATGTCATGATTTATTAGGTATATTTATTCGGTATATCTTTTTAATATTCTCTGTTAGTGACTTAATAACATGCGTGTTTAAACGAAAGACCGTTTTTAATAAAAACTGATAAAAAAGTAAATCGCTGCAAGCATGCACACATCAGCAGCAGAGGTGCAAATATCGCTGAGAAAAGTTTTCATGTGACCAGAACGGGGGTCGAACTTATGATGGATCATTTTCTTACTTTGGGGGATCGAACCTTCGACACTAGTGTCGTTACTCAAAACAAGACTGTGTCGGTCGCATCAGTCCTGTGGGGATCCACCCGCCCACTTCGGGATCCACCCGCCCCCCTCGGGATCCACCCGCCCACTTCGGGATCCACCCGCCCACCTCGGGATCCACCCGCCCACTTCGGGATCCACCCGCCCACCTCGGGATCCACCCGCCCACCTCGGGATCTACTCTCGTACGTTCGCACATTGCATTCAATAAATAAATAAATAAATGGCGGTTTGTTATTATGACAGAGTATATATTAGCATTAGTAAATAGTACCTCATAATTGCAAGAAAACTAAGTCATACAAACAAGATATGGGCTTCATTTATTTCTTTACTTTGATTAATGCAGCGTATGACCCTTTCGCCATCACATAGTTTGTCCACCAGGGAACATTAAAGGTTTATTTTTCAGCAGTAAAATGTTCATCTTAGTAGATATCTTGGTTCCAAATCCATAACAATTGTATTTATGAAGTCTCATATACATTTCTGTATTGATAAGAGCTCAAATGATCCATTTGGGATTTCTCCAACTAAAAGAAAGAAACGGTGTAGATGTCATTGAAGCAGTAAGCTGAGGAGCTGCTCTGGTTTTGGTTTGTCTGCTGCTGGCATGTGCAGGTTGCGATCGACAGAAGGCACATTAAAATGTTACTGCAGAAATCAAAAGTGATTACTGAAGATCTATTTGTGGAAAGGGAAAAAAGGAGGAAACTGCACTCCTAGTCAAACGGGACGTACATATCGTGAGAGTGGACTCTTGTTTCTGGCAGCGAGTGAAAAGCTGCTCCTCATTGGTCCACTGGAAAGAGATCCTGAAAGCTGAGACATCCACAACGTTACAGTGTACTCCGTTTCAATACTTTGTGAGGATTTGGAGATTTAGTTGGACGCGAATGAAGTCCGACCGATGACTTAAAAACCGAAGACTTGAAACGTGACTCGGCCTGAGGCGATCCAGAAGAACCTTCTGCTGATGGCGGCTACACGGCGTTACGCTCATGCGGTTCCTAAAGGTATTTGTGGGTCGAGCCGCCGCCGTGCACACAATGACGATGCTGATGCTCCATAGCGGTAACAATGTGCGCCATTGTGAATTACTACCATCGATTCATCTTCACGATTCATCTTTTTGGTCAAAATGTTGTGAAAAATGTCCGTTCAAATTTCCTAAACCCCAAATTGGTGTCTTCAGATTGCTAGTTTTGTCCAATCAACACTTCAAACCCCCCAAAATTATCGAGTCACTATCACATAAGACAAAATAAAAACCGCAAAACCCTGACAATTGAGACGCTGGAACTTTGATGTTTTCACAGTAATCAAAATAATTGCAGACACATTTTCTGTCAATCCACTAATCTAATATCTTTGCATCACGGCAGCGCAAAAGTGATTTTAAAATCTAATGCAGGTAAGGTAACAACAAGCAGGAAAATCCAATCATTGGAATGTTTCTGTAATAACGTGTCATGAGTAAATGCTCGTCCACAACACTGCCTACATTATATCGGGTTTGCTTTAGCTTCGGTGCGTTCGTTACATTCAACCCTGGCAAACATGACCACCTTCTGGGTTTTTTGCTTCATGGCTCCACGTGTATCCCTTCATCAACCGATTCCTCAGCTGTCTGGGTGCATCATGTGAGCCTAAGCACATCTACATGTGAGAGGAAATCTAACAGGACATGTTAAAGTTCAAATTGTGTTGCAGTGGGGTTGTACGAGGTACTTATCCATAGTCATTGCATTGCCTACAGTAGATGGTGGAAGGCACGCCCCCCAGTATGGAGAAGCCAATAGGAGCAAAGCAATGCACCGTGTGGACGGAGGCAGCAGCAAAACGTTGAGCCACCTACAAAGATATATATTGGTTAAAGAGTACGCTATATGTAGAACATGTTCACCGCTTTGCCTTCGGACCACAGCCCTTTGACGGGGAACAGAAGCCTCCTTTGACAAGACGCCATCTTACCTCTCAGAACATGGGGAGTTTCTGAGCAACCGCTGCCTCCATCGGTTGCTCAGTTTGTGTTGTTGTGTGACTTTTTAAAGGGTTGGTTCGGATTTACAAAGGTCACACGCTAACGCAAACAGACCAACCAATAGAGGCGGAGGTGGACCAGCGACTCCCGTTACAAGATGAAATGACTGAGTTACAATGAGTGTAGCTCTGAAGAGAGCTTAAATATCAAGTCAAAGCGGTGAAAACATTCTAAATAATTGATCGTTGTTTTCTTAGGTGGCTAAAATATGTTTTGCTGCTGACCCCGTCCTCAGTACATTACGTTGCTCCTGTTTCTTTCTCCCGACTGGGGGCCCAGCGATCGCCATCTACTGTAAGTAATAAACAGATTATGGATAAGTACCGCATACATCCCCACTTCAAACAATGTGAACTATCCCTTTAAAAGTCCTTTTGCTTATTAGTAAGAAACCATAAGAGCATACAGAAGCTTTACAGTAAATAAACCAGCCTTCGGTGTCAGACCACCTGGATGGTGGCAGGCAATCATGGAGTTAAATGACAATCTAAACTTCTGAAAATCAAGCCAGTTAGTACTACACTCAGCACAACAATGTATGAGTACTTAAACATTAAATCTTGTTATTTCATTATAGAACCATCATTGAACCGGGAGCCGAGAGAAATATGGAGTCAAGTTCAACTTGTCAAATACCATCGAAAAGGAACAGAGCGAGGCCACAGTGACGCGTACGAGACGAAGCCCTGCAATACTGCACTGAACATTCATCAGCACTGAGCACACACACACACACACACACACACACACACAGACACACACACACACACACAGACACACACACACACACACACACACAGACACACACACACACACACAGACACACAGACACACAGACACACACACACACACACACACACACAGACACACACACACACACACACACACACACACACACACACACACACACACACACACACACACACACCAGAGTTAATCACTAATTTTTCCGACAGAACTAGCGTCGCTACATATTCGTACGCCACAAATTTGCCAAGAAGCTGGTAAAAAGCACCAAACTGAACGGGAACCGAGCCGACTCTCCGCAGGGTCCTTCTACCGATCACGGTCGCTTCCGCTTAGCTTAACGGGAGAAGGCGCTCTGGACTGAGGGGACTCGATGCCGCAGCACGAGTGGACCTCAGCCAAGTACAACTGGGTCAAAACTTGGCTACAGCGAGCTCACATTGAAAGGCTTCCATTCTCCGCGTGCGTTCACGTCATATCGGACTCGTCTGCCGGAGCTGCTCCTGAAACCAAACGGGACCGACCAACGGATACTTCTGTTCGAGGGAGCCAAAAAACCTCAATCATCAAGTGGCGATTACGAGTAAACAAGAGATTTTGAGGCTTCAATGTCAAACAATAGGCATAACAGTAGTCCGAGATAATCAAAATAATATATTTTAAACACAAAACTCCACTTAGAAAAGCAAGTATTACCTGCTGCAGTTAGTTCACCGTTTGTTACAAATGACTTTGGATGTTTCAAAGACTAGAACTTGCAGATGAAGTCATCTCATTCGTCTGCATCCTCCGATATGACGTGAACGCAGCTACTTTACTGAACTCTGAAGAGTAAAGTACTTGTGGCCCTGCAGGAAAGTGCTTGGTAAATGCTATCTATGATAATGGCACAGAGTGAGACAGAGACGAGGGGGGGGGGGCTGCAGCGACTATGTGGCGATGGAGACAAACTCCCGCAGGATGTTCTTGGCCGTCTCCAGGTTGTTCTGGGCGATCATCAGGGCTTTCTGGATGTCCTGAATGGAGTAGCCCTGGGACATCAGGCATTCAATCTCCCCGCTTAAGGTCTGGCTTCCAGGAGCAGGAGCCGGAGGAGCAGCAGGAGCAGCAGCAGTCGGAGGAGTGGGGGAGGAGGAGGCCGAGGAGGGACCGGGGAGGTCCGGCAACGGAGCGGGGAATTCACGGTTTGCCGGCCGAGGCCGCCGGTCGGAGTTGGCTCGCCGTGGGAGCGGTTTGGGGGGACGCTCGGGGTCGGCTCCTGCTGCAAACATACCTGGAAACACAGTCGGTCAGTCAAAGTGGGGAAATGGTTGGATTCAAGTACCTGAGGGAATACTATATAATGATAATACTCCCTAGTAGATCGTGGATTTATTCTAATACCGATCTCAGACGGATAAGCCTCGGATAAGTTTGATATCACCGCTATATTTCTGGGGTTCCGGTGTCGTCAGCGAATAAACGCTGTGCGCTGCACATTGTTTACAGTCTGATTAGCAACTTGGGATGAGTTGAGTTGGAGCTGAGAGACGACGTGTACGACCGAATTGATCACAAGTAGCCAGTTTACGAGCTCATTTTAAAACAAGCATTCTACCTTAAAACAGATAAAAGCTAAATCATATGTAGAAATACATACTAGCTTCTACTGCACTGTCGATGCTGAGAGTGCTGAAGGCCGCGGAGGGGCCGCTGATATCCGACAGGGTTCTTCTGGTGGGGGCGGGAGGGAGGACCGGTCTGGGACAGTCGTACACGTAAACATCCTCCTCAATGATCTCCTCCTTCTTGTCCTGGGGAACCGCAGCTTGTTGTGGTTGGTCTGAAAAACAAACGCCTGGAGTCAATATACATACACAGCTCACCAGAAGAAAAGTTATGTAATATGACAGCTGGGAAATAAACACGACTAATTTAGGAGTGAAACGGCAACATATTCTTTTTATTTTCCCTTATGATACTTGGGTGTGAATGTTACCCGGTTCAGAGGCCTGGGCCGCCTCAGAGGACCCGGCCTGGGCCTGGATGTTACACATGGACTCGTAGACTATGGGTTCCTCAGAGTCACTGTCAGCCACCTCACTGCTGAGACAAGGGGAGAGACAATCAAACAACAACGTGGAGTCCTACTATTGGTCATTCTTTATGTACAGTCTTTACGCAAAAGAAAAACAAATTAGTTATCTAGGTGAACCTGAAATCAATCTTAAGAGCAACTTGACCAGAATAAAGCAAAGTCTATAAAAACAACAAACCAGTTTTAATTGAAAAACAATCCTCACAGGTCTGCACACATATGATTAGGGATATATTGTAGTGGCTCTAAAAACAGAACATATTTAATGTATTAATATAAATGCCTTTTCTGCATGCAGTACAATAAAAGCAACACTACTCCACATCTTCTGATGACACAAGCATTTTCTAATCTTTCCAAATCTGCCTCACAAATATCACTAATGATACTAAGATAGTAATGATACTAATGGTACTTCAGTTCAAGCTGCATCAACTTTGCATGCACCCAGTGCTGCCACTGCTTCTCCCACCACAACACACGCTCAGCGGTTCTATCGCTTCAGAAGCGTTTCTATTCATTCCTCCTGAAGTCCTGTATTTTAGGACTCTTTCGTCACTTCATCTGTGCAACAAGTGGCGTTACATCACTGCAACTTGTCACACATTGCATTTGCTTCATCCCCTTTAAACCATGTCAACAAGGAGGCCATACAAAGCAAATAAGTGAAGGGAGGCGTTTGTGGGTTTAGGAGTGGCAGCTCCATGGACAAACAAAACTAAGGCTGCAGAGCCCCCTGCTGGACCAAAAGAAGAAGACAGCTCCTGACACATTATTGCAGCATTTAGTCCAGTGTGACCGTTTGCTGCTAAACCTGCAAAACAAAAAAAGGAACTGTGTACTTCCTGAAGCACCCACAAAGGGGAATGCACACCGAACTGCACTGCCGAGCACATTACTCTGTGCTCCTGTGCTATTTGCAAATATTTAAATTAGGTGATATGCAAACATTTGAGCCCTTTCTATACAAAATGAGCATCATCTCAAAAACAAAGATCACACAGATCAGTGCTAATAGCCGTTACAGTGAAATCATTAGCGTCTTCACAGAGTTGGTGGTAACTGAAGCGCATTTATACTGACAGACTGGTCTTAAATCTCAAATACGGTTTCTCTCCATCACGTTTAAATTCCTTTTGAGGAATGCGTCTGCACCTCGTCGTTCAACACCTGCAGGCTGCGGTCTGAACATTTAGTTTTTCCCTTTTCTCTCCGCCATTGATCTGCCCACAAAGGCAACATTTATACTTGGCCACGTGGATCACTTCAGGACAGTGAATGGACCCGGGGAGCCTTCCACCTCTTGTTCTCCCGATTACCTGATGTCATTGTGGTGGTTCACCTGGACCGGAGCCGGGGGCACCGAGGAGCCCGTTATGACCCAGGGGGCCCCAGCAACCGGAAGAGAGGTGGGACTCATGTACTCATTCTCCTCACTGTCAGACGACGGCCTCTCCCCACTCGACGCCGCCGACTCGGGCAGAGTTCTGATCACACACAAGACAACACAAAGCATGATGACGTTTCCACAACACAAACCTTAAAAACGACCAACAAACTGAAACATGCACTGATACCCTTTCATCGTGAACCTTTTCTACATTTTGTCTGTGAAAAGATATTCCATATTGATTCTGTACTTTGCACCTGAGCAGGTAATAACCTTTGCAATACTGTATATATTTTTGTATGTTAAAGAAGATGGAAAAGAGACGTGTGCCATATTTGTGGATGATACATGCATAGTTCCGTTTTTTTTTTAATGGAACTGTCTACTGAATTCCAGCATCGTGAACTTAAAAGTCCAAACAGAGTGAATTTGCCATCAGGGTGCACATCATGCTTTATATTTAAGAAGATTTAACTCACTTAACTTCCTCACATTTTCCAACGCCATGCCACTGGGTAGGACTCAAAATGGAAACCAGCATATTTAGAAGCTGGTGCTTGTCTGTCCAGGACAATGAGGTCACACCACGGCTTCGGTGTGAAACCTTGGCAGCATAACTTGAACCCGATAAGACAGGAACTACATATCCATTGCATCTCACAACAGCAGAGCTCAGTACCTTGCAGCCAGGCAGTAGACCACGTTGGTAGCTGCCTGGGGTTTGCTTCCCTCGCCACTGGCTCCGTTGTTCTGAGGGCCAGAGGACAAGGCTGACAGCGCCTTGGTTGCTGGACGCGGGACCATGTAGTTGGAGGCCCAGGCGGGCTGGTCAGGGGTGGAGGGCAGCGGCCTCCTCTGGAGTCTGGAGTCCTGGCCGACCAGGGAGGGGCGCTCCGGAGGGGGAGGAGGGGGCAGCTCTCTCAGGGATGGAGGCAGAGGTAGAGGCTTGTCTCTGTGAGTGGCTGCCATCTGCAGTGGAGGTAAGGGGTTGATGGTGGGGTTGGGTATGTGAGCTTGAACCATCAATCTTTGTTAAAACTCTGTTCCTCTTACAGCGCGCACACACACACACACACACACACACACACACACACACACACACACACACACACACCTTGGATGTGGCTCCCTGAGTCTGTGTGCTGTGGGAGCTGCAGGGTCTCTGCTGCAGGAGGTCCAGTCTGGGGGGCACTGGAGGCAGCTGAGACACTGGAGAGGGGGGGCGCTCTACCTGCACACACAAATACATTTAGAGATTAGAGGCTACAGTTACAATAAAGACAGTTCTATAACAGCTAAATTAGTCAGCGGTGACTGAAATGGATTGCTGAGACTAAATCGGGTGAGCGTCTGTTGAGTGGAGGTCTGTGGATCATAACATACGCATGTGATCCTCTTACCTTGGTGCAGGCCAGCCTGCTCATGACGAGGTGGTCCTCCAGGCGATCATCCTCTTCCTCGTCATTGCCGGAAGCTTCTGCTCTGCTGGAACCCTGAAAACCAGCAAAGGAGGCCCCGCTGGCCTTCGGGTGGAACGGGTCCACCACGATGGGCTCCGTACCTTTGATCTCACAGCGGCAAAATGGGCAGCCTTGACCCTCCGACTCCTGACACGAGCACACAGGAAGCACAGTTTAACATTTGAGGGAGCAGAGGAAGACCGTTGTCAGATACTCAAACACAAATACAGGGAAGTTGCAAACTACCCATGAGCATCAGTGAGATGGACTGAAGCAGCTCAACATTGAAAAATGATCAAATTCCTCTGAATTAACAAATTAGTAACGATGGTGAGTTTAACCTTTGGTGAATTTATGTCTTTGTCACCCATGCTTTCACTCTGCATAGTCTCTCTATATATAGCGAACACTGGTCAGGTAATCACTTTCCTCCAGAATCACAGGTGTAAGGGGGCGTGGCCTGGACAACAGAGGGAAGTGAACTGTTTGGGGTGGGGAGAAAGAAAATGCTTTCTGAGGTAGACCGAGGAGTCATGTAGCCTTCGGGCGAGAGGGGAACAAGCATTTAGCTCACCTCGTCCATGGAAAGTAATTCAGTGTGATTTGAGGACCAAAACTATTGACTAGAGGAAATCAAACCCATTCCTAATTCTACGACTGGTAAATTTGATTATTTGGGGATTTTTTTGCAATGCACTGCTGTTCCTGATCTTTTGTGTTTTTGAAAGCGAGTAAGTTACATCTATATTCCATTTGAGCTCGACAGTCTAGCAGAAATCTAATGGCACCTTAAATTACATTTATATAACTTAAATCAAATTTTCCCAGTTTTTATGGGAGTTGACTTCATAAAAAATACAGACTTCATTCAAAAACCTCAGCAGAAGGTTGAATGTAAAATAAAGCCCCAGTTGTTAACAAATGTTAATAAATAGATTACAATGGTGCTGTAGTTACAATTACAACTAGGCTTTAAACTTAAACAGATTTCTTACAATATTACACTAAAAATCATTATGTGCGCTAACATGGTAAACGCATGGTTAATTATTCCACCATCACAGAAACAATCATGTCATACTAAGACACTCATTTTACAGCTAATTATTTCCTATCACTTAGTTATGTTAAGCCATTGGGAATGGAACTCCACACTTCTAGATGTTTTAAATGTAAATGGATTTTTGCCCCTTTGAGCAGCTGGAAGGCTTTTATTGTGAAACGTGTGCAGGAAGTGGTGAGTTTCACTGACGGGAGCTTAACCGCAGTAGAAACAAACGGCAACGAGGAAGCTATTGGTAATATTTATGGATCAAAACAGCGTTTCTCTTGAAGAGCGCTTGTACTGATGGATTAGTGTTGTGGAGATTTACACTGTGCTGAATTAAGACAACAAATTAATGAGGACGTTTGCTTTAACGAACAACTTGAACAACAAACTTAAACAAGAAATCGGATCAGGAAACATGCAAGCTTCTTAGTGAAATGAGGAAATATAAAGCAGGAAATTTCACGCAGTTAGGGGAACCGGTTACTGCACGGACGTTAAACAATGTGCTGCTGTGGACGCAGCAACAAAACGGATTTTAGCCAGCAAAAAAAAAAAAAAGGCCCACCTAAGAAATGTTATCAGTTTTAAGTGTACACTATATTTAGAATATTTCCACCAGTTTACCTTCCCATGAAACAACTACTCAGTCTGTTTCAGACCGAAAGGGAAGCTGTTATCTCTGCTCTCGCTAAAGCCACCTGACTTCTTTGAAGAACAATAATAATAATAATAATTGACCTCACGGAGTTGCTGATCAACCGCAGCCTTGATTGATTAGTCTCATGTTTTTTTCTCATGTTTGTTTTTCTTTCTTCAGGTGTAAAATACCTTTTGCTGCTGTCTATCCACAGCAGTACATTGCTTTGCTCATTTGCATTAACTCTTATCTGCTTATCAAACTGGGGGCGTGTAATTTACTGGAGGTAATACAGTGATTATGGATACAGTAAGTGACTCATAGAACCTCACTTCAAAACACCAGAACTCTGGCTGCTCAATAAGTGCCACTGTTGGAGAATTTACGGTAGTAAAAAAAAAAGGCAGATATTTGCCTGGCAAGCAATATTTGGGGCCGATATTGATTCGCAGTTAGAGCAGAAAAAAGCCCTCGCAAGACCGACTCGAACACACAGCTTGGGTTTAAATGAATGTTCACAGCAGTTAGAAAGACAGACTGGATTTACAGAGCTAGAAAACGGTGTAGTGGAATGTAGCCTCACCTGCCACGCAGTCAGACAGGAGGTGCACATCAGGTGTCTGCAGGGCTCGATCTTCACATCCTTGTCGTTCTCTGCACAGATCTTGCAGAGCTGGAAGGTGGAGCCCATCTCACAGTACAGCTCGTACTGCTCCTGCAGGGATGAGAGGAAGAGACGCGGGTTGTTCACACTTACCAGTCAAACCATTCTCAACCTCCAGTGTTTAATTACTGGGCGATTATATTGCAGCATAACATGGAGACACTGATTCGCCTTGTGCATCTTTCACAGTGGGGCTACAGCACTTAGTGCTGAAGGGAAGCTTCCTGAGGCACAACGGTACGGTGGACTGGATTACAGATGAGAAACAAACCAGAGTAACGAACCTGAGTAACTTTGATGTGGTCCTGTGGAGAAGGTTCACACAGCCCCGTCAGGTCTGGGTTCTGTGCACGACCGTCTGGGAACAGGTAGCTGGAGAACCACACACACACACACACACACACACACACACACACACACACACACACACACACACACACACACACACACACACACACACACACACACACACACACACACACACACACACACACACACACACACACAATAATTCTCTGCATTCATCACTACGAGAGGACCCCTTTCTCCCTTTTTTCATGTTAAAATATTGATGAGCTTTAAAATCAGGAATCCGTTTCTCAGCTGAATGGTGATGTGTATTTAAACTGCACTTCCTCCCTCGTACACTAGATGTTGGCTTCCAAACACACTTCATTTTTTTGTCTCACTACTGAATATTTAGTAACATATTTGTAAAGTGATGATTGTTTGCAACGTATTGAAGGTATGGCTCGTAAAGCGAAGAGGGGGACTGTGCTGCGGGAAGTGTTTGAAAAGTTTCTACGAACATTTTGATATTTCATTAGAATCCATCAAAGTTAACTGCAGCTGCTGTCCTCCACCAAGCAACCGTACAAACGTTTTCTTACAGGGCCACAGTGGAGGAAACTTTAGATACTTTTAAAGATCTATTTTCCATGGAGCATTCCTCGCACGCTGCAACAAGATGCATTAAAAAATGACTACAAGTTATTTGACTCTTGTTAAAGCTCTATGTGCTGACTTTTAATTAAAAAGATTGTTTTTAAAATGTTACTTCTCCCTTTTAAGCTTCAGACCCTTCAGCATCTCCTGTCGTGATCTTTGGCCAAGTGGACGGCACAGTGAAGTGAAACTAGAGCTGCACTGGGAGTGATGTCTAGTTGATGACTTTACAACCTTATTGTGTAAAGAGCACCACACTCTGACCTTTTTCAGAGAGCTTTAATAACCTCTAGTCTTGATACCCCATTTTGTTATTTGGGTTGCGTTCACCAATGCAAATAAGTACTTTTATTTTTTACAGTAATTAACCAAGATGTTAACACAATAGACTATAACGTGCCTTCAATACTCCAACTAAAAGAGCTATTCTGGGGGTCATTCATCTCTGATCGTTTCTCTCATCCATAGAGGCATATAAACTACAACAATGTACCCTAAAATGTATAAATTGGTGCATTGATACTGTGTTGTAGCGGGACTCACAATCCCTCTCTGTATCCATCAATGAGGGCTTGAAAGAGCGGTTTGTTATGGGGGATGGTCTGCAGGATGTTCCCATCAGCTGTCACGTAGCCGATAGCCCACTGGCCCAGCCGAGTGCAGCTCAGCCTAAAGATGTAGCTGAGAGGGAGAAGACGAGAATCTCAAACCATGCATACTGGTAGTGTTCAATGCACTGACCTTATACTGGACTCTTCATCTAGCCCTCTTAAGACTCAGCCAAATATTGTAAAATCACGAGGAAGCTCGTGACAGAGGATTCATGTCATTCTGGAGGTTGGTCTGTCTCACCTGCCGGGTTTGTGGATGAACCTGTGCAGTCGAGCCTTGACCTCGTCGTAGGTTAGGAAGGCCATGTAACCCGGGTGTGTGACGGCCAGACTGTTCCAGTTCCTTAACAGAGACGACCATGGCTACACACACACACAAACACACACACACACACACACACACACACACACACACACACACACACACACACACACACAAACACACAAACACACACACACACACACAACACACACACACACACACACACACACACACACCTCAACTATTTTAGACTTCAAGTGAATATTTTTGCCCCTTTTTCAAATCACCAATTTGTGCATAAACATGGAGACCATTTGGACATACTAACAATTACAAAGGCAACAACGGATGTAATTGGTTTTGAAAATATAATACGGACACAAATAAATATCAGGTGTTGACATGAGAAAAAAATAAATAAAATAAATAGCTAACTCAAAAAAAAAAAGCAAGACGGACAAAAGAAATGTAAAAAAAGAAATATTCAAAGAGCGTGATCTGTTTGGGTTTGGAGCATTTTAGGTGAGCTTTGGAGGATGGATTTGGTTTAGTATTAATCATATTAACATATTAACTATTAATTTGATGAAGGAAAATGTTTTTGTTGAGAATGTAAGCATTTATTTAACTTGATTCAAACACAATATTGCCCAATCTGGTTATGGTTCACATAAAACGGGCGGTGTTTGCAGCAATCGCAAACATGGACGAGTCTACTGACAGCAGAGCGCCACATTTTACATACAAATAGCAAACTATATAATACTAGAAAAATATGAAGACGTTAAAGGTATAATCCAGGCTAAAAGCAAGACAGTTGCAGATGCCAAATGCAGGAAGAACATCAGGACTATGTGAATGTGAAAACCACTGCCCCATCTAGGGCACGAGTGGATTTGACTTTAATACATTTGTGTATTCCGTTTAGTTAATGTGTAGCTTAGATGTATTCTTATAGAACATATTTATTCATCCCCTTGGGGAAATTGTGCTGGTATGACCATTTTGGCCTTATTCTTTCAGCTGACACCCCAGCAGTGTGAATTATGTTCTATTTTTATTTTTGCTTCAAAGTCTATTTTAAAAGGGGTTAAAAGGCTTACTTTCATATCCTATAATAAACCATAGCATAAAGTACCCGTAGCAAAATTCGTTAGGCAATGCATACAGTCAGCGGGACTGCAAGCGCATGACTACGACGCGTTGCACATAAGTGAATACATGATAAAAGAATAGAAACTGGGTTTGAAAATGATTACATCGATCTTTTCTCAATAAATGTTGACTTCTGGACTTTAAAATGCTTTGAAGTTATTTGAAATGTCCGGATGCCACGAGTATCGCACTGGAATCTTAATTCTACAAATAGTAAGCCTTTAATGCTAATAATATTAGTGTGGCCTAATCTTTATCCAATTTGAATGTCAACGTTATCTTCAAACTATTTGGTACAGCCCAACATGAAAGAGAGCCCACTTAATGCTATTTCTGCATTTGGCAGTTAAAACTGAGTTAATTTTAGCCTAACTTACCTTACTTTTTCATATCTGTGTAATATTAATATTATATGATCTGTGCAACAAGCTTCGATTGGTGAGACGGGATCTGTTATGGCAAACATAACCCGGGTTAGGTGTAGCGTATGTTCCAACGCATTTCTCGAGGCGTGTTGAAAACATTTAGGATAATGTAAGTTCATAACTCAAACAAATATACAACATATGTGTTGTGATTTTAGATATTTTAATCCTTTAAGGTACCCTGTGGAGTTTTTGAACACAAGCTGAGCTCCCAAGCACTTATGAGTTGGCCCTCCATTATGTAAATTCTCACATCATGAGTACTTGTGTAAGACAATAAAAATCCATACTTTGTTTCACATTATTCCACTTCATGAGAGGTAAGAAACGCAGCAATGTGCCGGCCAGAGCAGGGAACAACAAGATTACCTCAAATAAAAGCAGCTTAAAAAAGTATAATGAAATTTGGTATTATTGGTGAATAACACTGAATGCAAACATATATTTAGTTTTTTTTTTCTTTTTTCAATAGAGTTAAACAGGCCACCTTTTTAATTATTAATCCATAAAAATACACTAATGCCATTTCCATTATCGAAAAATCCACCAGATCAATAATCTAAGGCCACTAGTGAGCTCTTAGATCAGAGTCACAGGAGACATGTGCTTCCTTCATTTTGGGTGAACTCAAACCATTAACAATAATTAATGACTTAATGTATTCTTGATGGATAAGATAATCAATGAGGGACCACATGTCTACAGTACAGCAGCCTCTGAACTCATTGAGTGAAAGCCTCTCAGTGGTAATGCTTTTAACCAAAAAGTGACTCATAATTCGGACAGATGGCTACCTGAACACAAAAAGAAGCTGCAGCATTGGTCCCTCTGTTTGGTAATGTCAGATTGAATGTGTTAAAGAACCACGATGCACTTCATTGAATGACGACATGGATCTGCTGATACCGTAACATCCCCAGGACGCTCCGTTGTCACGAGTCTTACCTGGAAGAGTCGGGTGAAGATGTCGAACTCAAAGACCGAGATGTAGTCGTTGCATGTGAGGTCGATGGTGGACTTGAGAGCCATGGCCTCCAAGCCCGAGCTGATTGGGTGAAACTCGTGGAGAGCCTGGCGAAAAGTCCTCCATGGCACTATGGTCCTGCAATAGACGGGAGGGAGGGGGCCAGAACGTTCAGGGGTTTGTAGGAACATAACCAGTTATCATAGTTTTAAATATCATACGTTCAGCACGCAATCTCAAAACCTAAAGCTCAGACAGAAACTAGGAAACCGAATCAGTGAGAATGGAAGGCTAAAACGGAAAGCTACATTTTACTTTAAACTACAGATTACAAATCTAGTGTGCAAACTAAGCCCTGCATTTACAAAGCTGCAGAACAACGTTTACAAACCAAAAGATAAATCAACTTGTGATACCTTTTTTCTTTTAAATACCAACCTAAAGTAACCTCAAGTAAAAACTCACTTGTCCCCAAATGACCTTCTCCAAAATTCGGCAGCATCAGCTTTGGTGATCCTGAAGTTGTCTCCCTGAAATAAGCCATTGGGGAAGATGGCTTTTAGCTCTGCAAGCATGTGGCTGAAGATCAGAGACAGCTTGGTGAGGTTTCGCCTGAGTAAGAGGGACGGCAGAAGAGAGAACAAGAAAAAGCAAATACAAGTTAGTAATGGATATTATCAGACGAGGTTCTAATAGTTGTCCAAATTCATGTTACAAGACAGAAAGATTACAGCCATTTACCAAACGTGTATGAATGTGCTTATCCATCCCTAAACGAGGCAAATCACACATGTATCTACAGTGTCTTTTATTTTTCTTCCTACTCCCTCTGAACGCACAGAACTTCCACATAATTCAGCGTATAAAAGATGCCGGGGAAACCTTTAAATATTCAGCTTCATTAAGGTATGCATGCTTAAAAAAAAAAATGTATACGCCGCAAAATATTCCACTTTTTCTACTTTTAAAATGGGAGTCGACGGGTGCAACATTCAAACCTAGCCACGATTGTAAAACAAACTTCAAAATTCATTCCAGTTTTTAATATCTTTACGATTCATAAACATACAATGAGCCACTCTTCTCGTTTGAAAATAAATTCACACAGATGAGGTAGTGCGAGCGCGTACACCTGTTGAGGGGGGAGGATGGGGAGTGAGTTAAAACGTCAGCTATCAGGACTGTACTCAGTAAATCCCCTGTGACTGATACATTTGCGAAAGTGCACAATAGTTGTTGGTGCAAAGCGTCTACGAGGAAACGCTTAATCAAAGAATCTGAGTGTCAGAGGAAGGATGAACTTTCGTTTGGTAATGACTTTCTGAGAAACGGGGAAGTGGATCTGATTGCAGGTTTAAATCGGGCCATCATACTAAATTTGGGTGATTTTTACTTCAGTTCACATGGCTGGTCTGCTTCTGCCAAATGACATAAGTTGGATTTCATCACAGTGATGGAAAGTCTAAAAATGGAGTGTGGAGAAAGTTCTTGCATGATCCTGTCAACCGAAAAGATTAATAGCTGTTAGAAAAAAATGAGGCCACGGCAATCTAAATGAATTACTTTCATACGTTTCTAAATTCTGTTTTTTGGTCTTGTGGGAACGACACCATAACGGAGACGGGACTCACTTTACCTAGTTTTGTTTTTGGCAAAGAAAAAGTTTGCTTCTTCTTTGAAATAAATACTGCAGACAAAAGCAGTAGCATTTACATGAAACTGCCTATTCTAAAATCGACCAAATCCAAGTGCAATTTTGTACTTGTAGAGCCATGTAATACGTAATGAATGAACCTTTTAGATTAGATAGACGTGGCAGCAGTCAGCAGAAGTGCTGCTAGTTAGGCTGTCTTTCACCATCGTGATCTTTTAGGGCTTATTTCATGGAAACAGAGCCAATTAAATAATGATAAGCCTGAACTTTGACACACACACACACACACACACACACACACACACACACACACACACACACACACACACACACACACACACACACACACACACACACACACACACACACACACACACACACACACACACACACACACACAATCTGGATATAAGCCAACCTGGGCTGGGAGTTCTCCTCATACATCCTCTCCTTGGCCTCCTTAAAAAGGCTCATGGTCTGCTTCGTCTTGTTGGTCAAGTTCTCCATGACCACACGAAAATACTCGTTCTCCCCAAGAATCTCCATTTTGCCCTCGTATCGGGACAGAACAGTACGTAGGTGCTGGTAGGTGTCTGGCAGCAGGTCCAGGATGTAGGGCGGGCTGTTCTTCAACGCCACCTTGGGGTTCTGGCACAAACGCACCACCTGGATGGCACACACACGGGATAGAGGACAGGCTCACACTATTTCTGTCTCTTTTTTAAACAGTTTTTTCTGGATGGAATCATGTCTGCTGTGCATACAGGCTATTACAAGATCCTGTTCTGCTAACATCACATCCGGGGCTTTCACGCTTTAACGTGTTCAGTTGAATGAATACCGCCTTGACTCTCAAGCTAGCCGTTTCTTTTTAAACGATTTTTTGAGGCATTTTACTTTTTGCTTGGGCAGTGAAAAGAGGAAGGAAGAAACAGCAGTGTACAGTATGTGTTAATAAATAAACCGCGCGCGCGAGAGAGAGAGAGAGAGAGAGAGAGAGAGAGAGAGAGAGAGAGAGAGAGAGAGAGAGAGAGAGAGAGAGAGAGAGAGAGAGAGAGAGGAAGTGTGTGTGTGTTTGCAACACGACAATTTGTTAACAAATCTATTGTTTACTTCAGGGCCTGACGGATCAGAGTTGGGAGATGTGGTTGAACTAGCAAGACGATAATAATTCAGAAATCGATATGCAATTATTCGGAAAATGTATGCAAAAGAATCCCAAAGTAATCCAACTGATGTTCGCCACAACAAACTGTTCCACTGTTAGACTAAACTCTGGACTAGACGAGACTCATTTTCACATTACCACAATGCAATTGCACTGCAAGGAAATAAACACGACTGCAATACTGTATTATCCCCCAGTCCTAAGTGGAAGCATATGACTGGAAGTTTTAAAAAAGAAAACAGTTTTAAAACCTTCAACAGCCAAACGGATCAGTCAGTGCCATGTGACACAAAAAGCACATGGTACTGTAAAGGAGGCCCAGCCACCTCTGAGCCCAGCACAGTGCACAACAGGCATGCACACATGTGGATTGCCCTGTCTTATCTGATATCTGCCCCCCCCCCGAAATAATCTCTTGTGAACTCTTGTCTCTTCATCCCTCTCCGCTTTCTTCTCTCCTGACTAGCTTCTTTAGGGTTGTGGAAAAGATGAGCAGGAGTGACAGTCGGCGATACAGAACTAAGGCTTTTTATCAATACAACACACACACCTCCTTTTTAATCTAATACCAAACAGGCATTGTCTCCCACAGAGACCCATGAAGTGTGTCCACTAAGTCATCAACAGACCATCATCACTGTAACCTCATTCACTATGAATTATCCCAATTAGATAATGCATCAGGGACACCCACTATCCTCCAATTGTGAGGGTTTAATATTCTCATACAGACCCACAAATAAATGCTCAAAATACATGATCCCTTTAATGCTGTGCTTATTGAATATGAAAATCTGTTTCACAATAGTGTGTCTGTTTATTACTAGTTAACATACACGTCAAAAAGAAGACAGCTGCTTGCTCATAACGATGCTACAGAAAGAGGGAAGCCTGATGAGGCCGGAGCTCACTGACGTTACTGAAAACTGACGAAAAGTCAAGTGACTCGTTTTCATTTCCCTGTTTTGTGTTGTGTGTGTTTTTGACCCCAAACAGTGTCAATACCTTATCCATGAGTTTCCAGCATTTCTCCACCATCTTCTTATCGACCACTGCAGGCTGGTGAGGCTGGAGAGGCTGCTGGTGGGGCTGGAAGGCGTCCTTCATCAAGCCGATGAGACCGGCGCCCCTCCTCGGATTTCCGGCCATTAATTCGGTCTGCGACCGGGGGTTAGCCCCGGTGGGGCTGAGGACAACAACCGGCGGTTATTCTGGACACGTTGACACGCTGCTTTTCTTTTGTTGTTGCTTTTTTAAGCGACCTAGCTACACTTCACACTTGTGGTCGTTCGTCACGCAGCGGAACAACCCGGCTGTGTGCACACTGCCCGACGCAGCTAGCTAACATGCTAACATGCTACATTTCAGAGGAGGAAAGAAGAAGAAGAAGAAGAAGAAGAAGCCTTTTCTCAGTTTCGTTCAGTCGCCGAGTGAACGCGCCCTCGTTGTGTGGTCGTGTCTGCGAGCGGGCTCGCGAGCTGTCTCTCCTCGGCGACAGGCAACTTACCCCCCCGCCCCCCTAGAAATCTACCCGGCTTATAATAAACTCGGGGTGTTAATAAGCCACAGAAGCGATCAACAAACAGGTTGTGCAGCAGCTCCAGCCAGCGGCAGGCAGCGCAGGGTAAACACGGATGTCCGGCCGAGGCCTTCAAAATAAAAGGCGGTGGCTCATGAACATGCAGAAAATACAGCAATACCGGAATGTCAGACTACTGCAATGCTAAATAAAGTGCTGCATCAAGTCAGCTGTACTTAACCACTATTTTAAGTAATTGCACTTTTATGTTTCTTAGTATTTCTTCTGCACAATAATTCAGGGGGGAAATACGGTTTTACAGCTTCAGTTACTAAATACTTTATAGATTCAGATTATTATACAAAGTATAAATCAACACATGCATTATAATGTCAATATTAATGAGATGTACAAGGTAAACACTAATTGTAATCCAATAAAATTATGTAATCTGACATGGGCCATTCTGCTTGAGTACTTTTGGTACTTCAAGTATATATTTGATGATGATACATTTGTACTTAAGATTTTGAATGCAGGACTTTTACTTGCAACAGAGGAAGCATTTTTACACTTTTGACAACTGCATTTACTAGCTAGCTACCATGCAGATTAATGGTATTAACACAAAATATAATCAATGAATAAATTATTATGGATTAAGCCACCCAGCAGCATAGAATTAAATATTAAGTAATTCAAATCCGTTCCACCTTTACCAACTGCAACATTGAACATCCTTACACATTAATGAATCACTAATTAAATATAATTATTTACAGTTGTAAAGTATAACATATTAGTAGTAGATGAGCTGAATCATAAAACGCAGTATGTGAGCGGCAGCAGCACAGCAGGGAGATGAAGACTGTCACAATCTTTATGAGGCTTCTGTACTGCAGCGACTCCGATCACCTGAACTCGCTCCTCACGTTACAGCTGAACGCCACACCAGAGGCTCAGCTGGTGCATGTTGGGAGGAAATCGATCATGCCTGGTTCTAGTCTCAACTGCAGGAAATGTAAGTACACACTCTACATAAAAATAACAAGGTGAGGCAGAGTGTGTAAAGAAGAAAATGTTTTTTTAGTTTTTATTAAAGAGTTGAAAAGGATGAGGTCTGCAGATAATATGGCTTCTAAAGACAGCTGGTCTCAAGAACAATTGCTATAGAGGATTGTTTTATACGACAGATTGTTTGATTCACTTTTGTGGCTTCGATTGTTTTGTGTTAATTCCATTTTCAATAACTGCATTTGTGACGCAGTTATTGCTACATTTCATACTCTGGGTTAAAAAAAAGAACATCATGTAATAATTACATTACATACAATTCTATTTGATAGAAATTCATGTCTGAATTGTAATTTATCAAGTCAGAGTCTGGACCCTGTATCATCAGATGAGCCTACACTGGAGTTCCTTCGAAGCTCAAAGAAATGTTCAACAGCTGAGCTCCCAGCTCTGCCTGCTGCCCTCCAGGAAGGAACTCTGCAGACAGCTCTCTGTAGGTGCTGCAAACTCTTCGCTCCTGAACATCGTCCCTATGAATGGCATGTTTCCATCTGTGCCGTGCCTCGCCGTACAACACGACTAAAGACCTGCGAGGAAGACGAACGGCTACGTGGACCTCCTCCGCTAGTCCCAGCTCTGGCAGACCCTGTTCAAGGGACATGGTGAGCGTCGTGTTTGATAACAGGTTGATGGTGACGAGCCGCTCCCCCCACAGCCAGGAGTCGTCGAGGTGGGGATCGATGGCGGAGCCTCGCTGAGGATGGTAATCCAGATTGCACTGCTCCACTGGCTGAAAGCCAGCTAGACTCGGCTCTTGTTGCATTCGCAGCACTAGCTTTTGGCTCAGAGCAGGTAGTCCACTGAAGCCACCGACACGCACTTTCCTTTTCTTGAAGTTAACTTTTGGACCAAAGTCCTGCAACAATATGAGATCAATCATTTGTTTATTTCATCAGAATATAACAACAGCAATAATAATTATCGTTATAATAATGTATTAAAATGTGTGAAATAGATGAAGATTTGTGAATCGTTTTGTCTTCACTAACCGATGAAATCTTATAGTTTGATTTGGCTATGAGGGTGTGTACAAAAAGTGATCCACAACCCAGACTCTCCGGTTTGTTTTGATGCACCTGTCGGGGACAAGTTACCCATTTATGATTCTTCCATGTAACTGACTCATCAACCAGGATACCTGCAAACACCTGTGGGTGTGCAGGGAGGGTCGCTGAACCCTCAAATACATTGAAGCTAAATAATGATACAAATTGTGTCAAATGTATAGTATGAAAAAGACATGTATTCATTGATAGATGAACACAAATAAAATGTGCTCTAATAATTTGGATTTGTATATGTTAGAATCAGCAACAGGCATTAGTTTGACAGGCAAATGTCCAAAACGTGGACATTTAGATTCAGCCAATGTGTTACACTGAAAATCTATTTCCTGGTATTACAGGCACGACTGGCCAAAGCCAGTACGGCAGGTTTGTGACAGCGTTTCCATAAATAAGCTACTTTCCTTAAGCCCTTGTTCTCTTGTAATTGGGAAGCATGACCCGAGAAAACCTTTTGCAAAGTCCACAATCGGACATTATTTGGCCACGGTCATGTTGCGTATGCGTGCTGATGCCATTCAGAAAATACATGCGTTCCACATCACCTGTTTCCTTCGACCAGACTGAGACTCATTCCACAAATCCTGGTCCATCGTGCTCGTCAGCTTTTTCTCCTCCTCTTCTGATATGAAGTTCTCCTGCAGGAAGACGCCAGGAAAGGGGAAGGACGCAGCCTCTGCATCTTTGCGAAAGGCGAGCCTGGTCTCAGGATCGTAGAGGAAATGATGCACAATCTTGAGAGACAAAAACAAAATAATAATAACGTCAGGTTTACTCTAGATTAATGAGACATAGCATGCCTGATATTTTCATTTCTGATGATGAAGTACAATATGACAGTATGAAATGTGCATGAGTCAAACAGTCAAGCAGAGATAAGTGAGGCAGTGGAGGAAGTACTAAGATCCTTTACTTACGGAAGTAAGTAAAACTCCTAAATTCAAAATCTTGCTTAAGTACTAGCATCAAAATATACTTAAAGTACCAAAAGTAGTGCTCATTATAGAGAAGAGCCCATTTCAGAATTATATATATTATTGCATTATAATTATTGATGCTTTAATGTTGCAGCTGTTAAAGGTGGAGCTTTTTTAATTACTTTATATAATAATAGCAATAACTTATAAGTTACAAAGAGCTTTACAATTAAAACAGAGATATAAAATAAGATAAACTAGCTTATATATATATATATATATATATTATATATATAAATATATATATATATATATATATATATATATATATATATGAATACAAAAAGACTAATAATAGATCATCATGTATTCATTGATTTATGTTTTGTATTAAATCTTAAATCTGCAGAGTAACCAGTCACTAAAGTTATGATCTAAATGAGGTGGAGTAAAAAGTACAATATTTGCCTCTGAGATGTAGAAGTATAAAGTAGCACAACATGTAAATACTCAAGTTAAACAAGTACCTCCACATTGAACTTAATAAGGCGACAACACTGGATAGCAGTAACATCATAACAGTGTATCTTGTTGTAAACAAGAAAAGCTGGTAGTTATCAATGCGTTATTATATCGCAATAACGACCAAATGCATGTACACAGTATCCTATTCTACCGAGAACAGAGCCCACTGATGAAGCGTGTCCTGTGAGGGCACAGAGCCCACTGATGAAGCGTGTCCTGTGAGGGCACAGAGCCCACTGATGAAGCGTGTCCTGTGAGGGCACCCGTAGCTGGTGTTTGAGTGTCGCGAGCAAGCAGCTGCGTCCGCTTCCTGCTGATACGACGAGTACAGCTCAGTCAGACGGCTCTACCTTCGGTTCACCCGCCTCCCACTGGCCCTTTCCCTCTGAAGTGTCACACAGCAGACACCGACGGACGCCTTTACAAGCGCAAGAAGTTAGGCCGCCATCAGCAGCCATCGTCCACCCTGCGTCACGTGCTTCTTCTTCTTCTTCTGTCGATATGAAGGTGGCGAACCTGTTAAAGTAATTAAACATCGCCACCTAACGAAACGTGTTCATGTATTCATACAGTCTATGATGCAGATTTTAGAGGATTATTTCAAACGTTTTCCACCTTAGCACTAGAATATACACATAAACATTATACACATAGCCTATGCACAATACAGAGATACACACACGCACACACACACATATATACACACACATATATATATATACACACACACACATATATATATATACACACACACACATATATATATATATATATATATATATATATATATATATATATATAGATAGATAGATAGATAGATAGATAGATAGATAAAACCAGTAGTGGAATGTAATATACTTTACTTAAATACAATGTTGAGGTACTTGTACTTAACTTGAATATTTACATATTATATTACTGTATACTTCTACACCACTGCATTTTAGAAGCCAATATTGTATTTTTCACTCCACAACATTTATTTAAAAGCTGGAGTTACTTTGCAGATTTAGTTAACAAGTACAAAATATAAATCAACTTATTCAATATGATATTTTATAATGGGTTAAGCTCCATTGGCTAGATTTGCCCCACATTGACCAGATGCATTGTTAAAAGTAATCTACACTTTGATGCATCACTAATAATAATAATACAGTAATAGCATATCATATTTTAAAATGGGACATTCTGCATAATGGGTACTTTTGCTACTTTCAGTTTATTCTGATGCTGATTATTTTGTACTTTTACTCACTAAGATTTGGAATAGAGGACTTTTACTTGCAGCAGAGTATTTTTGTACTTCAGTATTGCAGGTACTTTTACTCAAGTAAAAGATCTGAATACTTCTTTCACCCTGTGGGCTGCTACATTCAGCCTGGAAGGCTCAGCTCAGGGCAAAATAACCCTCTTTAAAAGTCGCTGTAAACCACGCCCACCGGATGTACGGAGAGTTTCCCCGGGAAAGCTCAGTTACTACAGGAGGAGTAAGTTCATTGAAGTTGATGAAGAAGTCTCGGTAAGTAATTTTAACCATGAATGTGAACAAAGGAACGAACCTAATGTTTGCTTATGGAATATACACGATTGAGATTTGCACTAAAACTCAGGAATAAGTGGTTTATTGTCTGTAATGTTGACGTAGTAGCCTCAAAATACAATAGAAATAGTGCTTACCAACGTGGCTTTCCTCTGTGGCCGAATAACGTTAATATACTTTTTAACATCAAATGTATCATGGTGGAACTAAAAGAAGATATTTAAAATAAAAGATAAGACAAGAGCTATCGTTGTTTGAGGTACAAAACCTGCAGTTGAGGCTGAAACCTGTTAGTGTTGTTGTTTTGTTATTGTGTCAGAAAAATGAGGAAATCATTTTAAAACAAAGAGAAACACTAATTACATTTTACATTTTACTCCTTGGTTTAGTAATTCCCAGCCAGGTAATACTTGTACCTAGAGGACACGTGGAGTATGTGTAAGTAGTGAAGTAGCTCAGCTAATTTGAGAAAGTAGAAATTATGATTTTATTCACATATTTGTAATTAGGTGGACCATAAATCCACAAACAGCATTATATATTGTTTTGAGGCAACAATACTCCTAAGTATATTTATAGTCACAATCACCTCAAAACTGCCAACAACAATAGGCAGATACCACAAGACATGCCTCCCACTGACCTGAGTAATCAGTGAGGGGAATGTGTTCTCGCCACTTGCTGCTGTAAAGTATGTGAAAACCAGTAAGTAAATGAGCAGAGAGGTCGATGTGTATTGTAGTATGACTGCACTCTGAGATTCTTTATGAATGAAAAGTGCGTTACAAGTTAAATGCATTATTATTATTATGAATGCAAACTTGAGCAAACCCAGTGAAACAAAGAAAACAAGCTTAAACATCAACAATCCTAGGACCGCTGTGTCATGTATGAAAAAAACAACCTGTCACACTTCTGTAATACTAGATAACAACCAGTATACAGTAAATTAAATTGAGCACATTGAGTTTGTGTCCATAGGGGGAATAAGGTCTATTGACGAGTATGTTTCCCATACAAGTAATTTCCTTTGATGTTTCGGTATATAATAATAATAATAATAATAATAAACAAGTAAGAGAAAATACAAATGAAAGCAAGAGTCAAAAAACATAAATGTAGAACAGAAAAATGTTAAATAAAAGTATGAAAAATACTTGACTGGTGAATGTGCAGAAGTTTGGCTCAGCCGGCTCCTCGAGAGCTAAGCTTTGCAGCGATGTAGAGGAGCGCTCAGGGTGTGGGTAGTGCTCCCCGTGGCTCATCATAGGTGCAGCAGAGCACCAGGAAGCCCCCATCAGTGATGCTGGGTGTGGGTAGTGCTCCCCGTGGCTCATCATAGGTGCAGCAGAGCACCAGGAAGCCCCCATCAGTGATGCTGGGTGTGGGTAGTGCTCCCCGTGGCTCATCATAGGTGCAGCAGAGCACCAGGAAGCCCCCATCAGTGATGCTGGGTGTGGGTAGTGCTCCCCGTGGCTCATCATAGGTGCAGCAGAGCACCAGGAAGCCCCCATCAGTGATGCTGGGTGTGGGTAGTGCTCCCCGTGGCTCATCATAGGTGCAGCAGAGCACCAGGAAGCCCCCATCAGTGATGCTGGGTGTGGGTAGTGCTCCCCGTGGCTCATCATAGGTGCAGCAGAGCACCAGGAAGCCCCCATCAGTGATGCTGGGTGTGGGTAGTGCTCCCCGTGGCTCATCATAGGTGCAGCAGAGCACCAGGAAGCCCCCATCAGTGATGCTGGGTGTGGGTAGTGCTCCCCGTGGCTCATCATAGGTGCAGCAGAGCACCAGGAAGCCCCCATCAGTGATGCTGGGTGTGGGTAGTGCTCCCCGTGGCTCATCATAGGTGCAGCAGAGCACCAGGAAGCCCCCATCAGTGATGCTGGGTGTGGGTAGTGCTCCCCGTGGCTCATCATAGGTGCAGCAGAGCACCAGGAAGCCCCCGTCAGTGATGCTGGGTGTGGCCAGACCTGGATCTTACAAAAGAAGAGGGCACTGAATGTACTCTTTAATACCCTGTCTTTGCTCTACAGCTGTTTCTCTGGTATCTTAACTTTTGAATTGTGGTCTTTTCTACAGCTAAGCAATGGAGAAAATAACAGAGACACTTTTACTGGAGAAAGGCTCCCCAAAAACCAACAAATTGGAGCAAATCAAGACACTGAAGTAAGCATGTTTTTTTTGTCCTTACAATGTTGTTTTTTTTCTTCTTTTTAAGCAACAGCTACTTACATTTAGATTGTACAGTATTTGTTGTGTAGTGACTCCTATGTGCAGCAAGAAGCACTCGATTACATTTCAAGGACTTCACTTTACCCAGGATTGGTATCGGTCGAATAAGAAAAGATAAAGATTTTAAACATTGTCACGACCATTGTTTCTTTGCTTCAAAATCCAAAAGTGAATTTGTGCAAGTTGTCTAAAACTTTGAATAGGTTTTCTCTACCTTTTTTATAGATTTGCATGCATTTCTGTCACATATTTACAAGGTAGTATAATGTTGTTTGAAACTGAAGTTTTCTTTAAAAAAACAAAGAAAAACATATTTTTGGGTGTTTTTATTTGCGAATTTGATCGAGGAGCCTCAGTGTCAACACTTAGTTTTATTTTACAAAGTAAGTTATGCTGATCTGGAAAGAACCGTTGTTGCAGATGCATCGACACGTTTAGTTTCCTGCCTGACTTGACGTTCCCCTATGTTCAGTTTATCCCGGCTGGGACTGAAGCCTCAGGACCTGCCGGTCAGGCTGCTGTCCCGTCTCCGGTCCCTGGAGCGGTTGGATCTCTCTGGGAACGGACTGGAGGAGTTGCCCAAGAACCTGGAGCTGCCCGCGCTGTGCTACCTGGACCTCAGCGACAACCAGCTGGAGGATGTTACCACTCTGGAGTGTCTCAGCAGTCTGGAAGAGCTCAAGATGGAGGACAACCTTTACATCACTGTGAGGATGTGGCTAATGGCTTTCTCTTTGCTTATAGTCCGCCGTTTTAGGGGGGTTCTTTTTAGTAGAAATGTAAAAATTTAATATATTATTTTGGTCACGGGGCTGCACGGTGGTGTAGTGGCTAGCACTGTCACCTCACAGTAAGAGGGGTCTGGGTTCATCTCCCGGTCTGGGCGGTCCTTCTGTGTGGAGTTTGCATGTTCTTCCCGTGGCAGCGTGGGTTCCCTCCGGGTTCTCCGGCTTCCTCCCACAGTCCAAAGACATGCAGCTCAGGTTAATTGGACTCTAAATTCCCGTAGGTGTGAATGTGGGCGTGAATGGTTGTCTGTCTCTATATGTCTGCCCTGCGATGAACTGGCGACCTGTCCAGGGTGAACCCTGTCCTGTCCAGGGTGAACCCTGCCTTCGCCCGATGTCAGCTGGGATCGGCTCCAGCGCCCCGCGACCCTAAAAAGGATAAGCGGTTCGGATAATGGATGGATGGATTTTGGTCACGTTCACACTAGCCATCTCCGTTATATTTTAAAGGACCATGATGTTGAGCTAGCTCATTCTCAAATCATTTCCACGGCTGACTTTACATTACATGCAACTTTTGTTGATCGTAGCTTCGGTGTAACTAAATTGTCAAAGGCTCATTGGGTCAAGCGCTTTGAATAGAGTGTGAAAGTATCCATTGTTCTCTATTGAGTAGCCAGCCTTTCACCCCACAGCCTCTTTAGTTTACAACACCGGAGATGAGAAGTGACCAATCAAGCTAGCTAATTGTAGGGAAATAAGTTAAACCGATTTAATTGTGTTGAGACTGATTGTTTTTAAATGGCTTTGAGTACCTGTCACGTTGCATGGAGATCATGTTTCATGCAATTTGCAAGCTGCAACTAGTTGCGAGAAAGTTTCCCCGTGTTAAGCCACCCTAAAACCCAGTGGGTCAGTGGTTGGCGGTTGTCACCTCGCAGCAAGAAGTTTCAGTCTTTGATTTCACTGGTCTACTTCTCATATTCTCACGGTGTGTGAGTGGGTTTGCTCCCGCAGTTGACAGACATGCAGATTGTGTTTACTGGACTCTCGGTTGCCTGTAGGTGTGAAGGGTTGTCTATTATGTGAACTCTTGTGAGAGACTGTTTACGTGGTTCCCCACCCTTTTGTGAACTGGGTGGGGGCTTCTGGCCCCAACACCATGCTCGGGATGAGTGGATATTTCTACCGTAAACAAATGGACAAAGCCATGCGAGAATATTGGAGAAGTTTCAGTTTTTTTGCAATCCTCAACTTCACTGCTAGATGCCACCAAATCAATTACTTATTCATTTATGTAATGCAATTGATAACACAAAGAGTATCTCTGCATTCACATCTATTTTACTGTAACCCAATATCCCATGAAAACATTCTCATTAGCCGAGACCTCGCTTTTTGGTAAGACAATTAAAAAACAATGATGTTCAAAATCAATCCTGAAGTCCTTTCAAAATGAAATGACACCTCACTGGGTCTTAGATTTGACTGATAATGTTGCTTTTCTTCCTCAGGTGAGTGATAATTACAAGCTGATGGTGTTGTTGCCCAAACTGAGGATCCACAACGGTAAAGATGTCAGCACTACTGCCAACCACCTGCGCTACGTCTACAGTGAGAACCTGAGGACCAGGGTATGGACCTGGCTGCTTATTTTATGCTTTATTTTATGATATTATTTAGACTGTCGTGTCAGTAATCCACTATTGTCCTCTATAATCAGTCAAGTAATAGAATGGTGTCACACTGCCAGTTTGGTGACAAAGTCTCTGTCGTGTTATATATTTTTATTATATATATTTCTGCACAGTTTTATTGCACACGCTGTTGCTGTTTTCCGTGAACAAACTTGTCTTTGGTCATTTTAGATAATTGCCGTGTGGGAGAAGAGCTTCTCTCTCCCGGATCCCATCACAGTGGAGAAATTGTCCGCCTTGGAGAAAAACTTTGTCAACACTGCCGGTCAGCAGGTTAAATACGGACCCAGTTCAGTCAAAGAATTCACCAAATGGAAGGTAAGTTCTGGCTCCCCTTTTCTTTGTGTTGCCCTCTTTTCATTTTCAGTAACTGTCTGTCTCTTTGTACCCTTTTGCTTCTTAGGTGGAGATTATTGCTAAGGAGTATCTGTGCTCTCTGACGGAACCAAAGGAAGAGCCGGAGAGCAAGGGGTCTCCGGAGAGCAAGGGGTCTCCGGAGAGCAAGGGGTCTCCGGAGAGCGAGGGGTCTCCGGACACCACGGAGAACTGTGTAAGATCTCAAAGGATGACCTGCTTTAACACACCACTGTGTACAACCATAAAGTGACTTTAGAAAGTACTGGTAGTAGTAGTGGGTGACATATTCAGGGATCGTAAAGGAAATGCAGCAAGTTGTGTGAATGATTCATTCTGGAGTTGATTTAAAGTTTGCTTTTTCTTTTTCAGGGTGTCTCAACGCCTACGAAGAGGAAACAAACTGTACTAGTTGACACCAGGGGAAGCCTGTTGCCTCGCAAGAGACTGCGCTCAGGCCTCCCGGTCTCCCCAGCTGAAGCGAGTCCTCGCAAATCCAGCATCGGCCGCAAACTTCCGACACTAACCCAGACCAGCACCGTCAGGATGAGCCCCCGCAAGATAAGTCAGCCTCCCTCCACCCTCACCCCCACCAGAGGTCCGATGAGGGCGAACACGCCCAGGAGAGGATCTAAAGTGCGACAAACCAAAGAGGATGACGGAGCTCAGATAAAACAGAAGAACCGGACAGAGCGGCAGAGAGACGCCGACTTGCTGTCCTCAGAGAAGAGCTGCAGCGAGACACAGGTGATGTGCACACGGCCGTCAGTCACTCAACCCTGTGTGGGCTGTTCCTGACACCATCAACGATTGTAGGTTTGTGAAGAGGGCAGCGAGGGATCTGCATTAAATCTGGTCCACAATCTGCCCCTTTGTGCTAATGTTGCTCTATTTGTATATCTTTTATTTGTATGTTGATGATTCTATCTGTCCACTTTAACCAAAATATAAATGCTAATGTTTATTTTATTATATGAAAGATCAAAAATTAACACTAGAGGTGTGGCTCCAAGATGCTGATATCAGGTGGTTAGTCCGCCATTTTGGATCAGCCTGAAATGTCTCAACTACATTCAGCTTTGTATCTGCACAGCAGCATTGAATATTAGCTATTGGTATTGTCAGAATGTCATGTCATTAAAGTCCTTTCCCCCCACGAGTCTGCTATAATCTCCTCCTCTCCATCTTCCCCTTTGTGTCATGTTTCCCTTCCTCCAGCAGCCGGTGTGTCTGAAGCCTCTCCACGTCCTCCAGTGCCACAGTAAGCAGGACAGCCCTGAAGACTTCTCCACCCAGCTGTGGGCCTGTGCTTTCCAGCCGCTGCCAGATTCCACTGGTACTGTTCAGCAGATTAAGAAAAAAAGTTCCCTCAGACTCATCGGGGCAACCCCAATGCCTTTTAAGCAAGGCTTAGATTATGAAAATGAAAGGCTTTACATCTGTAGATAAAGCTTTCCTATAACCCTGTTCATCTGAGAAATACAGAGATAAACTCAGTTCCCTTTTTCATGCATTAACAGGCGCTGGAGGAGGAAGCCGTTTGGTTGCTACCTGTGGTGGAGACTCGCTCTGTGTAATTGACTGTGAAACCGGGATGGTGATGAAGAAGTACAAAGTTCCTGGAGAGGTTTGCTCCATTAATCAGCTAATAACATTGTTCTAAATGGTTGATTTCTACATTCACAGAAAACTAGAGACGTTTGTGAAGTTACAACACAGTTGATTTTACACTGACAGCAGCTTGCATGACGTTTGCAGACATTAGGGCACTTCATATATGGGTTTTAAGATTTATCATTGCGATTGCCAGAATTGATTTAGTATTCGCATCATAATACCAGCTTGATGTGTCTGTCTGACGTTTGCATCTGTCGTTTCCCACAACAGGAGTTCTTCTCCCTCTCCTGGTCCACGGTGTTGATGTCCAGAGGAGGCGGGGCCTCGGCTCAACACTGCAGCATTGTGGCAGCTGGTGGGAAGAGGGGACTGGTCAAACTGATCCACCCCAGAAACAATGTGGCCTATGGGGAGTTCCGGGCCAGCCGCAAGGCGCTGTCGGTCCTCCGCTTCAACCACCACCAGGGGAACTTCCTCTTCAGTGAGTTACCTTTTTTTTTTTTTTTTTATAGATTAAGAACTAGCGGTGTGAGCTCTGTGTAGTCAGTAGACAGTCACCCAGTTTAGAGGTCCAGCATCATCAGACCGATAGAAGAATCATTCTGCCAAATTAAAACTTGAGTCATATTTTGTGTAACATCCTTATTCATCTTTTCAGATGGCTTACAATAACAAAGATAGCAAAAGTGTTCTCCGAAAGTATGTGGAAGAATTTCAAAGGCACATAGATTATTGTCCAACATTAAAATGAGGCCTTCTGGGACATGTGAGACGTGTGAAAGAATAAAAGGAAAATGCAAACAATTGAGGCATTTTTAAATTGCTATGACGACATCTGACTGTGCAAAAACAGTCAGGCAAATTGCAGTATTATATTTGGAAGCAAAAAAAATAAGGTGACTGGCAAAATTATCCATATGTTATGTTTTGAAAGGGAGCCTGTGTTGAGGCTCATCATATTTGTTTGTTTTCCTTTTTGTACTCGTGTGGAAGCTTCACTGTATCACTCACCAGTTCACTTCTCCTGCAGCGGGCTCATACGATAACAAGATCGTGATGTGGGACATCGGTGGAGTGGATAGCAAGTACAACTACAAAGTTGTGTGAGTATTTATGCTTGGGAAAGTCCCTTTTATCTCCAGCAAATTTAGCATGAGTCTTTGCATGAGTCTATACTTGTGGAGTCTTTTTTTGTCTGCACTGTCGCACCTTTTGACCAGGAGCTAATCTACACACCTCATAGATTGTATAGACAGTTAACGGTAAAACCTTTCTGTAAGTTAAATTAATATTCTGAACAAACCTCACCAGCAGGGTTGTGTTTGTAGAGGTTTCCGGCTGTGGTGTTGAGAATATTTCTTTGAATATTGTTTGTCCCTCCAGTCAGCTGCTTGTGTTGGAGATCAGCACCACCCCTCTGCACATCTGCCTCCCCCCCACTTCCCCCAGCTCACACCTGCTGACTGCCTGTGAGGACGGCCTGCACAGCTACAACACACTACTCGGCTCCAACACCATCACAAAGAGGTAAAGGCATCCACAGCGTTTGTGTTCTTGTATACATGTTAGTGTCACTTTGCTCCAAAGAGCTGACGAGACATGAGGCTGATCCAGGCCTGTTTTTAAAAAGGTTAACTCGGCTAAATATATGGCTCATGAAAATGAATATTCCACTAAGATACCGGTTTACATGCAGCAGGGCATACTCCGATTAACAGTAAGTGCCACAATGACATGCGTCCTTTACATTTCCCTCCTTTTACAACTGCAGTCATCTTGTGGATGTTGGTCTGCCCTCGTTGTCACCATTCTGCAAGTTTTGCAAAACTTGAGTTAAGAGAGTGTTCCAGTACATTATACTGGTGATAGTCATTTCTGATTTGTGTCCACTGTGCCAGTGATAAACCTCTCCATTTGCTTGGTACCTCTGTTGACTGGAGTTTTAATCAGAAAACGATGTGTATAAAATCATACATTGGACCAGCCAGTAACATTTTGTGTGTTTTTTGTTCTCAATAGGACCAAAGAGATGGAGATAACTTTCCCTATATATAAGAAGGAGGACAAAGACCACGACTACCACACCATTGATGGCCTGAGTTTTCTTACGGATGACATAGTGGGTAAGCGAGGCTCTTTACAGTATACCACAGTCCACAATACGCTGTGGCATTACTAACCACGCCTAGACAAGTGCGGCCCCTCAATGAGTAATATTGGGTCAAACTGAATGTAATCAGGATTTTTAGCCATGCACTCGGAGGCAGATATACGAGGACGAGGTAATGGCTTATTCATATTCTTATTTACATTGTGTTATTAGTTTGCTCACCACTAGATGGCACTATAATTTAGTTTTTGTTGGTCCCTGTCTCCTTAGACCTTCCAATGGACCCCATGTCTGTCTTTACTTCTAACCATGTAGTTAGTACATAGAACCCAGCTATAAAACATCAGTGTTGTTGCTTGCTTGGTATGCTTTTTAACTTTAGGTCTGATCTGTCAGAATTAGGTCACGTTTTCCAGCTATGTTTTCTTAGTTTCAGCGCCATGTCAACATTAAGAATGTCTTTACATTTTTATTCTAAGAACTGCAAAAACCCTGCCCCCAGAAATCCTTTGTTTCTGTCCATGATTTTGCTTAAATGTTCTCCTCTTTTTCACTTCTTTTGTCATCATGGTCGTGTAGCCTCCAAGAACTACATGCATTGTTCCATTTATTTGTGGAGCTGGAGCAGGACCAAGGCCCAGCGGCCTGACAAGAAGGACCGGACAGTTTGTGCCGTGGTTCTGGCTGAGCTGCAGTGGACCAACACTGAGATTCCCTACCTGGCTCTCAACACCTGCCCAGGTAAGTCCCAAGTCATGTGACCAGTGAAGCTGCGTTTCTCATTTTGTTTTAATTTTCTAATAAACCTTCATCAAACCTGAGAAAATAATAATGAATGTGCTTTTTTTTCAGCACGATGTGCAGCACAAACCAAGTGTAGGCGTTCTGATAATGAAAATCAAATAAATAATTATGCATTGATAATGCATTTGGTAGAATAGAAAAGAACATTGCTCAAAAAATAAGATATTCTATTAGTCCACTAACTGAGATCTGGGCCATAAGTATAGCAAATAATTACCACATATATACGTTAAAACATGTATACATAAAAAACAAAACTAGGGCTGTCTGGTTTCCTTTTACTGATGCGTTTTGTCAGTAATCGATTAGTTGATTCAATCGACAGGCACAAAAGAATCCCACAAAATTATTTTACCAGAGATGTGTTCATAAGTTTCTTTTCACTAAAGATGTTGATCACCGCTCTCATGACCCCTGACCCATGGTGTTGGGAAGAGAGATCCTGGCAATAGGATCAGAACTCAGGTGTTTTTGATACAAATCCTTCGTTTTATTTTGTAATGGGAAAGAATTTTGGTGATTGTGAGCTGTGGCTTGTTTCCTGTGACAGAGACAGACTGCAGGGATCCTGTATCACATTTCTTTACTTGTTTTCTTCATTTGTTTGGGGAAAAGTGACTTTTATGTTGTCTGGATCAACAGTGAGATCCGTCAGTGCAATACAATTAGAGTATGTATGGCTCACAATTTTACCTTTTTTTAATTTGCTGAATTTGATCCTGATATACATAAATGTTGCTGCTGTTGGGAATAGTAGCCAACGGAAGAGAATTGTCAATTGTTGCTATGTGACACACAATTCTTTAATTTTGTATGTAGTTGTGTATCTTAAGGTAATCTCGAAGATTTTTATTTAAATAAATGTTAATTCGTAATCCCCGAAAGTGTTGTAGCTATAAAAAGATACAGCATGTAAAAAAACATGGCGTTTTAATTGTGTGCCTCCATGTTAAATTAACATCTACTTAAAATCTTCGCCAGGTTTGCAGAAACACAACTCCAAAGAAATGTTAATGTCACCAGTTACAAAATACAAAATATTAGTCAGGATTGTTCTCACAACCTTTTGTGTCCCCAAGTGGCAAGAAATAATGAATGCAGGTTTAATTAGTTTGACAGTGTTTCATAAAGTCAGTTATGAATAGGACTCAAACTTTAAATTCATGACCGATTGGTTTTTTTTTGTTTCTTTTTTCAAAAGTACATATTTGTAGTGAATGATTGTACGTGAATGAACCTCATTTGTTTTTTTTACGGTGAGTCTTTGGACCTTGCTGTTGAAAGTAACTTTATGTAATGTCCTGATAACATTAAGGAATGCAAACAGTCCTCACTAAAAAGTCAACACGGCTGTGAGGAGTGAAGAGGAGTAGAAAAGCAGCCTGGTTACCGACTGCTGAGTAAACACAGTAAAGCGTGTTCCTTCTTACGCTCTAATCCTACAGTACTTCCACTGTGTGCAACTCACCATGTTTTTATGTGTTGTGAAGTTGTATAAATATCTTGATTTAATAAATCAAATCATTGCATTTTAAAAACGTATTTCATTATTGCGTGTGTGTGCAGTTGTGGTGTATAATGTTGTATATATCCAATATAGCATACACTAAAACTGATGTGTTTTTTTGTGTGACTGAAATAGACGTGAACAATGAAGTATGGACCAGTGGTGGAAAGTTACCGAGTACATTTACTCAAGTACTGTACTTGAGTACAATCCAAGTCCTTGTACTGTACTTGAGCATTTCCATTCTTTGCTTCTTTACACTTTACACTATTCCACTCTTTTTTTTGTAGGTAAATATTGCACTTTTTACTCCATATTTATGTCAGCTTTAGTTACTTTGCAGATTTAAATGACTCATAGAAAGAAAAAAAGGTGCAATAACTTATGTAATATATACATAATATATTACTA
>JACSYO010000384.1:1522500-1630000 GCA_016806645.1 Ophiodon elongatus | reverse complement strand
TTGAATTAGCTCCTTTATGTGCGCGCGCTCGTGCCAGTAAACAAGAGAAGATTTATTTGCCCGAGTTCCCAATTGGGTTCCTGTTTTTTTTTTTTTTTTTTTTTTTTTCGGGACTGGATACGCAGCAGCAACATTGCACGGGGAAACATCAAAGGTTTCCCGTGCGGGTGTAGTAATCTGAGTCGGTAAAAGGGTTACAGATAAAGCTCGTGAGGGTACACACACACACACACACACGCACTAAAAAACTGCGACGTGAAATGTTGTGCGCTCGGTGGTGGTGATGTGGTGAGTTGGCGGGCACACACGTTACATTCTCCGGGACTGATGTGAGGAAGTGTTCGGCTCACGGACGCACAGTCGGTCGCTTCGGGGTAACATGTTTGTCTTTTTGCGCATTGATATGAAGATGTAGTGGAGAAACTCGTAGTCGGGGCAACGCACTCCCCCTCCTGTCCCTCCTGTCCCTCCCTCCCCACAGCACGCGCATGCTGTTACAAACTAGAAACCCCATTCTAAGAGGTTACACAACTACACACACATACAGAGGCTTTGTGGGGGGTTTCGTGTTTCCGTTTCATCCTCCTGTTTATATGACGCCAAGTCACTTCTGTCACAGATGTTTTTATTTTTTATTTTTCAAACACAAAGTTAAACTCTGTTAAAGCTGCTCTTCATAAGAATAGCCTCTAAACCTCTTTATTTTATTGTTTTCTTTCTGCTGAGCTCGAGCCTCTGATGCTGAGCATGATGTCAGGGGAGGCAGATGTCGCCGTTTGTCACATTGTGGATTATCCAACGGGCTTAATCCATGACGTTATATCCATTAAAATGGGTGCACACTGCTAATGTTTTATTTATTTATGTATTCCCCCCTCCCCCTCCTCCATGTGAGGGGACAGTTTAACAGACCCATAAGGCATCAAGCTAAACAAGGTTCTGCTGATCTCTGATCAGCGGGCAGTGCTCGTGTACACTGCTGTACCTCCACAGTAAAAGGGCTCCACTGATTTCAAACAAAGCTCAGGCTTGCACAAAGCATATCAATTATTTACCTCCAGCGCTCGCTGTAGGCTCATTGTGCTAAGCACTGGGTGGATGTTTTTATTTTTTTCCTCACTCAATAAAAATAAATGGAGGTTGTTGGTGCTTTTGAAGGTAAGAACTGCTGCGCAGCCAGAGAGGAGGCTTGCAGTAGTTAATTTCACCCCAAAGTATAAGTTCCATTTTGGCACGCGGGGCTCGCCTCATATACGGTCGTCAAATCACACAAGTGCTCCAAATGAAATGGATTTATGAGGAAGCGTTCGTGGCTTTTGTTTCAGACGAGTGAGTGGCTACGGAGAGTCCCGCCGGAGACGACGTCCCTCCTTTTTGGAAATAAGCTAACAAGTGAAACATTGTGTGGGGTTCGCCGGCCGTTGGTCCACGGTGCAGACTGTATGTCATTTAACTCACACAGGAAGTCACAATTTACCATAAGTCTCAACTTGTGCTGATAGTATCTCACACAATCCTATTATATTCAAATACATTGTAATTGAACTTATTGATGTTATATTTTCATCAGAGATGAGATATATCAACATATATATCTTGTGTCTTAATTAAGTCTGCACACAATCATATAATATTGATTGCAATCATTAGTTTGGCTTCAACAAATAATTAGACTTCGGATTGGTTGTTAGGGTGACATTTTTTGCATTTGGATTCTCTGCGTAATTTTACTATTTATCTTGCACCATGGATTTGTACAATTTAAGTTTTGTTTATACTGTAGGCGTTTTTTTGTTTTGTTTTTTTAAGCATTGAAGGCACTTTTCAGTTTAGGTTAATGTCCAGAAAATGTGTTTTTGTCAGAAAAGAGAGAAGAAAAAAAATCACAATACTGACTGACGTAAGCCAGAGTGGTTAAAAGTACCATGCACTATCCCGTCGTTAGTCATCTTTATCCAATTTCTTCATTATTTATGCAAACATTAAGTAAGTCCAATTGTGTTGCAAATTATACACTAAGAACACCAGGGGCTTGGTACTTTAGGCGTTACTGGAGAGCTTGCTGAGACTTGAAAACTCTGTTGGGCAATCCTTCAGTTTTACTGTGAAGCGGATCTGTTTTCATTTTTTGTGAAGTTATGCAACGGTGCAGGTGAGAGCGGGGCCCGTTTGTGGGTTGAATGCAGGCGAAGTGTATTGCGACGTGACTTGACCGTGACGAGTTAATAAATGTCGGTACGGATGACTCGAACATCGCCTCAGTTCTTTTCCCTCGGCTGACGTGGTTCCAGCGCGTTTGATCTCGCTCTCTGGTTTAGTTTCTTGTCTTGTGTTTCATGACAGTGCGGCGGATAGGAGCTACTGTGTACATTTGATCTTTGCCAGAGAATACCAACATATTCCCCACTGATGGGCATTCTGCAATTTCAGGTTGCTTGTTTTTCAGACAATGGACAGGAGGAAAAAAAAAAAGTAGATCCCTTTTGGAACCCATTACTTTTTAAGTAGTACATGTGTTGAGTTAATCCACCTGTTTACTTCTAGCGTTGTTTTGTTGATCGAGAGACGGCACACACATCTTACATCTTATTTTAGCGTGAAGTCTAATGCATAACTGAAAACACAATATATTTTCTGTATTATGGTGGTGGTTATTGGCTTCACAGTTTTACTCTGTTATTTACTGCTCAATTACTGATGGTTGCTGAAATGTGCAAGCTGAAGGGGGCATGAAGTGCCGTCTTTACTGCCTCATTCACCGTTCAACATTAACGACCGGGCAAGTGGGTCAGAAAAACCACTTGCCCAAAAGTCAGATTTATACTTCTATACAATTTAGTTTGACTCATTAATGGTTATCAGACGAAACGAAACGCAACAAAACTTCTCAATGCGTAGTTCGGAGTCTCGCCTGCGATCTCAAAGCGCCATCCAACTGAACTCCTGTTTCCAGGGCAATTGGAAACGCTCGCTCGCACTGCGGCTCATAAAACGTTGTCTTTACCCGCCGCCGTCTTTTCCTCGGGAGTGGCTCGTTGGATGTGCACAACTCTCAACAGAGACTCGCTCCTCGGCTACTTCCGTCATCGGTAACGTTTTCGTCGCCCTAGACCGGTGAGCCCCGTCATTGTGATTGATTACCAAACCGTATTAACATCGTGGATGTCACGTCTGTCACTCAATCAGAAGAAAAGTCATTTGAAGAAGAAAAAAAAACAAAATCTGATATGTATTCGCCGTTGCATATACAATGGCTCTCGGATGTGATCGTTCACAGCCACACCCCCTCATGTGACAGCTCATTTAAGATTTGATCTCATGTGGCATGCTTATCCCTCGTCACCCTCGAGCCTGTTGTGCTCCTCAGATTCATCGCTTCGCTCGGGGGAAAAATGAATGATGTGTGCTGTGTGTTCAGCCTGCCATACTGTCACTGTTTTTTTTTTATTAAATTACAGCGTTCTAGGAAGTCCCCATTTCATGGCGTCTCAAAGTTCCAAAACGAGTAGGTGAATCTTGATATTTGACTCGTCATTGTTCCACAAACATTAGTTCTGTTCATCGGTTATTGTATTTGAGCCCGTTAGTCTCGCGTATCGGTTGTGATTAACAGACGAGGGTGAGGCTCCCTCAGAAGCAGAAGTTGAGATCTCCCCTGCAACACGAAGCAATCCTACTTTGTGGCATTGAGAAACGTGTCGTATTGGTACCCACACCACAATTCGGGTGTCGTATCTGCGCATAAGTGTGGACACATTTCAAGATGCACTCTGCCTTAAACGAGACGCAGTGTCTCATCTCCTTCTGCTGATTGTAAAAGAATCACCGTGCTGTAAAATCTCTCACAGCAGGGGATGTTTGTTGTCCCAAAACCCGTATTATCTGTCGCATCAGAAAGGGCTTTATTTGTTAATACCATGTACGGTATTGTTGCTAATACGGCTGCAGATTTTCATTTTTTAATGATCTAAAAAATTAAATCGTAGTAGTTCATTTGTTTCCTTGTCCAAATGTGATTGCCACGTTTGTTATCGCTGCGAACCACCGGCACACAACATTGACTTCGGGCAGCTTCAGTTGCAAAGAAAGCGTGTATCCGACTCGGCTGAACAGCAGCGGGGTTTGGCTCGGAGTCAAGCTGGTAGCAGCCCTGGTGATGGAAAACAGGTGTGGAAATGGACTTGTTCTCTCTCTGTGTCTGCCCCCCAACCCCCCCAGCAGCCTCTCCAGCTGTAATGAAGAACAATGGCTTTATTCCTGAAGGGAGGGCACCCCAAGTGACCCCTCCTCCTCCCCCCTTCCCCTTCCCCTTCCCCCTCTCGCCCCCCACCCCCCCACCTCCTCCTCCTGCTCCAGCCAATCTACAGTGACTCTGCTGGCAAGCCGACAGATGACTGGGCTGGGTCGCATCTGGCCTCTGTGCACTTAGTGTAATCAAACAGAGGAAAAAGGTTTATGGCCTACTTGTTAGTGAGCCGCCGACTGATGGGGTGTCAAGTAAGCACCCTCCGATTCCAAATCTCTCGAGGGTTGGAGGCTGGTGGTGGGTGGGTGTGTGTGTGTGTGTGGGTGTGTGTGTGTGTGTGTGTGGGTGTGTGTGTGTGTGTGTGTGTGTGGGGGGGGGGTAAATGGAGTGGGCGTGGGCAGCAATCTGCCGTTCTGAATGCAGCTCGTACCGAGGTACCGAATTGGACTGTGCCGTACAATTTGACAATCCGGCTGTGAAACAAGTGAAATGAGTCAAAATTGAACTGACGGTTGAATATTTATGATCACATTTACATAATGTTGACGTACAAAAAGGCTAGTGAGGTGAATGCAAATATTTTCCAAACCTCACTTGTAGGAGTCTTGTCCAGCTGAGGCCTCCAGCAAGCGTGTGCTAAAAACAAATGCAGTCTCGTTTTAAGAAGCCCTAATAATATTCTCAGAAGCCGAGGCGTCACAGGGCTATAATGCATTTATCTAGGGATTAAAGGAAACGCGCCGCGTACACTTTTTTTTTTTTTTTACTTCCAGCTTTACTGTAAACAATCCCTCAGCCAATTATAATTTTAAGGGGCACTCCGGTCATTTAACCAATCGAGATGGTGCCTTCTCGACGTGGTTAGTGCTGCATAGACGGACTGTGAGGACGCTGGCACAATGACTTTGTGGTTCTGGAGGAGCTTTGTCTGGTCCGTCAGTCTTCAGGGTTTTCTCAGCTCGGGGCGTGGGCACTATAGAGATTTATAATAAAAAAGCCTGCGCTCTAAACCGGAGGCCCGGAGTTTGAAAGACATCCGCAGTTCTTGGAGCGTGACCCATACTGGAGACTTATGGTGGAGATCCAACGGAATAGAAAGGCGCAACCCTAAACGGCCGGGGTTTGCTCAGGCCGACGGGCGCCGCTTGGTCGAGGCATGACTGTTTTGCACAAGTCGGTGACGGTACACTTAGATATGTTTCTGAAAACATTTGAGGCGAGGACTCTGCAATGCAGTAACATCATCTGTACAGTTATCATATGTGGCATGAGCATGTAATCAATGTTTTTAAACGTAAGCCACTGTAGCTACAGATAAAAGATATGCTGGTGACCAGGATACAATTACAGATCAGTGAGGTTTTTTTTTGGAGTCATTTGTGCTCAAAGCTTATAGGACTTTTTAGGACTCCCTCCCTCCCACACTCCAGTCTTCCTCTCATTCAGAGAGGAATGCAATATTTTAAACCTTCACTAAATAGTCAGTGCGGCTGTCATCTTTGAGCGGGATCGACTTTTCTTGTCTTTTCTTTTTCTTTTTGGAACAAAAACGTTTCTTAGTCATCACTCGCTGCTCTTCCCTCCTGTCCGTCTGCGTTACGGCACCGCCACGGCTCAACCGTCACCGTCGGAGGCACACGGTGATTGGCTGCGCTGCGCTACGCCATGCATGTGAAGGCACATGATTGGGCCAAGCGGGGGAAGTCCAGACAGAGGCAGTCCAGCCAGCTGACACTTTAATGTCTGTTGGTTATTGTATCGAGTCAGGTTAAATTAATCTTCTATGGTGATGCTCTGCCATCTTCACTTCCTGCTTGTTCCAAGGTCTTTTCCCTTTTTGTCTTTCAATCTGACAGAACACTTCTATTACGTTACGTATCTTGTCTTCGGGGTCAGTCCGTCTGCACTTTGGTCTACGTAGAGAGCATTTATGTTATCTTCAGGCCAGATTGTCGCACGTTTTGGAATGAATTTGAATGAACCCCCGCGCCCCCCAGGGGATGATTCTTTGTTATTTTGGTAGCCACCGACCCTTCCTCCTGTGCTACCTTCAGGACCCTCAAGTAGAGTGTTTTCACAAAATAAAAACTGGCCTTTCATTGTGAAGCCCAAGGAGAAGCCCTGGCAATATCAGAGAGTAGCCTCGGGCAGGTGGATCTGCCCCGCGCCTCTGACACATGGAAGCTATCCTGACCAAACACTGACAACTGGAGTGCTATGCGCGCACACACGCACACGCACACACATGATCACAAGCTAAAAAATAAATAAAAAATGACTACAGAAAAAAGTTTATGCTTTTTCAACTTGAAAATTGAGATTTTTTATAAAAATACGCTTTAAGAAAGCACATTTTCATACTAATATATACATACATATATATACATATATATATATGTATATATATATATATATATATATATATATATATAATATATATATATATATATATATATATATATATATACATATATATATATATATATATGTATATTTTTTAGAACAGGAACCAGGTGTGTGCACATCCAGGCAAAGATAGTCAGGTGCAAGACAAAAAAATCCTAAACTGCAGAGTACACTGTTAATAAATAGTTGATTTCTCTTTTTAAGGCAAGGTTTCGATCTGTAAGACCTTCCTGAGGCCTGACATGTGTTACGTGCTGTGAGGAGGTACAATATGTATGTTCTTTTTATTTTTGTTATCGTCAAATTTTCTGTTCACTGTGTATAACTTTAAATGAAAGATCAAAGTTGACTGTTCTGTTTACAGTACATGCAACACACTGCTACACAAATACATTTTTCTCGGCTCGGAACGACGGCGCTCAAAACCCAACATTCTTGAATTGTACAGTCAGCGGTCCGTGTCAACAAAACAAATTTGTACATAAGAAACATTTCCAGGGTCGACTGCCATGGTGAAAAAACAACATCGGAACCTTTTGACCAGTATGGCTCACACGCTGACAAAATAACTTTCCATTTTGGTGGCAATTGGCCAATTTACTGACACAATAACTAGGTTTTGGAGCGTGAATGAAATGTTTTGGGTGAATTGTTGCCGGCACGTAATGGAGTTGCGATGTCCCATGAAACAGTTGTGACAATTGCCCTGAGAGTTTTCGGAAATGTTGGGACTGTTTCCAAAAATGAGCCGAAGCAAACGAGACTGAATGAAATGCTTGAGATGATAAAAAGAACGCTTCAAATTAATACAGTCCTTGTATAAAATGACACATTTAAATGCATTGATTTCCGAACAGAATTCAACCCCTGTGGATTCTTCCCACATTCATAGTGCCGCTGGCTGAATGCGTACTTGATTAAATTTTTGTGTATTTAGTACAATGCACATTTTTTGCAGCATTTATTCCATAAGTGCCGTTGGCTGAATGCATGCTTGAAACAGAATTTCTGTACGAGTACAAAATTACTAAAATGTAGTAGTCTGTTTTCGCTCACGAATAATTTCCACTTAACTGCAAAGGTACCGTGAGTAAAACTCTACATTAAGATGTTTCATATTAATAGTCTTCCATCACCTCAATTGGCATAGTGCCTCCATTTTTTGAGGGAGTTTAGTTTCATTAATGGCGGCTTAACAGCAAAAAATATTACCTAATGTGTGCCAGCATGACATGAATCTGTTGTTGTACTTATGAAACAATACATTAGGTTTTCATACCTTCATACCTTTCACAAGTTATCGATGGTCAAAGTGAATCTTACCAACAGTCTTAACACACAATGAGATATATGTATGTATACATAGACGCACATAATTGACAAACAAAGGTCATGTCAAGGACATAGAAGCCGCTCTAATAGTAAAAAAAAAATGGAAGCCCTATAATTCATGCTTGTGGTTGACTAATCTAATCTGCTGTCTCTAAGTGAGCCATTGTCAGTCACAGCGAGAAATGTTTTCCATTCCATCTTTTGAATTTACAAAAGACAACAAGTGGCCTTTGATTGCTCTTTTCCTCCCAGTTTGAGGCCTTCATCATCTTGCGCTGCTGTGGAGTCACAGGGAGGCATCGCTCGCCGTAATTGGGCCCATTTTGCCGGCATTCATAGATACAATGCCAAGTTCAACAATGACTGAATAAGGAATCAATGCATATCATTTGTGCTTTCAACCAAATAAACAATACAGCTGGTGTTCAGCTGTAATCGTCTGAGGGGAAATGAATGCCCTTCTGAATACAATGCAGGTATGCAACAGCCATCGTGGCACAGTAGGCTTGAGTGATCTGGGTTCTCCCATCTTTCATTTTACATAACACTTCAGCTTGTATTACATTTCAGTGAATTTGCTCCTGATGAGACCCTTCAGGCTGATTCACTGTCTCGTATGGAACTGGATCCCTTCTCCCCACTGTGCTCAGTTCCCGTTCTTTGTCTCATCTATTGTAACTCTGTCTTGACTGATATTTTCTGCACTAATGCCAGACAACTGCTGCACAATAACGCACCATCTCATTTCCTTTGTGTCCTCGTTGGATGATGCGGAGGGAAATCTTACCTGCTAAAAAACAATAGGGCCCTCCCTTGTTCAGAAATTGTACATTGTAAGGCTGCGAAGCACCACTTAATTCCATTTAGTGTCACAATCTGTTCCTCTTTTGCGCTGAAAAAGAACTGGTAATAACACAAAAACCTTCCTGAGTTACTTTGCGTTTCACTAGTCATTATTCAGGCCGAATAACACAGTATGTTTCTTCACCAAGGATGAACACCGAGCTATTGCAAGTGGAGGACATTGGTCTCCATTCACAGACGGTGCATTCAAACGTTTTACGCATAAATCTGGGACTGATCAATATTTTCTCGCCTGAATTTGTTCGTACTCTGAACAAATTTAGAACGGCCTCAAACCATGGATAAGAAATAAATGATGAAGGCCCGACTGTCTTAGCAAACGTAAACATCTTTTTAACTAAATGTATTGCAGATTAAAATCACATTAAGAGAGGCTTGATTAGACCACAACAATTAAACCCGTTAATTTACCAATGCATTGGCCAGATGTGTTAAATTACTATGAAATCGATGCCCTTTATCCTCAATAATTAGTCATTATTGAAGTAAAATATAAAATCAATTATAATAATGAATACAAATAATTTAAGATTTGCAGTTTCAGATGATCATATTAATATTGTAATGTTATGCATCAGTAGCCAATTTAAAAATGGATGAACGTAGAACTATATTGAACTATAATTTGAATTGCAGAGTCAAAAAGGATGTCAACATAACTATGAATTGCAATTTATATAAGGATTTCAAACTCAAAATTTTCTTCAATGTAATGAAATATGCAATCAATTTCTGAAAAGCGTAGGCTTGGATAACAGCAGACTAATTGCACATGAGTTCTACGAACGGTCAAGACTAATTGTAAACTGTATTCGTATCTGAAAGAAAATTTTAAATCCAAGAAAATTGGTAAATGCCGCAAGTTCTCATGAATCTATATGTACATGCCTATTGTTTTCATGATATAGTTAACTCTTTTACACCCAGCTCTTGGTTGAACCTGGCTCAACTTTTGCTGCAATGTCATTATCTGTCCATTGACGGTGTTGGAACAATCGAACTAGTGTTAACACACATTGCATGTCTAATACATGGTGAATGTAAAGGGGATAATTCTGCTGTTTACCTCATGGCTGACGGTGCTCTTTTCAGTCTCTGCACCCCGTTAGATTGTCCAGTTGCTGTCAGAGTGCTGTGCCTTACACGGTGTTCTTTTTGGCAATGAAAGTGATATCGTGACGTACAATATATAAATGATATGTTCATGTTACTTGTCAAAGCAGTAGCAGCCTGTGAAGTTCTACATAGTGCTAGCATCCCGTGGGTGTCACAGTAGGTAATAAAACGGTTCCTGTCCAAAGCCAAATATAATGGTAGCAATTTAAAACACCTTTTGATTTATCAGTACAGTAGCTCTGTTTCCTTTTTGGTTTAATATTGCTCGGAGTCGACAAGCTCCTGATCAAGTTGTCGGGTTCTGTTGCCTATCAATATGAAAAACCGAGTTAAAGCAGAAATGGCATGTTGGCATCGGAAATGGATTATTTTGCCCAGTGAGTCTGTTCAACATTTAGTGCAGTTAGAATTGGCAGCAAACATCTTATTGATGAAGACTATAAAGAGGATGTTCAATGTGAACTCAGGGTTTTCCTGACTCACAAAGCACCTTTGATGGAATGCTATGCTTGCGGTGCTCTGCGCTGCAAAGCCAAGGCTCTCTGCAGTTTGGCCTTCTAAAGTGTCTGTATGGGGAGATTTGACTGTGAATGAGTAGCTACGTGTTTATTATGACTTAGACTGAACATTTTGACTTGACAATGTCTTCTACAACAGATAACATGGACACTTTACAGAAGAAGTAACATGTTTATCAAAATGCCAAGATACGTTTTGCACCAAAGACCACCATATAGATATATACTATTATATAACCACTGACCAAAGATTGAAATGTAACAAGTGTTTGTTTTTTTATTTTGGGCATATATATCTTACTGGAAATAAGTGTAAATTTGGTTTGTTTATTTCCAGTAACACAATTAATCAGGCCCCGGAAACAACAAGATTTAAGCAAATAGGACAACCCACCCCCTGTTCTCCATCAGCCTCTGATCTGACAGACGTTGAATCCAGTTCACTGCAAATATCCTCTTGTGCTCGCCCTTGAATGCGGCAAGTAACATTGAAAAATTATGAATATTTCTGATAAATCATTCTACAAACAGCAACAAAAATAAGAAAACTCGTACAATTTGACACTGCATGTCTATTGGTATAGTTTTCTTTTTTCTCCACATATGAGTGTACACAGAAAAGCATTGACTTATTTGTAGGGGTTCTAATAGCTAAAATGCAGTTTGATAGCAGAACATATGTCAGTTGTCTTGTTCCTGGTTTTGGTTTTACTTTGTAACAAACCAAAAAAAGCAAGTTCTTATCTAGACCCAGCCCCAAGCACTCACATTGAGCGAGCACTCAGGGAGAAATCACATCCTGCGGGAGGTACAGATACCAATTTGTCCACCAAAGGGAGCAAAAGCAGAGTGCCTGCATGCCATGCTCCCACACAACTTTAATGGACGGACAACACTTGGAACCCAGGCTTCTCTGCTAGGTCATGGCTCTTTGCTGTTTGACCTTAGGACAAGCTGTTATGCTGAAACTGTTGTCCATCCTTCCATCCATTACAAGTTCTTCTGGATTGCCACTGTGTGTGGGCATTGTGATTCCTCCATGAGTTTCCCATAGCAAAGCACTTAATAAGTAATGTTTGTACATTTTCTTATAATTATCCTTTAGCAGCAGACCAAATGCAGTGCAGCCAAAAGACACTTTGCTCTGTGTAGGAAGTGAACGACTCTGTGAAATGTAGGACATCACTAACTGAACTTGAAATAAATGAGGCAGACTTTGACAGAAGGCCTGCAGTTTCAATTGCAACTGAAAAATCATTAAATAGCAATGAAGTGAAAATGACAGATTGATGGGATCTACTTAGTAAAAAGAGGACATTGGTGTATTTATGTATTGTGGGTCTTGAGTATTTACACATGGCTTTACCTACTCCCTCAGCCCTAACATACTCGACTTAAGCAGTGGATCTAACTTTAAATGAGCTGAAATGTTCAGTTGGAACATCAATAAGCTACTATTTATTTTAGGGTTTACTGAAAGTTGTTTAAAACACCATGGGAAGGGTATATGTCTCAGGCTGAAAATAGGAATGAAAGGAAATGTTTGAACCCGGCCGTTTTTTTTTTTCCCAAAGCAGTTCCCGCTGCTTTGAAGTGTGTAGTATTTGTTGGGCTTCACTTGGCTGTCAGATTAATACCTTCTCGACTAAAAATGAAAATGGGTGAAGGAGCAGTTAATCCGCATAAGAATATTTTTTGAGGATGAGAAGTCGCGAGTCTAGCAGACTGTCTGCGTATTGATTGGTTGTCTGGCATTGCAGAGTTGACCTGACATGCCAGGATCATCTAATTCCCTCTACATTGCTGATTGCTGAACAGAATCGTGGCTTATCTTAACATTTCTTCTTTGAGTTACCAGCTGTGATGATACAATGCCTGCAAAACAGCAGTAATCTATAAAGCTGACGAAAATGATGCATTCTGAATCTGTGCATTTCAGGGGCCACTGACCTTTTGAAAACTGTTTACTTGAGGTGGCATGGTTGTTTTCCTTTAATAATTGATCAGTGAGGAAATTATGTTTATTGTAGGAGGAGGTAAATGTTGTCAGCTTCACCACCGACGTGCAGTGCTTTACAAGTATAGTTTATTTTGAAGCTGGAGTGACAACATAACCAATAATGTCAAGCAGTTAACATATTTTGTCTATCCATCCATCCACAGTGAAGGGGACGAGGCCAAGTAGACATACCTAGCAGTGGTACATAACAATATGGAGAAATATCTTCTATACAGCTATTGTATTACCTCTCACCATTTTTGTAAACATACTTGACCACTAACAGAATGAACCTTGTCAGTTTACATACAGCAACTTCAGTAGTTCATGATCCAAGGCTTTGGGTTGTCAAATTGAAACCTGAGAACAATGCTCTCGCTCACCACCACCTCCATAGCCACTTAGCACGTCACTGTCACTTTACATCCTCCATGTCATCTCTGACCTGTTGAACAATGCAAGCGGAGAATGGTGCTTTGCTCCACATACATTATATATCCTCCTACACCAGAATGATTGGCCAATAATTATATGCTTAGAAGGCTATAATAGTGCTTCTTGAAGGCCACATAGAACCATTATACCTCACATATTGTAGGAGGTCATTTGAATTTTTTTTGCATTTATCACAAGCTCCTTAAGTGAGGCGAGACTGTGCTCTTATGCCATGTTCATAGTTAAAGTCTTAAGAGGCGAAAGTCTCAAAACCTCTTATTTATTACAATGAAGACCGCTTATTTGGCCTTTGTCATTCTGTTCAACCGACCATAACGATGGGCCTCATGCAGGAATCGATATGAGAACAAATTTCCTCTTGTTTTGTTGGTATCCACGATTTGTTGTTCTGTTGTCAGTACCCATTCATTTCTGAGATTATTCAATATTTTCTTATTCTCTTGGGTTTACGAGCGGTCGAGAACATAATGAATAACTTCTTGTTTTCATAGTCCACAAATCGTTTGTCCAATGCAATGGCACATGCATTTTAAATTTGGTAATGATAATACTATTAAATTAGTGGGCTAAAGAAATAATTTTGGTCAATTGATCCCAATTAAGACTATACAAACCCTTGAATCATATTGTGTGTGTGTTCAGCTTCTGAATGCGAACATAGTCCTCTTCCATGCTTTATAATTTCCCTGTAACGCCAATACTGACGCTCTGGAAAATCGGCACTAAACATTTTAACAATTCAGTGTATACTTCTGTAGAAGCACTTTGCAAATATGTATGGGCAATTGTTAAGTGATTGCTGGTGTCCAATGCACCAGAGACCTTAACAATGTTACGGCCAAATTACAATCCACTCAAGGTTAAACAAATCTCATTTTGGAGTAACAATTGTACTATCCGTGTGAAGTAGTTGAATTGGTAATCAATCAATCGGTAATCAATCAATTGGTGATTTGTGATTTTAATTTGGTAACCTATTCTGTGGTCCGTCAATAATATTAATAAAAAGGAGCATAGTGTGAAAGAGCACATCAGACAGTAAAAATCAATTCATTGCGTCCTCTGTCACCCACAGATGGTGCCACTTCAATCTCCTTCCCATTTTGTCACGCTAATGTGCTGAAAGATGACACGGGTGGGTCATTTCAGAGCAAAAATAGCAAAGGCTGAGTGTGATGGCCATGTCAGTCTGCTTTCTATTTTGTCTCACTAATGTTTGGAAAAATGACATCTGTGGGTCATTTCAGAGGAAAAAATGGCAAAGGTAGTGAACTGTGACTGCAAGTCCAGCACTGCTACATGTTTATGATTTGATCTCCTGCTATCCACTGTAATGCTAGAATGAACCCTGAGAATTTCATGCCGGACGTGAACATTTTGCCCATTAATTATATGGGGTCACATTAATTATTTAAAACTGTGAGCTCTCTTCTAAAGTCTTAAAACGCCAGATACCATCTGGGCATTAATGCGACAAGAAGTAGATGACATTTTTGTTAAGTGAACTAATATTCATGAAAATTCTAATATTCTTTCTCCTAAATTGAATTTTGCCTCATCGTAAAAGAAGTTCATACACTAACGAGCATTTTAGTTTCATGCCATAAGTGTGCATAAAATTGTAAGTGATTAGTGTAAGTGTAAGGGCCTTTACATACCAGAGACGTTTTGTTTTTTTCACGCGGGATTTATTCGCTCGTCCGTTTTCTTTGAACTGTTGTTTTCTCATCAATACCTTTTTTAAATGTAACGTAAATATTACAAAGCGAAAATTTTGCACATCAATACATATATATATTTTTTGGAACGTGATTACTACTTTTTTTCTGGAACAATGTTGATTTTGTTTTCTGGTCTTTCGCACCACAAATAAAGGCCTAATCCTATCCAGTTGTACGGAATGTGTTGCGTTGTGCCTATATTTATGGAACAGAAAAACGGAGCTCTATATTCCAAACCAAGATGGCAAACTGTATTCCTTCTTTCACCCTTGACAAATGGAGCGCAGACCAGATTCAGTCTTTCCGTTCTGACCTTTAACAATAAAAGCCCATGGCATATAATACTAGCAGGTGAGTTATTTGCATTTTCGAGTTGCTTATTTGTCTCACCCATGTTTAAAGGCCTTTTTAGGAAATAGTACAATATAGAGTTGTGTGAGAATGTTTGTTTTTATACAGGTTATTTCTTTCTTAAACACTTGTCATTTTTGGTGTCCTACTGAGTTGTGTTGAAAATGATGATTTCTCAAATGACATTGATACTAAGGACAGTGATTCATTAGTAAGCAATGCTGAGCCAGGCAGAGACATTTTGGCTTTGAGTGGTTGTTTAAATTTAATATCAAAATGACCTCAATTAATCAGCAGACAACAGGCTTATTGAGTTCTTGGTTTTAAGGCCTTCACCTACTTTAGCCCTCACTTATTAAATATGGCTGCAAAAGAACAGTAATTCAAGTGAAGATTGAGAGAGAATGTTATAGACTGTACAGTACTTTATTTTCACTTTTTTAGATGTGCTTGGGCCTTACACATCTTTTGTATTTGTTTCTCTTTGAGTTTCTTTTTGATTGTGGCTTGGTATTTAACTCCAGTATTTTTCTTTTGGTACGGACTGAACTATGTCTGTAGCACAGAGTATGAGAAATATCAAGGACTAAAACCTGGCATTTTATGTGTGGTCAGAATTGTCTTCTGGTGTTATTTTTGTGAGTTTCAAATGTTATAATACGTTTTTGCCAATTTTCATTCAGGCAAAACAATTCTATTTCTACTTGTGTTTAGTTGAGCAAATCAGCTCCTTTTTGTCAAATAAAAACATCTTTATAATTCACAATGGCTGTGGTACTGAAACTCCAGTATCGACTGAAGCACTAGTCGTAAAAGTTTTCAAAGGACACCCCAAGATCTTGACTGAATATGAGTATAGCATGTGTCTGCTAAAAAGAGGGGTTGTACCCACAAGGATTCATTTTTAGACCAGATTAAATCATTGTTTAACGTTAATTCATGTTGCAACAAACTTTAAAACTAATTAATTAGTTCCGTTTTTACTGTAAACCTAGATTACATTTAATTTGTTGCACCAAAATGTTAAACTCTAATTTAAAATGTGATCATTCTGCTTTATTCAACCCATAGCTCCTTCCCAAAGTGACTGTCTCAATCAAGTTTTCCCACGGGACCCAAAAACTCTTTGGTTGGCCCTGACCTCTGTACATATAGCTGCCCTGCATTTCTGCTAGAATATGAGCAGCATACCACATCCATGAATGCTGATTCATCAAACGCATACATTCATTCAAAATGAAGAATTCGATGTGCCCTTGGCAATTCTATTTGTATTTCAGGCCTGTTACCCTGACAAGACGTTATGGGACTATAAAGAAACCGACTCTGTTGGTCAACTATAGAATGAAAAACTTTGTATTTCGTCTGACTAGTTTTTCAAGCTGGATACCCCTCATTGTTCACATTAGTCAAACGGAGACTCCTGCGGGGCCACACAGATTGAAGCTACTGGGACAAGAACCAGTGTTTTGCAAAAGCTGACGCAGCCACTTTTCTATATGATTTTGAGGTGGTGCCAGCGAATAATTTACCGTGGCTTAGAGACAGACAATGTGTTTCCCACTGAAATTAATGAGCAGTTGGAATAATTGGACATTGTTTAATGGAGGCTTAGCTCCCAAAAAAAAACTTGGGGGATGTAAGAGGGTAGTTTTGTTGTTACTGTTCATTTAGGCAGTGCGTCATGACCTTCAATGTTAAGGTTGGACTTTTAAAGACATTTGGTCGATGCCCATTGTATCATAAGCCATTTTTAGAATTGGCTATTGGATTATGTGTGGGCGCTGCTCGGCCTTGCTGTTGCTTAGAACATGTTGGAAATCAGGAGTGTTGGTTACAAGTCATTTTCTTTCAAAGATTTCCATCTTTCATATATACTGTCATTAACTGGCTTCATAAAGCATATTTGTGATATAACAAGGTAGTTGCTATGCTGATTCTTGTGCAGAATCTGACGTGGCACACTTGTACCAAAGTAGTAAGACAAAGTTAGAATAATTAAAGTCTATTGTTGTAGCAGGATTGCATATGTGAGTGATTTATTTTCACAGCAGTCAAATCTTTTTTCATCTTTTCAAATTAGCAGCTCCGACACACCTGTGTGCTCATTGTGCTCTCAATATGATCATTACTCTGGACACAAGATGATCAGTTCACAAATGCTCCACAGTTGAATAAATTATTTGACATGCTGAGATAAAAGGAAATCAATTATTTGAACCTAAAAGTTGCTTCAGAATGATCCTGCTCGTTCTGCTTCAGAGAGAAAAAGAATCAATGACAATTCTGACAATCAAATACTAATTAAATTAATTTGTAAAAATACAGCAGCATAATAATAATAATCGTAATTGAAGATAGCATTTGGTGTTTTGATTGTTTGTTTGAAACTTAATAAATAATACATGTTTGTGGTTTGATTGGCATTTGATTATTTTTTCGGGCTTTTGATACACTAAAAAACTTTGACAAGAATTTATTACTAGAAATACTCTTGACTATGCTTTGCAAGTCCTACCAGTGTAAATTAAAACTAGAGGATGTGAACACTGATGTAGGTACACACAGGCTGTGTCCTTTTCTAGAAAAGAAGTTTTAAAAGAATGCTGTTTTGGATTTTGTCCTGATATATTAGGGTTCTACAAAGTTTTATCACAATACTACACAAATCGTGCTAAAAAGTGTTACGACATAACTGCTGGCTTTACTCGGCTGTTGTTAATATACATAGATGGACCAGGCCACTGGTAGCTCAGGCTTCCTCTAAAGTTCGTTTTTTATTCACGTTCCTGCATGTATGGCAGCATAATCAGGCCCCTCTTAGAAACAAGGGGATAATGGTGCACCCAGGCTAGTCTTTGAGCATAATCAGTCAGGCCTGTGGAGAGGCAGCCTGGTAATTTTCCCCACTCACACTGCCATCAGTGTAGCATCACCATGTTGCTGCATGGTATAAATAGTGCATCAGTCAGCCTCGGCTCTTCATGCTGTATTCACTACCTGCCTGTGAGTCCATGCGTATGCATAACCTGCAGTCATCAGCGACAACAAGGTAGTCATAGTGACTAGAAAGCTGACAATCCATGGATACTACATGTATTTTACAGAAAAAGCACTACTTACAATTCCTAAACAGTGTTTGTTTTTTTAGTAAAATTATTAGAAAGTACTATCACATTACTAAATAGTAAATAGTGTGCCAGACGGTATCAAGTCTGGCTAAAATTCAGATTTCACATTTGACTTTTTTTTCTGTGTGTTAAAGAAAACCTTTTTTATTACATATTTTACTTTAAATACTGACATTGTTCTTGCATTCAGGGTTTCCCGCAGTAACTTGATGGTTTAAAGGGCCTTAGTTATGAATAATATAGTTTTCTATGAAGCGTATAAGACAAACCTTATATTTTATTGCAAATGTATTAATGCTGATGTTCTTCTAATGCTAGCAGAGGTGCTCTTTGTCAAGCCTAGCGTGGCGCCTCCACCACCAAACGCTGCTCAAATCTTGACATTTAGACTTGTACCTTTTGATATTAACTTTGAATCGGATGTTGTTAAGAAGTTGCTTCCACTGTTAATCCCACTGAGAATCATCACTGTAGTCTGCAGATATATTTTAGCTTTTAACAGGTATCAGTTCTTTATTTATGTTTACCAGTCCATATGATTGAGTCACCATGGCTGTCTTAAGAGAGGGAAAGAATTTCAATATAAAAATGAATTGTTGCTGACTCCAAAAATAGACAACCAAGCATGCACATTGAGGGTAAGGGTGCTTACCCAACGGTATTAACCTTTTCAGTATGCATAGTTGTATAACACTGCTCATGAAATCTTCTATGAAATTAAATAAAAATCATGCCAAAAGCTAAAGTGTACCTCGGTCCCTCTGCCCTTTTTAGGTGCTCTTCTTTTCCAAATGCGGGACCAGGTTGCCCGACAGTCGGTGCATTCAAAGAAAGATCACACATAAACTAAGTGTGAGCTGACCTCTTGGAATCTCCACAAACAAAAACAGCTTTGGTTCTGTATAGAAATGTATATTGTGGGCACAGCCAAACATTCAGTATCCCACTGCTTCCATATTTAGATGCTTTGAACAGCTTTGGATAACATATCCTGGCTTGTGCATGACTAGGATTAGGCCAGCTTCTCTACTCCCCAGGTTGAAATTAATCTATTACTAATAGGCTCCATACTGTTGCCAACTAATGAACTATTTTAAGGTCTGTTGGATTGTGCAGTGTTCCACTGCAATAATACACTATATCAGTTGAAATGTAAAATTGTTCATTAAATATGTTTCCATACCTTATTGGTTAATATTTCACAGCCAAAAGAGGGTTGATTGTAAATTGTAGATTATTGGGATGGCTCATGAAGTTCAAAGTGGCTTCATATATATGCTATACACGATAAACATACTATAAATATGTGGACATACAAACATTACATCCATATGTAGCTGTTTAAAATGACGTTTCAGCACCACAGGCATTAATATGCTGCTTTAACTGCCTCCACTCATCTGGGAAGCCATACGACTTTGTAATCCTGGCTGAAGGTTTGCTCCTATTCAGCCAACAGCTTGATAGACGTAGGCCTCTGATGTTGGCCGATAAGGCCTGGCTTGCAGTCAGCGCTCCAGTTCTTCGTTCCAGTTCTTCCAATAGGTGCTAGATAAGGATGAGGCACACTATTTTCAAAAATGTCATTGCATGCTCGCTGTGCATTTAGATTTTACTTATTAACTAAGGGGCCTACCCCAAACTATGATAAATGGCTCCACAAAAAAACAAAGGGACAGGTGTGTTCACATTCTTCTGGGCATGTAGTGTAAAAAAATACTTTTCGTTTGGGTTTTCTATATCATCCAAATTGTACTGTTACTTTTTTTTGTATTTTTGTATTTAGGTGTGGTTTGATTTGCTTTACATGGTCCCATTTTAAGAAGACTGCCTTTTGAACCCTACACTTAATTGGTAACTTATTTCCAATCCCCATTGATTTTTCTTAAGTGTCATGAGCTTTACCGCTATATCTTGCTGGTTAAAATTGCTCAGTATTTCCCTCCTTTAAACACCATACAGGAGACTTGAGACCAAATTAGCCAAAGGAAACCCAGCAAGTTTTAAATAAACCTTTGCAAAAACGCTTGTTATGAATGCACCCATTAACAAAAGATGGGAAATTCTCTGTGGTGACCTACACTAATGCCAAACAAAGCTGACCTTTTCTCCTAGTCGCATACAATTGCTCACACTTCCCCAAGCAGCAAACCAAACCTTATGGTTCCCTCCCTGCACTTAGCCTTCATCAAATATTAATGATCTCCAAGACATTGTGGCTTCGTTCACACCATGGTAAACTTATTCCAGCTGACAGAACTGTGGCGTGAGCTGTGATGCTTAGCACTTGCTAATTTATTTTTTTCCCCCTCTCAAACCAAATGGAACGCTATGTACACATTCATTAACACGATGCTGCATGCTCCCGCTCATCTAATGTCTGCTTTCAGAATGCTCCTTATGAGACTATTAGACTTAGATTAACTCAATCTTGTCATTCAATAGGAGAAAGGTCTTCATGAGATCAAAGAATAGGTGAATATGTGTTACCCAGATGTCTGAAAAGGTTGTAAAATGTGAAAACATAAATGGTAGCAATAATCCTAATGTAGTTCAAATGTACCACATCTAGCTCAGTGACATAGGGCAGTAAAGCAGTGTTCAGAACAGAGAAATGCTCCCCTGCCATACAAAGTTTTGGAAAGGAAAGTAACTTTTTACTCTTCGTGGTTTGCCCTTAAATTTGCCGTGGAACGGCACTAAATCCTTTCCGATTAAATCTGCATGGTACTGGAAGAAGATGGACCATTCTCTGTGTGTACAAATCTATTTGATGGGAACTCCAAGCAGTCTCCTGAACCCCCAACTGCGGGAGGCCGTGTATTTGATATCGAACACATTTCACATTACAGACCATCAAAGCAGCCGTGAATAGATTTCTCTGACATGGTCGTATTTTTGTGCTGTGCGCTAGGCCTCGGCTCAGGCAGGATGCAGTGTCTCCAAAGAGCAGGCGGAGCACCACAACGTTTCAAGAGATTAGAGGTTGGTCAGCCAGAGGAATCAAATCGATACATCCTCTCAGGGAAGGGATTGACCATGCATTGATCCAGACCTAACAGGAGCTGGGGATGCACCAAGCCCACTAAAAGCAGAGGTCTGATGATTACAGTATACCCATCTTGCAGCTGGATTTCTGATTTACAGAAACCAAGGCGGCATTTATGTGCTCATCAAAACAGTCCTGAGGTGAAGTGTTGAGTACAATTGCTGATGTGGACGAGAAGCACAAAGGCCACAATCCGTAATGTCCCAAGAGTTCGTACCTACACTGGCTTATGCTAAATGTGAAAAATCAGGGGACATGACATTAGATAGATAGATAGATAAATACTTTATTATTCCCGCAAGGAAAAAAAATGTCGGTACACTAATGAGTCATTGTTTTTGATTTTTCATTCATCAATAACAACTGACTTGCTACTTAAATGTCAGAGGTAGAAGGTGAGATCCACACTACGAATATACATTTTAGTTGGACTGAGCAACTTTGTACAACCTAAAATATGACCACTGGTGTTTTTGTTGCTCTGCTGTACAGTAACATCCTGCTGTACTCTAGAGCATTATTAAGTGCAATATTTTAAACGTGGATTTCCTATTTATGCTGAATGAAATGAAAAGTTGTTTGGGGGTCAAAACTGTTATTATAGGTTTGCATCGGCGTGTCGCATTCAAATGGATCCTATCCAAGCAATATAAACACTTCCTGCAGAAATTTCACATTAAATATGTCAAGACAACATGAAAATATCTAGGAAAGTTGTTTTTTTTGTGTTGCATTTACAGCAAAAAGAGCAAATGGGAGTCTCATTAAAATTGGATACACTATACACAGCGTTGCACAACACAATGCATTGTGTGTGGAACAAAGGATTCCATTGCTCTAATTTCAAGTTTTCTGAAATTAAGGTCTGTCCAAATATTTTTCGTTTCAGCGCACAAATGTTCCGCAGGAGTGTGAGGGCAATCATAAGAACCTATGAAATCAGTTCAATTAGAGAGCATATTTTACGGAGGAAAATCAGTGCTTGGTGTGAGACGTCTTTTAAAACAGGACATTTTAAATGAAATTGTGTCTACAAGCCTGCAGTCGAGGTAAAAGAAGGGAAAAAAAGGCCTATGATTGAAAGTTACGGGTATGCAGCATGCTCGATGCCCCACAGTTCAGTTTTGGACTTTGCAACTCCTTCTAACATTGACATGGAATTCATTCCACAATCTGTCACTTCCATCTGTGTGAGTGAACTCCTCATCTTTTGTGCACATGCCTAGCAAATTGCCTCGTCTTTTCAAAGGTAGGGGACAAGCAATAGAAGTGGGGTATGTCCGAAGGTAATACACATGCCCCTTCCCCTGCTGTCTGCCTCCATTGAGGGACTGAACTGTCTGATGGACTTTAATCCTATCAAATAAAAGGTGGCTTGGTGGTTGCTGTATACTGTAAGCGCAGTAGAATCTCATTTACTGCCATTGCTTGTATATGAATGACGCATGATCGGATTTTTTTTTATCACGAAAACTATGGGATGGAAACTCAGAGCACGCAGCAAGTAAGCTGTTTCCCCGCCCCCCCTCTCCATTTCAGTCTTTATTATGTGAATGCAGTTAAAAACCTTTGACTTTGCATGATTTCTCAATCCAATCACAACTCTACTCAAACTTCCAGAAGATATCACCATTTTTTTTTCTGGACTGAGAACACATTTCAGTTATCTTGTGCCAACTGGAAAGGGTCACAACATGCTGAAAGCACATTTCAAGCAGCATTTTGTAAATGGTTTAATATAGTAGTTGGGTAGGCCTGCTTTGTGAGAAATAACAGTGTTCGTCTCTGTAAGCAGAAACACGAAGCGTGTGGGAAGTGTATGTGAAACGAGTAAGAACGTCTCCAAATCTCCAAGGAAACCAAAACTAACAAAACTGAAGTTAACATTGTTCAAGATAAATGGGGTATCCGTGCCTGTGTGGATGTGGTTTGGTTATAAAAAGTCAGACAAGAAGTGACATCTGACAGCTTTTCTGTGTGACTGTTAATGCCAGCTTACTATTCATCTGTAGTTTAGTGTGAATAATTTGTCAAGCTGTTTCGTTCCGTTTTGTCCAAAAGCATACTAGAGTGTTTGCTAAGTGAGTGCTGAAACAAAAGACAGACATTCCCTCACTGTTGTTTTACTTACCAGAAAACCACATGACACACAGGTCTGTCCAGAATCACAAAGATTTCACATTATCAGATTCATATTACAAGACTGGCTGTGTTTCTTTTTATATAGTATAAGATTGTGTTCTTTTATAAAAGTAGCTTCTGAATGACCAGCAAGTGGTGACTTTGTCAATGTTAAATGTCAACTGTAGTCATTGAACATAACTGGGGGTTTGCAGATTCCTCCAATATCAACATTGGTGTGTGACGATGGGGGTGGACATTTGCCGAGTCACTATCTGATTTGTCTGGGCACTTTAGTAGAGCTGCATCTACATTTTTGTACATCTGTGTTTATAACCCCAGTGCACCATTGCATGTAAGCAGTCAACAACACAGCATGATCAGTTATGATTAGAACTGTTCTGATACCAGTATAAGAAATGCCTCCGATTCAGCCAAATTTGCGGAATCAGGTATCCGCGAGTGGGCGAGCCTATGCACCGATTCCATATCACATCATCATTTATCAGCTCATGTATGCCACACAGGACAACATGTGCCATTCTGCTACCAGAGCTGTACTGCACATGTGAAACTCTCAGCAGAGATGAGAAAAAAAGGCAGAACGCTCACTATTTAGCCTCTTCCATCATAAAAACGATCGCTGCGTCCGAAATCGAAAATGGAAGAAGCAAAGGGGTGAGCCAACATTCTTCTTTTTCTTCTCCGTTTGAGAGTTTCTAATGCACATGACCAATCTGCACGGTGCCGGCGGAGAGCGCAACAACAACATGTCTGCAGTTAAGCAAAATCTGTCAAAGTAGATAGCTAAAGAACGTTCTATGGCATTCATTCTCTAGTTTTGTTCCATAGGATTAGTAGTTTACAACTTTTAAAAAAACAATAATATATATTTTAGTTTGTGTCACACCATTATGGGATCGATACTCGGTATTGGCCAATATGCAAGTTCAGGAATCGGTATCAAGAAGGAAAACATTGTATCTGAACATCTCTAGTTATGATCCTGCGTCTTTGAACCTTGTATTTCTTTAAACAGTAGTCTCTCTTTCCGCTGCTCCTTTTGAAATTGATTTATTTTTTATGTAATGCTGAAGCTGTGAGAGTCATTGTGAATTATATGCTTGTTTCACAGTAAAGATCCTCTCCGTTAAGCTCAAAGGTGACCCTGAGATGAGATGAGTCATGTATGGTGCAGCATATTGTTCATTTAACGGAAGTGAATTTACTGACAGTATATACTTTACTGTATACTGTTTAACTTTCTAGCAATCAGTCAAATTTGGACATATAGTGTGTGTAAAATTGGATAGCATTTATTTCACGTTAGAGACAAGCATATGTGTCAAAACGAACCTGCCAAGGTTTAATCTCTTTCTTTTAATGCGATTGCAGGTGGTGCAACATTCTAGTTTTCTACCACATTGTCTCCTCTCCCTTCTCAGAAGCAATAAACCTGCTCTTATTGGCTGTCTTTCTCAGGAGTGTAATCTCGCCAAAGTTGAGCAGCATTTAATTGCTATTCGTATGCTCCTGTTATCTTCTATAGGAAGGAAGAATTTAAATGCCTGACAGACAAAATTAGGGTTCTGTTGTGTGGAAATTTATCCTGTAGTAGAACTGCTGCCCTCCATAATTAGCCCTGCCAATGACAACTGCTTATTGCAAAACAAACCCAACGGCTGGATGCTGATGTGGATTGGATTGCCGTGGTCTGACACTTACCTATTCACTTTGCAACCTGCATTATTACTGAGTCTTTGAACGCTGACCTTGTCCACTGGTTCAAACACTGGAGACAGCAGTTCATTGAATTCAGCTCAATAGTTCTTATAATGCCTGTCTCTCTCTGTTTAACAGAACCAATTAGACTGTTAATTCTTGCTGCAGTTCTAATCTAGTGATAATGACTGAGAAGAATGGAAAGCATGCGTCTAATTTTTTATTTATTTTTAGGTGCCTCGTGGGTACAAGTCAAGGGTCTGGCTTTTTCCAGCTTTGAGGGGTTTCTCATTTAGTACGGGAAATCAGGCCTCAGAGCTTTGACGGGACTCTTTCTCATCCCCGTGGCTTTGTCGAGACTAGTTCATTTCAGTCCATTCAGGTGGACCACATTGTGTGCCGCCTGTATGCCCAAGCATTTCATTTGCCAGGCCTTTTGTTTTGAAGCCTGCTTGAGATGAACCGGAGGCACTGAGTCGGAGCTAAGGCAGGGATTAGGACCACTCGTTTTCACGCTTTCTTGGAGGTGGGCTAACTTGGAAAATGTCAAGGAGGCTGATGTGATACAACTCTATTTGAATACTGTGGGCACATCACAGCATTGGTGTGGAGCTGGGGATAAAGGCTCATGCTGAGCCTTGAATAGTGAAGCAGATATGTGATTGACGGCACGCTTTGTTCAGAGTGTCTGCAGATGCTGAAGAAAAGTCTAAAAGTTTTAGGATGCCCATAACTGATCATTCGACAACTCAGATCCAAAATCATGAACATTAATATGCTTCTTTAACAACCTCCAGTTCCCTGGAATGGCTTTCCACTAGATTGTTTTTAAACATTTGGATTTTGGAGTGGTTCACAGTCCATAATCAAGTTCAACCCAAAGGTGTTGGATGGGGTTGAGGTCAGGGCTCTGTGCAGGCCATTTATTTATGGACCTGGCTTGTGTAAAGGGAACGGGGATATTGGCTTTTGAGACCTAAACTATTTCTGCACAAAGCTGTAGACATGTTCAATTCTGCTCTAAAGTCATTTTAACATCGGGGCCCACGGTGGCCATTTGATGAACTGCAGTTTTGGTCACTTCTGCATTGGCTTCATTTCTCAGCACCAGAAATTACCATTTGATTAAAAACATGGTGCTTTCTGGACATTTTTAATTTTGGAAAATCCCAGAATCTTAAAATCCTGCAAAAATTGTGACCATAAATTGGTCTTAATTTGATTTAACATTTTACCTTCGGAAGAATTATTAAATTGAACTCTCTGATATTCGCAGACACTGCGTGTTCCAAAAAGACTCATCTGTTGTAGTTTTAAATAAATATTCCATTCAATTTCAAATCCATCCGGCATGTTGCATCTGCATCACCTTTTGTTTCCTTGTTATCCCATTCTTTCCACCAGAAGAAAAGAAATCCAAAATCCAAATCAAAACAAAATCCGAAAACGCTCATTTGCTAATCAAACTTGGGACAAGAGGCAATTAATTCTTTGGAATCAGTCAATTAATTTACATAATAAGAGGTACCATAATTATGACTTCTGCTACTCAAGCCCAAAATTGTAATTAGAGATTTAGTCTGCATTACAGCAGAAAAGCCTGTTTTTTGGGAGCTGGTTCAGAGAGGAGATTGAGCATCGGTAGCTCTGGGATGGAAACGCTGGCAGAACTGCATCAGAATAAAAGCTTTTCCTCCACTGCTCTCCTTTTGCTCGGCCCTGAGGGGAAGTGCTGGGAGGACTGATCTTCTAATCTGTAAAGAACCAAGACCTCAGCTTTCAGAGGCCCCAGTCTCACTCAAGTCAACCAGGGCCTCTGTTCCTTGTCTTTTTCTCACCAGCTTATTTTCCCCATTACCATTTGCAAGGAAATCCATAATTTTTACAGTCCACACTGCTGCCACGAAAAAGCAGGGGTGGAGCTGGAAGATGAAGGGTTGCATTAGTGGGCCGATATTAGCTCTCTGCTGCATGCTCACTCAGCTGTGAGGCCTTGACAGGAAAAGAAAAGGGGAAGAAGGCGATGCAAAACATAAAATAAAATAATGGAGGAAATGTCACCGGGTGTCGTGAGAGGACTTCGATTGATGCCAGCTAATCATCCACTTTACTTTGCTATGGATATATGAGGTCAATTAAAAGTCATTTGTCAGATATACAGTGCCGGGCCATAGAGCAAACAAGAACTTTCCGACCTGTGTTGCTATTTCTTTGGCATTATCGCATTATGGCATCGGCATTGTTATCCTTATACTATGTGGCTCTGGAGCTGGTTATGGTTTTTACATCTTTGATTTGTTTGCATGTATGCATAGTGCATAGTAACATGATCAAATGTCACACAAACTGAATGAAGAGTGATTCATTTTATGTCTTCTAACACATTGCGGTACAATATTCCATCAACTTTACTGTAATACACATCATGTTTTACGCCCTCACATTATAAAGAGTTAATTGTTCGTCAACAACTTAACGAAGAATTTGTCAAGAGATCTTAACCAGGCTGGCCATGACGTGTCTAAGTCTGACACTAGAGGGGTCCCTAGAGCGTCATAGTATGAAGCGTAGGGCCACTCGCCAAGTGTTAGTATTTGTCTTGTTGGAAGTGAGAACATGTCGGTAAGCATATTAAAAGCCTAGTGTATAATCATAAATGTGTAGTATATCCACATATTCCCCAGCACATTGACTTGGCACCCAAAAAAATCAATATAATATAATATAATGTATGTACAGGAGGGAAAAAAGTAAATTAGGGGAGTGCAATAAAAGAGGTATATATTTGTTTGTTCGTTTCAAGAGACGTTGGGCCTTTATAAGCCAATGACCTTTCTCTTTTTTTTGTCGCCATTTTACCAACCGTTTGTTGCAGTGCAAATTTGAACCTATACTATTAATTTGCTAAACAGATGTTGTGCTCTAACAATCTATCCAAATGTCATCCCCATTGATTTGGACTTCCCGTCCACTTTGCTGATCACTCAACTCTGTTCGTGTGAAGTTAACCCAACGCGGCCAATGTTGTCACTGGGCCTTTCCGTCAGCACAGGAATATTCATGAAGTCGACGTGGCAGCAAATTGAACGAAGGCTTTTGTAGAAAGTGGCGACAGTAGCTGCAGGCTGTCGCTCCCTGCCAGGGTGGAACGCGTTGAGCTGAAATGTGCACGCAGACTTCCTCTGAGTATTAACTGAACGGTAGAAAACAGCTGGACTTACATAACAGTTCCTCCGCATTTAGTCTGCTCAGAGGGAGGAAAGCTGTGGGTGAGAGCAAATGCAGAGATGCCATTTTCTAACTGCGTCCCTGTTTGCATGCTATATGTCTAAATGTGTCCATTAAAGAGAAAAAAAAGAAAGGTGTTCTGCTTGGGGACGCTGTGATACCGTGCCAATGTTTGTGTCAGCGGGCTTGCGTGTGCGAGGTGTGCTGTTCCGTCTGTGATCGCACTGTGCATGTGCGGAAGCACGCCGCGGCGCTGAAGGGAACCTGCACTAATTCAAGCATGCAACCTCTCAGCAGCCACCCCCACCCCTTCATCCCCAGTTGTTATCCTGCTCTTACATGGCTGCAACTGCAAGCTGGGACGGCAGCCAGACTTGGCACACCAGACCCTGCTGCTCGAGAGACCGACGCATATTATTCCACTTCCGCCGAAAATGAACCAATCTGGGATTTCTGACATCGATACAGAGTATTCAGATTCAAATTTTCTAATAAATAATACAATGCCAATACTTTTGGCAGTTCTTGAATTGAGTACCAGTTTTGCATGACACTCATTGGATCCCGCCACGTTCTAATGAATTTAGGTGTGTGTCATAGTTATTGTCATCAAGATCGCTCCGTTTCCTGTTCGAACAAGAGGAAGTGAGAGTGTACTATCGCTCTCCCACTGTGAGATGCCCCACATCAGGTAGACCAACATTTCGGAGATGTCCTAAAATATCAGAAAATATATTGTGTAATGCGAGGCCTTGCTTGGTTGCTGAATGCCATTTTAAGATGTTTTCTGTCTTTTTAAAAAGGTGTGGTTGTTTCTCGGCCAACTGTTCTTCTAGGGTGAAATGAACCCTCACCCCACCAACATGTTTTAACATACAAGGACTACCGACCCGGGTCCCTGGGGACCTGGACAATATACTATACTGTAAGCAACAACCATCTAGCAAAATGTGTATTTCTTCTCAGAAGCCATGTAATGGCAGAACAGAACAGAAACTGATCATTATTTTAGTCAATTTGCATATTGTGTGTGTGTGTGCGTGTGTGTCTGTCTCGTTCATGTTTTTCTGGATGAAAAATGTGTTTCATTGGACAAACTTGTCGTGAAACTAAAGAAGTATGCAGTGGCCAGGCCAAAGGGGCGATAAGGATCGTAATCAGATATATTTTAGATAGTTGGCAAAAACATTCTCCTTTTGATAGTTGAAAACTGATTTATATATATGGATAAATGGTCATCCAGTAGTTTTCAAACTTATGACGTTATTTTGATTTCAGCTGCCTTTTTTTAGTCTGAAGGTCAAAGTCGGCAGCAGATGCCAAAGGTAATGAACCATGACAACACTGAGATGCTACGAAATGAGCTAAATCAGCAATGACAAAGTATGTTTTGGCAGCACCCAGGTCTCCATGAACACCTCGAGAGACTCCGAAAGCGTCAGTTCTCTCAGCATGCCTCGGTTTGCTCGTCACGTATGGATTCAAGGCCAGCTCCCAACGTTTGGGTAGACACAAAGTGAAGAGGAACTTATAGTAGTATACTGTTCAAGTTTCCTCCGTGCATTTTCAGTGTGCTTGAATGCATTCGTGTGGGCGCTGATTGGATGTTTAAACCTCAAAATAAGTATTTAATTTCATCTGTCCATCTGCTTTGTTCACTTTCGATAAATGGGGCCTCGCTCTGATGTAGTGTATGAAAAGCGGCGCTGTACAAAGGGTCAGATAAGAAGGTTAGCTGATGTCCTTGGTCATCAAAAGGCAGCCAGAAATGTACGCTGTCGTGTTGGAGACACGTGTGTTGACAGAGCTGCTCCTCCTCCGCAGCCTGGAGAGGAGGACCTTGGCCATTCAGCTCCTTGTGTACAGGAACACCCACTGCTGCACCAACTTTGAGGTTCTCTGCCCACAGCTCGAGCAGGTTCATTCACTCATCTGTCAACAACAGCGTTTAGTGGGCAACGAGGACAGTGTGGGTCAAGGTGGGGGGAGACAAAAAAAACCAAAAAACACCTGACCATCTTGAAATGAACCATGGCTTGTTGCCCCTGGCAACAGTGTGTTTTCACTGTGCCGTCTTTGTCTTGAAAGCAAATGAGGGTGATATTCTGCCAGACTGCCTCCCGGTGCACTAGTGTATAACCATATTACAACAGTATTAAATGAGATTCACCCAAAGTCAGACAAACCGACGCAATGTTTGTATTAAGGGCTGAAGATGAGCCAGACAAGACAATGAGAGGAAAATGCATTTTGTTTTATCGCGTTGATCCGGAACAGTTGCATCCAAAAAAATAAAAAAAAGCTTTAATAAAAAGGTAAAAACACAACGGAGCAAATACAAGCAACAGAGGGGGGCGGGGAGGGGGGGGGGGGGACACACACGTATAAATTAAAGCAAATGACTAGACGGGTTACACAGCTGAGGAACAACAGGCATCATGTGGATGACTGACAAAACAGCGCACGCAAACACGAGTGAGGCCTAGTTTAAAGGGAATAAAACAAGCGGCCAAACAGCACGGTGACTGTCAGGGTGGTTATTAAACTGGAGAGCAACAGCATGCATCTGGATTAATGTCTCTGATGGCAGCCTCAAAAACAGGAAGAGATTAATTTGTCCAGTTGGAGTCTTATGCAACTCATTCCTGTCTCGGTCCAGTGGAGTGGAATGAAAAAAAAACCCCAGGGGACTGTTGGCTTTTGAGGACTAGATAGATAGATAGATAGATAGATAGATAATGGACATTCCAGATATTGTATGTATGTAGCAGTTGAAAGTTTTAGTAAAAAAATATGTCCACATGGTTTTGAATGGTCATTACCAGAGATTTTTACATAAACTTAACATAACATTGCTTAAGATTTGCTTTTCTGTACTGGTCATCTAATGCAGTAACATCTGTTGTATTATCAAAGCAGGCAACATGGTGCAGTGGAGTGGGAAGTAGGAGGCAGAATATTAAATGAACAAATGTGAACATATCGGGCAAAATGGTTTGCATAATAAGCACAGATCTATTAGATATGGGATGAAGACTCCCACGTGTGAAAAATAGTTCTTAACCTGGCAAAGCTATGGAGCTCTGAAAGTTGAGAAACCTGGCAATTTGTTATCGTGTGTGCACAAATTTTCATTGTGTACACTCAAGATATTGATCTTTTTTTATCTTTTTCAAACATTATATGCAGATGTTATTATCTTGTGTGCCCAAGATGTCTGCTTAACAGACATTTCTCTGTTCCCTGCATGGTTAAGAGACCTATAATGTGTTGAACTCGCACATTGTACTAACTCTATAGCAGAGTTACATGTTTAAAACAAATATATTGATATACCCGGGGGAGTGAAATTAATTTGGCTAAGTGCAGTATTTTGTGTAATAAACTATCCCTTCCCAGGTGAGTTACAAAGAAGGTGGAACAGATGTTTCATGTATCTTTTGTTGTTAATGATATCTAGTACTCTCTTGTCATAAAAAAATTGAGTGTGCCATGAAAAAAGGCTTTAAAGTGATGCATCACTGTGGAAGAAAATTATCATTTTTTTGCAGCCTCCTTGAGGAACATGACTCAGTACCACTTAAGTTTTGAAAGCACAGCCCATAAATTGTATGACTACACAAAGTGAAGAGGTAGCACCTTGTAATATAATTTTATTTTTATTGAGACAAAATTTTGCTTGTTTGCACCCCTTCAAACAATTACAGCCTGGCAAAAAAAAATATAAAAAAACGGCACGAATGATGAGTGCTAGCAGCATATCTACCGGGAAGGCATCACTAGAAGCTGACTTTTTCAAACCTTAAGTGAACGTTTGTGCCCCACCAGAGTAAAATATCACATTCGTATGACGGTAGTTTGAAATCGAACATGCGTTCTGTGAGAAAAGCTTTAAAAACTCCCCCTTTCTGTTTCTTTCAGTGATTTATTTGGAGGCAGCTGAGTGAGTGCCTTTAAAGTGAGGTTTTTGGAAATGCATGTCTTCAGGAAAGTACAACCACAGCCATGCTATTATCTCCAATAGAAGAGAGCTCACTAGTGCCGTCTGTAATGGTTGACTTGCTAATGGTTTTCTGCTACTCTTGTACATGTTATGGGGAAGGTACTGAACAAATTGCAAGCTGTAAAGAAAATACAGGAGAGGGTTATAATATCCTGTGTCAGCATGACGTCGGAAAGAACACTGGGTACCTGCTTGTTGATGCACTCTGAAGATAAGTACATAATGGGAACCATTTCAAAACATTTCCTCTTTTGTAGAATTTCCCCGGTTTTATTTAAAGTATCTCTACATTGGTGAAGGGTGAAGTGTATCTCTGAACTCCAAATCCTCCGTACAACGGTTCGGATGATAACTTACGATAAATGAACTACAAGTCCAGCAACATCTGTCAATTTCTGCTCGATACACGCGTACAGTCTTTTCAAAATAATCGTTTGTCTCCATAGAAAAATAACAAGATGGTTAGGTTTAAGCAACAGATCAACTCATTTATGTTTAGGATAAGATTGTGGTTTGGGTTAAAGTAACTACGGAAGTGCCGTTAAGTAAAGCATTTACATGACAAATAAATCGACGTTGACTTCTCGTCTCACGCGGAGCATGTACAACGGTCTCCTGGGTGAAAGACCGTTTTTTGTTGATTTTTAGAAAAGTAAAAGTTTGAGCGGTCTTTTAAATTTGTATAATATCAGAATTTGAGGACAGTTTTTGCCGGTACAATAGTACTCAGGTATTTGAGAGACCAAAGAAATACTTGGGCTTTTCACCAGTGCAGAGGAAAAGGTGAAAGATCACAAAAGTTAAATCCCCAAATAATTATTGAAAATTTGCAAAAAGTCTGAATTGGCAGAGAAGATAAATACCGCTTCTTTACCAAAACGTTCCTTGGGTTGTTCGTAAAGCTCTCTCAACAGGCACACTGCTGGTGACAGAGCACTGAGAGGGACGTCGTCATCCTCTACTTCCCTCTCAGTCTGCCCAAACCTTTTTTTTTTTTAGGGGTCAGATCACTGGAGGATAGATATTCCTTGAATCCATTAAATTATCCAGCAGCTGCTTTTGGTGCAGCCTGACTTCAGTTGCTGCTCAGTTGTGTCAATGATAAAACAATCTATGGGTTTTGAAAGCCGGACCCTCTGCCAGGCAACATGTTTGCAGTTAAACTGCTTGGGCCCGCAACTGGGGGTATTTTTTTCTTCTTTTAACTTATGATACTGGTTTGAGTGTTTTAGCTCATTTTTAAAATGCATATACTGTATGTCACTCATGATTGTTTTCACATTAATTTGCATTTTTTTTCAAGTGACCATTGGTTCCTATACAATACAGAAAACTAGATAGTACTCAGTCAGCTTGCTTGCAGTATTCTCCCAGTTAACTGAAAAAAACAACAACCTCAAATCCTTATACTCTGGCCTTTCCCTGCCACACTGCAAGAGCAATCCATGAGATACACAAGTTAACACCTAAAAGGATGTGGACATGCCCACTTATCAATATCTTTCTCACCTTTCCTCTACAAAGTCCGTTGGCTAGGTCTTCCCTGAGCCTCCGGCAATGGCAGAGGAAATACCTATAATAAATACTGTTGCACTTGGTAGAGCGGGCGCCCCATGTACAAAGACTGTTACTGCAGTGGCCTGGGTTTGAACCTGACCTAGGGCCTTTCGCTGCATGTCGTCCTTTTTCACTCTGCCCACACAATCAGCCAGTGTGTTCACATAATTCACAACAATAATTAGGAATATAGACCCTTTCACAGTTTGTAAACAATAATGACGTACGCAAGTGTGCACACGCAGTTTATCAAAGGTAGCATGGAGGAGTGCAATAGTTTGTCAAGTATTAACCACCAAGGATCGTGAATGCAAACTAAACAAATTTACTTTCTAGATCAATATGCTATTAGTGAGTGAGTAGAATACATTAGCAAGTGGCCCACTATCAAGTGGCCATATATATGGTGGAGAGACCTAGCCGTACATTGCATGTACAGAATGTCAAACACCATGCCGTAGACTCAGCGGTTTGAGGTTATTGAGTTTTGAAATGGGCTCTACAAATACAAGCAGTTTGGATCTTTCAATTGGAAGTCAACACGTCTAATAGCTTGCATCTATGGACGCTGCCGGTGATTCGGTTTAACGAGGGACCTACTACGACCAACCACAGATGCATTCGGCTTAATGTCACCGGTTTCACAATGCCACTCATTAAACTGAATCATCTGTTGCTCTTAAATGTTATAGAGCAATCATCAGAGTATTTCAGAAATTAATTAAGTTCGAAGAAAGGGCTCACGGCAGTATTTGAAGCAAACCCCTGAGTGACTTAACTTGACTCTTATTTATGTCTGATGATGGTTTTTCTTCCTTTTTCTTTTTGTAATCTTGTCATGTGTATCTGTGTAATCTCTGAATCTTTGCGAAGGAAAGGTTCAATGCACCTGTAAACACAATTAAGATGTTTTCACGGGTAACATGATTATGCATCTGTGTGATTGAAAGTCATAAATCACCTTGTAATATCCCTGTCAACATAAAATGAAGTAAATGGTTTGTAATTGGTGGTTTTATGGCCCTGTCTTATTCTGCCAAAAGTGCATAAACAGATTACATTTTGAGAGTATAATTTGAAAACAATAAGCTACAATTAGGAAAATGTCATTGGGCATTAACATACATTCATGGAGCAAATAATAGCTAGATAAGAAATTTCTATCAGTGATGCATTTCTAAAAGGGTAAACTCTGAGCAAAAGCATTGGTACTTTAGAAATATTGAAGCTGTAACAACATAATCGACATCATAAAGACACTTTTTCCCATCTCTACCGTCCCATATGATGTGTAGACAACCTAGTGAAAACTTACCTGTCCACACAGCGCTGTGTCAGTGCTAAAGAAAGGCCTATTTATATTTCTATAAACCAATAACGAGGGCTCAGAGGTAGAGCGCTCCTCCAGTCCATGTTGGTATGTCCTTGGGCGAGACACTTAACCCCAAATTGCTCCCCAAGGCTGTACCATTAGTGTATGAATGGGTGTGAATGTCAATTACTTTAGTCCTGATGGGCAGGTGGCACCTTTTGCACGGTTAGCCCCTGCCATCAGTGTACGGATGTGTGTGTGTGTGACTGGGTGAATTACATGTAGTTTCAGCGTTTTGAGCGGTCAGAAGACCAGAGTCCATTTACCAATTGCCTTTGCGCCCAAATACTGAGGCTTGGTCAGTGGCCCTAAACTCGAACGATGATGCCTGTGAATATGCCTTTAGCGCCAGTTTTGGACTTGTCAGGGACGGCTTGTTAATATAAATTCGTCACATGAATGGTGTCCTTTCAAAATAAACTTCCGTCTTCACAGGAAATAAGGCTTAGGCACTTGCGAGAGTGTGCATCGGTATCGGAGGCCGAGGGGCACTGACAAGTCGGGGGTGAGAATGCCGCTTGAGATATGCGGCCAATGGCAGACTTATACCCACAGACTACATCTGGTGAGTCAGACCTGTTACATCGAGACAATGTTGTCCCACTGTAGAGAGTTAATTTTACAGGTAAATGACACTGAATAATAACTAACCTATTTGTAGCCAGTCGCAAGGCATAACGCAATGTTGCCATGAGATGCAACATTGGAAATGTTTTTTTGCAGTTCATTCAATATGGATATGAAGAAAAAGGATAACACAAATGAACACTAGTAGTTCAGCAAACTCATGGCTATATGTTGCAGTACGTTCATAATAATCATCTCAAGAGGGAATAATGAACTCTATTCATGCTGTGGGAGCAATCACAACACCGGGGGGAAAAATGGGCCGAGAAGGACACTTGGGTGGAATGACGGAGGAGGAGGAGTGGAAAGGTCTGGGAGGTCAGGGCGCCTGCATTGTTTCTTAGCATGCTCCAGTTCCAGCCGTCATCCCAGCTCTTTGTTTAAGCCTAAGCACAGGGGGTGTCTGGCTCCTAGACTCTGTTGCCAGAGGCTGGAAACCTAAGGGTCAGCGGATTTTCCAATACACTGCTCAACAGTGGACCATTCAGGAAAAAATACTCTGCTGTACTCGTTCAACAGGCGTCAAGCTCAGTTTGGGCCGTCACGCTCAGGCCATGCTGATGGCCGACATGACGGGTCAATGAGCCGTCAGGCAGTAATGAAAGGAGAATTTAGATAAAGTAGAATTGGCAATACAACAATGTAAAAAGAACAAGTTCCTCACCACTTATTGTTTTTTGTTTTTTTGCTGGGAATAATAAACCACTTAACCGAGTATCTCTCCAAAAGTATGAAGTGTTTGGCCAACAAATGCTATGATTATAAAGTCATGGCAGGAACAAATGATCACCCAAAAAGTAATCAATCTTCTCGGGACTTAAATACACACAATTATGATTTGTTATAGTTTCACCCTGAGTGCAAGACAGTTAGTTTTAGAATGTTAGTCTGTGCATGCAAACAAAAGCATTGGCTGGCTGATGCCTGAGCAAGGTGGTCTGAATGAATCAACAGGGGGGTGGGGGGAACAGAAGCTGTAAAATGCATCCGTCTGAGAGTCCATCATTGTTATCAGACTGACTGGAAAAAAATGTAGTTGGTTCCAAGAAAAATGACTTTCAGACTCTATCACCGAGCGTAGCCCTGTAGCCACATTCACAGTGACTAAAGCCTTTTTTAGAAATCCATTGTCACTGTTTTGGTGATATTTCTAAGAAATACTCTGACAGCTATTTTTGAGAAACCGTCAGCAAAGCTTCTCAGCATGCAGAGGAAGGTAGAGTTTAAATGAGCGATGGGACTCTGAAAAGCACATTTTGTGTGGGGCCGACTTAAGTAGCGCGAAGTACGCTGCAGCAGACTGAAATCACAGCACACTGGAGTTAACAGGTAGGGTTAGTTTATTGAAGGTTCCCTCTTGCAAAGCAGTAGAAACTATTCTTGAGTCAGTTTTTTGCAGGAAAAAAAATGTTTTACTTGCTTTGAGAGCCAAATGCCATGCTGGTCTAGCATGCCCTGAACAGAGCAGAGCATGTGATGATCAGTAAGTAGTCATTACCTTAGTATCTTACTGGAACACAACAGTCATTTTTCATGGAAAATATTTGGCTGAATGTACTTTGTGGGGTGATTTTGATCTTGTTTGTGTCGACATTTGGTCACAATTACTGATTTACAACTGAAATCTTGGTTTCAGGGGTCGTATAACTGGAGGTTGGCGACAGCAGCATAACTCTTAGCATGGATGGAGTCACTTGTGTGTATGTTCTCTTTTTGTTGCCTTGTCGCAATGGGACAATTTTCACACCAGTGTAAGTTCTCCCACAACACCAACAAACGCTGGTGTTAGCAACTTTCAAATGACTCCCCTTAGGCTACACTGAGCAGATGCTATGATGCGGAGCAGCTTGGCTTTACAGTCATATTTTGATGTTTTATACAGAAACATGCATTTCAACCAGACAAACACAGAGCGATTCACATTTTAATATCTTATTAAGAAATGTGTGACTACACTATTAACTTTGAATGGTCAAACAACGCAGTTAAAATGCTGTGTCTAGACTCTACGGATGTAATCGAAAGAAAACACTGGCCACACAAACATTTCAATTTCCCACACTGAACAAACACTTGCCTGTACAGAGAGGATGGCTTAATGCTGAACCTCTTAGTGCTGACAATGTTGACGTGATAATGCGATGTATTTCTTTGGCAACCAATTTCCATAATCTCTCTGAAATCGCAACGTCTCCAGATTCACAGGTCAGACGATTTTAGCCTCCATCTCTCTCAGTGATGGCTGCTCATCACATTTCTTTTTACTGTGTCGCTGATCGTACTGTAATACCACATTCCCCCAAAAATCCCCTGATAGTTCACATTTCTGACTGTAGGAACACATGTTCATAGGCAAACTAGTGGTAATAGTGATGCTGTGTGGGCGATGCCTCCTACAATTTATATTAAGATAAATAATCACATTTACCCTGATAACAAAACATGTGCAGCAATACTTATTTTTCACTCAACAATGCATGTTTTTTTTTTTTTTTTTTTTACTATTTTCTTGATAAAAAAATCTTATTTTACACCATTTAAGTTTGCGGTGTGCATCTACTTATTTATTTTTAATTTTATATTTTAAAATATATTTTTTGATTGACATCCACATTTATGTTTAAGCTTTGTTATGGTTTATATATTTCACTGAAGAATATTTTAACTTAAACCAATTTTTGAGAAAGCACATTACTTTTGTACTTTTTTGTTTATGTGACATGAATGACTGTGCGTGAATGGGTGAATGCTGACTTGTGTTGTAAAGTGCTTCGAGAGCTCGCTAGGACTAGAAAAAGTGCTATAGAAATGCAGTCTATTAACCATTTAATGTTGACTCAATCATGAACTGCGTATACCTGTTTCAGTACAGTAAGATATACTTAGTGTTTGTCTGATTGGTTGTTTGACCCTCTCATTAGATGTCATTTGTTGTCAGTGTATAGATATTTATGTAAACGTGTGATATGGATACATTTTACTCTGCAAGAGAAACATTTTTTTGGTAATTCTAAACTTCTTCAGTTTATTGTCCAGCCCAGTAGCATTATAGTTTGAACAGAAGAGGGTACTTTGGCTCTCAACCTGGCAGAAAAAAAAATAATATTGAGTGTGCAATCACTTATACGTGACACCGCTCCCGGAGTACAGTCAGTCAGCAGGGGACCTCCAGAGTCATTTGCTTTCTTTTCTATCTGATACCAGGTGTATCCCAGTCTCTTAATGTCAGGCTGGCGATCCTGTCGCCAGGTGTTCCTTGGCGGGCCTCTTTTCATCTTTCCTTGAGGGTTCCATGTTGAGTCTTGCCTGCTCTGGTGGTTGTTGACACTGTTTTTTTGTAGCGAGCACACTATCTATCACCATCTGCTTCCAATTTTGTCTGCCGTAGGTAGTTGTTGTGTGCGGAGTGTACAACACCTCATACAAACTGCACCGACATTGCCACCTGTCTTCTTGACCCCTCCGTTTTCTTCAGAGATTCTCGGACAGGAAGGGTTTTATGGATTGGTCCACTACACTATGAAGCCAAGGTTATGGCAGGGCCAGTCATGTCAGCTCTCGTCATCTTACTCTTCAACTGCTCCAGTTCATGCCCGGACCGACCCCGGCGCTACATCCAGACATTCAGACTCTCAGTGCCTGCCGCAGTGCTTCACTCTACTATTAACATTCTGATTGCTGTCTTGTTTCCTTTGCTTGGCCAAGCACTTTATTTCCAAAAAGAAACTGGCCTCAGCGCTGACCTTTCCATTTGCAGGAACAGAGCAATCGTTCACAAATCACACTACTAAGTGTAAAATATCCAAACGGTTTGATATTGCAGGCCTAATGAAATGAGTCGCACTTCTTTGCTGCAATTATAGGAAAAGGTCAGTGTCATAACTGATGTTGAGCTTCAGCATGATTGTCCTACTTCACATTATCCAGTGTTTGGCCCATAAAACATCAGCATAGGCCATATTGTATGACATTTTGTCAGTATGCATTTTCACACTGTCAGAAAGGACAAATTTTTGGTGGATGCTCAGTTTGGAGTTTACTTTGAAATGAGTATTTTATGGTACATTTGGCTCAGTTATAATTCAGACGTTTATGAGTTTGAGGGATATTAGTGGGCCTCAGCCCGTGACGGGGAAAATTACCCTTACTTGTAATTTTGTATTTCTTAGCAAATGTAGCCCATGAAATCAAGGAAAAGAGGAGAGTATGAAAATAAATGATATTCTGCAATAGCAAGAAGGCTTGTATTGACCAGTGTTTTATTTCTTACATAATGCCAATTTATAATCTATGTACACCCACCGTAGACAAGTTAGCCTAAGGGGTTAGGTTTAGACAACAAAACTACTTGTTTTAAAAAAGATCTTGGTTTTACTTAAAACGACTTCAAATATGAAACAAAACAAAATTGCAAGTCAGATGGGCATGAGTTTCACTCACATTATAAGTTTTGATAATGGCTCGTGAAATTGCTGTTGGGCTGTTATCAAAAGACTTTAAGTAGGTACACAGTCACTTTAACATTCAGCAGGCAGAAACTCTCCAGTGTGTAACCCAATTTCATAAATATTCATCTGAGGCATCTAAGTTGAGTGTTGGCTCATTCAGTATTTAGTTATGCACAATGCTAATACATTATAGAAATGAGAGATGCGGGTCATAGCTGTCAAGTCAGTGATGTTTTCATCATAACAAGAAGGTTTAGTTTTGGTGATTTGTCAATAGTCATAGTGGTAGGAGCTTGTTTAAAGGTTGCTTCTGCTTTTAAGTCAGTAGATAAGCACATGTCAAATTTAACAACTACTACCTTATGTTTGTGCCACAGCTACAGTTGTACACTGTAGCTCAAAAGCACCACCGTTTGAGTCACTGTGGCTATGAGAAGTGCACATTTCCTTTTGTCACAATTTTGTTTTTAAAACTTCAAAACATTGTCTCTTATTGGAGTGAAATGTAAACCCTTTGGCTAGATATTTAATGCAGTACGTCTGATTCAAAATGTTCACCCTTAGAAATTAGATTGCTGAATGTCTCAAATTGATTACCTAAGTGTCTCCAATCTTTACAGCTCTGAATTTAATGCAGTTGGTTATAATGGGTAAGTTTGCCTAAATTATGAATAAAACATTTCTCACTGACCTCCAGATAGTTTTCATTTTACTTGTCAAGGTTTTGAAATATCAGTCTGAGATTTCTGCCTCCACCCACACTATTAAAACAATTTGCATTTAATATGTGGTGATCACAGCATTGCAAAGTGGAATCGTACTGCAACATGTTGTTGTGGCTGGATTTCTTCCTTTTATTGCGTATTCTGCTCGATGATGATTAACTTCCTTAAAACCTAACTCTGTATAAACTTCACAACTATTTCCTGTCTGACTGCTAGTGAGGCGCCACAGGAACTTACTTACGGACCTCAGTAATTGACCACCCACAGAATACCAGAGAGACTGGATCAAAGTTCAATTCACGTAGATTTATTTGCAATGCACAGATTACAAATAACTCGAGTTGCTGTCCGGAAGTACAACCCACGAACATTCAGATTGACATAGTTTTTATAATGACACATTCTGATTTAGGTTCAGCCCCTGGTCCCACCCCTTATCCCCGCCCCTTAACCCCGCCCCTTATCCCCGCCCCCTGCAGCCTTTTTGACCTCGTATCAGGTGACCTAATGTCTCACGCACGCCATTTTAACCAGTTGACGCCGTCTCAATAACGAAACTGATTATTTCACTGTCTGCCTCATGTTTATTTTCCCGCGCCATAATATTCCCCCGTTACTAGCCATAATATCCACAACAACTGAGCCTAAGGCGCTAACTTATCGTGACCTTGTCGTCTTCTGCCTTCACTGGGCTCTCTTCTCTGTCCCTTATCTCCTGAGTCTGTCTACCCCCCCTTTCTATGGGCCTGCTTACAGATCTGGTTCATGTATGTAACTTATAATACTATGTCAGTGATTAACAGATACATAAAACTATGAATATTGTGCTCTTAATAACCCTAATATATGTGTTAATGCGGCTTCATAGTTTTCCTAAGCGTAAGACATTTATTAAGCATAAACATAAAATATTTTCCTTCCACAATGTCATTTTTAGAAACCATGTTCTCAAAACTTTGGATAAATCTATAAAACCTCATGGTCAACAGTTTCCAATGGGACAATGTCTTTGGTAGAAAGCACTTCAAATGAAAACGGACAGAATGGTGTTATCTAGAATTTATGGAAACTCTGAGCATAAATCTGAGCGATGGATATTTCCAAACATAGATGAATAAAACCAGAAGATAGCATTGCTGTAAGTGTAATTTTGCAAGAACTGACGTTTAAGGCTGCAGTTGCACAAAATCAGGCTTTTCAACTTGGGTGATGGGGACCGCAGGGGATGCTCACATGGCGAGAAGTTGAAACAGGATCAACTTTTGGAGAAACGTAACCCAAAATCACGCTGCTGCGACCAATCACATAACCTGCGATGGACAGCTGTACAACCCAGCCACGAGGGAACAAAAGACTATAATCGTAGTGCAGTCGTTGGACGTTAAATTGACCGTTAATAAGTGACACTCCCACGCCGTCGCAGAACCCATGCGCTAAGCGCCTGATTTGGTGTAAGTGCAGCTTAATGGTGAGATTGAAATGAGAAAATTAGGGAACAAAAATCATTTGGAGTACAGTGCTGTCACAGTATTTTTCCCGGGAGTTGTTTTTTGTCTTGCTTTGTGACATGATGTGTTTGCATAGAAGCCAAGACATGTGACAGTCAGCAGCCCCATGTTATGCATTTGTTCAAGTTGGTGTAAGACTTCATCTGAAATAAACTGAGGATGACTCTCAATTGTCTCATTTTGCTGCTTGCAGTCATGCAAGGTGTGGCGGTGGTTTGTGTCTTCTTGGTGTGAGAGATAATTATGATGAAATGATTGATGTTTCACCTGAACGGAACGTGGGCCGATGGCATGTTCCATTCTCCAATGTCGCAGCGAGTCAGAGGAGAGCTTAAAGCCAGCGTTAAATAATCACCAGGTACGGTTAAATTGGTTGTAAATTGAGTAACACTTAAAACCCTGGTATGGCCCTTCAATTACCATCCTGGGGCAATACATATCCCAAGATTTTAATTTTAAATTCTCAACGATGCTACCGTTTACAATTCTGCAGTTTAACTATTCAGTTGAACATTTCCCAGTGTTATGTTTTCCCAAAAATGTCCATGGTTGAGCACTTATCAAGTGGTGCAGGAAAGAAATTTCCGAGTGTAGGCATAGAATTTAACTCGCAGGGGAAAGTAGCCTGTATTCTTGGACAAGGAATTAATATTTAATTTCAAGCCAACAGCAGCATTGGGAATAGTTTTCTAAAATAAATGCAAGGGAAAAGGCAGGGTGTTTCTATTTAAAGCTCTCTAAACATGACCCCGTTGGAGGCTAAGGCTACTTTAGGAAGAAGTTCCCAGGCAATGGAAGCTGTTTCCTTCCCAGGGGATTACATTCCACTGTTGATCCCCCAAAGATGGATTAGAATCCTCAAGGAGAGAATGTATTTATTGACAATTTACTTCTGGTATGCTACGTTATTTCAGTGTCACAGATAAGAAACCCAATGTTGTGCAACCAACCAAAGAAGCAGCTGTAATGGCGAGATTTGCATTAAATACTCTTAAAGGGAAACTTCACCAATTTTGAACATTAAACGTCATTTCAGCAGTCATGTGTAGTACTACTCAGCCTGTGAAGTCCAATGGAGCTTTGTTGAATCTGAGAACATAAACATATACTAAATCCCTGGATTACCTTTAGATAGTCATCCATTGATCCTTTTTCATGTATAATCTCAAATGTATACAGAAACTGCAAATGGTCTTCTACAATTTCATTTTGGTTAGATCTCATGAGATAATGAGTGAGTTTTTTTTGCCCTTGAACACAACACATACCTAAATATAATCAGCAGATTGCCATGACATTTGCTGAGCACATACTGTATATGACCCAATATACAGTGTCTGCATTTTATTGTCCTCATGGTCCTTGCTTTAGGATTAGCCACAGAACAAACTACATGTTCGGCTCCAAGAAGAGCTTATTCATCAGTATGATGTTCTTAAGGGGTTTATTGAGCACTGCAGCTTGTAGGGGCAGTCAGCACAGCTTTCAACTTTTGGTGGTTGATTTGCTGTGAAGTCTGTTTTTTTTTTTGTGTGTCAAACAGGTCATATGGTTGGGGTAATGCAATGTGTTAGGCTTTCCAAAATATGAGGAAAGGAACATCCAGCCATTATCTTCTGCTTATCCGGGGCCGGTTTTTGGGGGCAGCAGACTTAGCAGGATATTCCGGACATCCATCTCCCCTGCAACTGTTCCAGTTCTTCCTGCAGGATCCCGAGGTGATCGCATCTTCATCACAACAGTCCGGTACAGCGCATGCATCACGGCTGAGGCCACACCGAACTGAAATCCACCATTTTCCAGCAGAGAACCATGGCCTCAGACATAGGTACTAACTCTTCGAGGTACTGAATGGACCATGGCCACTAAAAATAATTGCTCATTGTAATTGTGTTTGTGATTTTTTATGTTAGAAGCAGATGAAAAGCATTTTTCACAGTTTTATCAGGAAATAGTTTTTCCAAAACCGTAATGACAGGAATTACATGATTAACAAATAGTTGTGTCCTTCTCATAACTTACTATGAAACACTCCTAATTTTGAGACTATTAAGGACTCCACATATCCCTGGACTGACACAATGAAGTGCATCTGGCTCACATGTGGCTGTTTGTGCGCGGAATGTGTGAGGACGCAGTGTGGTCATAGTCCCAAAAAGCTCTTCTTCTTAAATTGTTGTGGCGTTTTTGACAGCAATTATTTCCAAGCAGCGCACCATAAAATTACCATTAAAATTGCTTCAAACGACATGACACGATTTTCTGTTGGTTTGATTCCTTTTAAAAACGTCTTCGGATTTGCTGGTGCTTTTACTTCACTTGAATAAATAATGAAACCTTTCCTTCCGTTTGACAAAGTAGACAGCAAATGAACCTCAACGAATAGTGACAAGCGTGTACAGTACAGGACGAACATCTGCCGCATGACGTCAATCTCATCCTCTCTCTCTCGCCTTCTGTTATTCCGTTCACTGAAGTACCTTGTTCCCCCTCATTTGAATTATTTACCATTTCTTTAGTGGTTGCCTGTTATTTATCAAATGAGCTTTTTACTAAGTGTGTTCCTTTCATCACCTTGATGCTGGTTTTTGCATCATTTGTATGACAGTTACAAAAGAGAACCTTCTTGTACCCACTCAAGACCGGAAAAAAAAATAACAGGTGGAGATGACTGCTCTGTTTTTAATATCCAAACTAACCATTTTCTGAAAGGCGCATTTTCTTCAGAATGATATGTGTGGATTAGTGAAAACTTAGCAGACTGCATGAGAATATTTCTGCCATGGGGAAAGACATTTCATTGCATTGAGAGATTAGTGTGGCGCGTGCCTCAGTCACTCACTCTTTGTCAGGATAAATATTCCCCATGTCTGGAGGCCAGGCAAGCGGCTGGAATCAGTGCTTCAGTTTTCACCATGCTTGAGGTGCTGCTGTGTCTTGTACCAAGTCATTACCGTAACACTGCGGGAGGAAAGTTATGCACAGAGACGACTTCCTGAGAGCGCTTGCTGAGCCTACCGGACAAAGCCACTAGTGTGAGGGTTATTTCAGGTCAGTTTGCTTTGCCTGTTTAGCATGGGGATCGTCACTTGAGCTTACTTTAACCGACTTAATTACCCTGACACCCTCCAGTCCCCCTGAATTTATCATCTTCATCCAAGTCCAGGGAGTGCAACTAAAGCAATAACATCACTTGGGCCAAACCAATGGCTTATTGATTGGCACCCGATATAGTAAGGGACATGTCTCGGCTGTAATGGAGTGGGACAGTAGAGTTTGTCAGGAAAAGGAGAGGTATCCACTGCTTTTCTCTTCCTATTTTTTAAATTTCCTATCTTAAGTTAATGAGAGGCAAAGGTTCCCCGCTGCACATTTCTAATTGCCCTCATGTCGGCAGATGAAATGGCCGAGAGCAGCAATTTATTGGGTAAATCAACATAAGAAGGAAAACGGTCAAGGACTGCCAAGCCACTGAGGCCCACCAACTGCGAGCTTGATCATTAGTCTGCGACTTGTGATGACCTGGCATCTACACGATTACAATGGGACTCTGCAAAGAGGAGTTCTGGAACAACCCGCAGCTGCTCAGTCCCAATGCAATGATTAACTGCTGTGATTGCAGTTTCTTTATTACCAATCTAATATTCATGTATTCACTGATAAATATCACCCAAATGTAAGTGGTCAGTGATCAGAACTTCATGAAATTCATTTTTTTGCTTATTCTGGCAAATGGCTGATATTTACCTGAGGTGGCAACAGAATGGCCAAGCACTCACATAGGACTACACAGCAAAGCACAACGTTATGTTGGCTACTACAGTAAGCGTAAGTCCGCCTACATAAGGCTGGGCAATATATTAATATCATTTTAACATTGTGAGACTGGATATTGTCTTAGATAATATTGTAATATGGCTGAAATGTGTGAACATACCAGACTGGGTAGAGTCAAATAATAGAACAGCTATATTATAGCAACATTATCAAAAGACTCAACTTTTAAATGTTTTGTAAATGTGCCGATGGCCAACCCTGCAATGTCGTCGCAATATAGATATTTAGGGATATTTGGGTATATTTGATTATCTCCATCTCACCCAGCCCTTCACCCACATTAGCTGATCACATAGTCAATCATTACTTGGATTAATAACTGTAATATAATGAATGTTTTGGAAATTGTAATCTCTTACACTACTCGTTACCAGGGAAATTTATAATATTACTGTGATGCGTTACAGAGTAACGCGTTACAACCCAACACTTACCACCAAATAACTTGTTTTTTGGCATGCAAAAAAAGCCTTGTTGGAATGAACAAACCAGGACTAGGATCAGTTTATAGTATAATGAGAAAATATTTTTAAAAATTAGATTTAGAGCCAAGCTACTCTTTAAAACGTCTTCCTCTCTGTTTTCACTGTGAAGACCAACAAACGATTCCAAATGAATAGAAATCAGTCTTAAAAAAACAACAACAAAAAACAATAGAATTCTGTAAATTAAAGGTGTGGATAAATTTATAAAAGTAAAATGTACAAATTGCTGCTGGAATCCAATGTATACACAAATAAATGGTACGTATACGTGTGTCTTTGTCTTTTTGTGTATTGACACTCTATCATCCCTTGAAAACACTTGGCTTTTTGCTGTATTTCCTAGGTGGTATTTTTTATATTAACTGTGCAATTCCCTTAGTGAACACAATAGCCTTGCCTCCTTTACCAACGCAGAATCCGTCACACATGCAGAACTATTTAAAAGAGCATCTTCTCTCTGTGTTGGTTTAATCCTGACACGTAAAGAAGATGATCATCTCAGAAGGCAATACCAAGAATGCAAGTCTGCTCTTTTTTACTGCCACCGTAGTAATTAAGCTACTATGAGCACTTCCCGCATGAAATTTTTATACTTCTATGCCATAACTGCCAGCTAACTGTGCACTGCAAAATGAGGCAAAATTAAACACAATCAAATTTGCACAGCTGGCAGTGAGGGCAGAAGAATGGGATTGTCATATTGTTGGCATGGGGAAATGTTACCAAAAAAAAAGCAAGCAGCTTGTTCTTTCTTGTTTTTAAGTGGGATCACACTTGGCAGAACTATAGTCAGTCAGCTCTCAGTTCAGGCTTGTGCCGTGTTTTCAGGTTGGTTTGCTTAAGGGTGAGGTTGAAGATAATCTACATTTTCTCATCGTAAATACCAATCCTATCCACTGAAAATTACAATCATTAATACTCCTAATTTGCAACATGTCGAAAGGACAGAAAATGATGAATTAAAGCACCAAACAATAAAAAAGATTAAATGAAGTTCAAAGCTATCAAATACTATTTGGACTCATATTATTGACAGTAGAAATGTAAAACTCAGATTAAGTGTTGATTGTAAGCATCAGTGCTATCAGACAAAAGTCTAACACACCCCACTACCAAACGAGGAGACAGGCAGGGGTGCATCTTAATGGTGTCTGTAGGTCTTACAAAAGTCTAACACATGGTGAACTGTGGTTCTTGTGAGGAAACCAGTAATGCTAACTATTTTCAGATTCCAATCTAAACTTTTCTTTGCCTCCCAATAATGAGTCTGTCTTTATCTACATTCTAATAAGCAGTGAAATGTCTTTTAAAAACTCTTGAATAGAAGGTGATGAAAATTACAGGGCACTGTTCTTAATGCATCTTCAGTTCTTCAGTTTGGCTGGGACTCAACCAAAGCACAAAGGCAGATGTGAAAGTCTCCCAGAGCGTGTCAAAATGAGCTGAAGGAACAAAGAGGAAAGATATGGCCGCGACTTGGCGAGCATTGATTCAATTTGGGGGAAAGAAAATATCGTTAACATTTTTCTGGAGGTTTACAAAAACCTGAAAAAGGCCATGAAGGTGTGTGTTCTTGCCTTAAAGGTGACTTCGATCGTTTCTGCATTTTTAAAGAAGGAAGGAAGGAAGGAATGCTTGTAGTGATTGTTGATATAAAGAGCTAGTGTTCTGTGACGAGCAAGGACAATGAAAAGTATACTTGTATCACAAATCTGTATGTGAATGGCAAGAGCTGTTCTCCTTATATTGAGAAGACCAAATATGCATAATGTGGTGTATTGTAGGCAAGGCACAATCATTAAGCAATACAGCACACCAACAATAGATGAACAACTCAAATTCAGACATTAGCACATTGGCAAACAATGGGCTTCTTGAGAAAAGGTAATGTAGCCCGCAGAATTGCATAAAGGATTGAGATAAAGTGGCACGGAATGCAAAAGCATTGGAGACACCAGTGACAGAAAAGACATCTGGGAACAGAGTGGGAACAACAATCACGGAGATGACGATGAACGCTACTCTGATGTATCTATTCAGCTGCAGTGGCAGAAAAAAAAATGTTGTTCAAACTCTTGTTTCCTGCATGTGGAGTCGTCTTTGCTGCCATCTCTTTAATCATCTCTTCAAGACATCTCTTCAATATTCCTGGACTGATTTAGCCTCTCGTCTATTTGTATTTTGTACAGTGATTCTGCTGAATGCTACCTTCATCAATACAAAAATGCAGTTAATCAGTGGCATCACTAATAAACATCAGATGCCTGGAAAGTACAACGTAGAAACACCACAGCAATGAAAGCTTTATAAGAAATGGATGTAATATGTATAAAATAATATTGCTGAAGACTTTGCAGACTAAACCTCATTCAAAACCATTATGAGTATTCCCTGATAGGAAAACAAAAGAAACTAATGTGTATTTTCATGACTATAAAAGGGGATTGTATGCAGTAAGGTCATGCTGTTAAACCCATCCACTATTCCTTTCCTGCCATTTTGCTCAGGACTCATGCTGAAGCAGTCACTCATGCATGTCTGCCCTAACACATCATTGCAGATCAAAGCATGGCTGGGTTATGTAAAGCTGAAGGGGCTAATAGAGTGACCACATCCAATACAAAATGTATTACTGTGCATTTGCCTCTGACAGGGATTGATGGGATACATTACCCAATGAAATTGGGGGCTTCTGCAACACAGGCATACTTACTCCAATCCAGCCCCCGTGCTGCAGACTTTTCTTGTGCTACTTGAGCATAAAGGGTGGCTAGATTTGATCTATCGGTAAGCTCTAAGTGGATGTGTTCCTCTATATGCAATAAAAAAACAAGTTTGGTTAGTGACACTCAAGGCATGTTTTGGGAAACAAACTGATATGACATCAATGTCCACCCGATAATCAGACTGAATTGCCATTTTGCCTTATTCATTATTTTGGCCCAACCCATCAGTAGTGAGGAGTGACTGACATATCTGTCATCCTGTCCATGTCATTTTCAGCTGACATGGATGTTGAGGCGGCGGTTGCCAGGAGCAGTTAGCGTTTATTATGCCAATCAAGAACTACGCTGATTTCAGATCTGTTGTTTGTGTAAGTTGTCGAATAACAACCTGTTCAGCGGCATAGATCTCATCCATTCATTTTGGAAAATTAATCAAACCACTAACTTCCTCTAATAGTCCATTTCCCCTTACTTTTATTTATTTTATTTTCGCTCTATGTCAGGCAGGTAAAGGGGGCATCGCTACAGCTCAGAAAGCTATCAGAGTTGAGACTGACATTTAGGACAAGGAGCAGAGGACATCGTGGATTACCTAATATTTTAGAACATGCTGTCAGAGTGCAAAGCGTCCTTGCATCAGTCCACTGCTGAGGGACTGCGACAAAGAGTGGCAGTTGTGATGATAAAAACTGAGCCGCGGGGAGTCATAGAGTGAAGTGTATTTTTGCCCCAGTTGCCCACTGATGCCAGCAGGGACTGAGTCACTGCTGCAATGACTTTCACCTTGGACCATGTTGGCTGGAGTGTGTTCCTGATGCCACTGTAGAGGAGTGCTGGTGTGTGTGACAACAGGGTCATTTAAACGGCCCTCAGTCATTGACCGGCAGATATAGCAATTACTAGTAGGAACATACAATGGCATTGACTGTAAAGCATGCCATATATCTTTTGTGCTGCAGCAACAGAACATGGGAGGCCACTCTTGAAGTCCACTCGTTGTGATGAACTAAAAGAGGTGCTGCTCACCTTCAGGCTGTAAACTAAACGATATGACTGTACTGTGATGAAACGTATCAATGCTGGTATTTGACATTCCTTGCCAAATCTTTAAAAATCTGCATTTAATGGGTTGGAAACGGCTCAACATACTAGCTACTGTTTTAGATTGGCCCTGAACCTTGGAAAGTCAAGGCTGACATAGAATTGACCAGTTAAGACTTATCTATTTATTTAAATTTGTATTTAAATAAAACTAAACAAAAGTATAATGCCCTCTCATCAGAGGTGGGTGGCTTTACCCTATTCAAACATTTGCTAACTTTAGCCTTGAACTAACTTAACGTTGCCACTCAGAGAATGCCCCCATCCTCTCTTGCCCTCGCCCTGCCTCGGCTCTGAGAGCTCTGGCTTCGGGCATTATGGGTGCTGGGGCTAACGGCTTAAATTGATACGGCTCTGGACTTCCACGGCCCTCCAACACACTAATGTCAGCTTCATGGGATGCTGGTGGGGAAAAGTCCTCCACATCAAAAGAGCCCTCTGTGGCATAGGTGCATTACAGTTGTGTGTAATGTAATGGGACATGCTGTGGCAGATGGTTTTTGGTGGGTATTCAGACATGTTTGCTTCCAGTTGAACATGATAGGGAGCTTAAGCTAACAGCCAGGTAAACACACCCACTCCCTGAAGCTGAGCTGGTTTTAACTGCTGACTGTTTTCATGCTTTTCCCATTAGGCTAGTCAAACCTCATGGGATGCGTCGGAGGCTAGAAGGTAACCACGGCTGTGCCTTTGTTAAAATAACGAGGGGCTATATAATCCAGCAGGTTTTTGGCAAAAGCGGATGCCTCTTCTTTTTAAAAATAATATATATATATATATATTGTGAATCACAGTTTGAGCTGACCTTGGATTTAGACCAATTGCGTCCAGGTCCAACACTACAGCCTTGTTTGACATATATTGTCTAAAGGTGAATTGAGTAAATAAATTATCTTTAATCTACTCTTAAAAAGCTTTATTAATCCCATGCTACCTAGCGATGTATTTAGCCTATATGAGCTGTTGTCAAATTAAAAAGTCTATGCATTTCGATTGCCGTTGTCACACTCAATAAAAACTATGATCTCAACTAAATGGAAAGCAGGCAAGGCAGACGAGCACTATATCATGTTGACAATTGCTAATGAATATTCCATGTGCCAGAGAGGCTGAGTGTGGAGCTTTACTGCCTCCTAGATGATGTGAAACAAGACCCCAGGTAGAGGATTTACACTAAACATCATAAACAGCCGTGCACTTTCCTCTATATTCCACAGCATATGAAAACTACTTTGAGTTTATCAAAAGCGCCAACTTTTTTCTTCCCTTGAAAAATAAGTTATGCCTCTGGTGGTTCACAGACAAAAGCATTGTCACGGCATCTGGATTACACCATTTCACAGCAGGTCTCACTTTTCTTTTTTTTTTAGGAAGAAAAGCGAGAAAGCAGGAGTATAAATACAAAGAACATTGCCTGCATTGCAAAGAATCTTGCTGATGCCTTCTTCTCCGGATTGCTCAGCAGCTTCCTCAGTTTGCAGTGTGGGGCGTGAGAGTAACGAGGAGACTGGACTCCCTCATGATCAATTACTTTACTTGTCAAACTCGCAACACCACCAAACTTTTTGCCAGTGACCTTTCACCCTGGAACACCGGCTCTCATACTCGTTTCTTGCTTTGCCAGCAGTGATCCCTTTAAGTTGCTGTTGCACACATTTGGACCACCAGATGGCCATTCATCTTGAATAAAATAAAATAATAAAAAAAACCAGTAATCTTAAGAGTAAGAGTAACTACATTGCAAAGACCTCATTTCAAAGCACTACTGTGTTGTTGGAAAACCTCTCAGCCAGATAGGTGTATGTCTTTTTTCGTGGGTGTTCCTAATAAAGTAGATACTGTGTGTAGTTTGTTAAGCAGTGTGTTCAGTAGTTATTTGTGTTTGCTCGAGGCACTGTTTTAGAACGCCTATGGCAAAAGCAAACTTATCTATATTTCATGCAGAATCTCAAGAACTATAGGCTGTAACCTCAGAAGGGTCCAGCATCTAAAAGGAAATTCAGTTTTATTTTACTTTGGTCGTATGCTACAGAATGCAGACTGTCAAGAATGCTGTCTAACCAGGGCTATAGAGAACATATTTTGTTGTTGAAATGACAGGGTTATAACTCATGTTGTTTGCCCGAAGAGATGCCATTATAATCCTGTGCTTAGGCTTCCTTTCTTGAAATCTCTACAGCTGATTGAATTGTAAACATGACCTATAAGATTAATGGCTCAGTCTATAAAAATAAGACCCGTGTAGGAAAAAGAATAGAGATTTCCTTGAAACAAAACTGCAGTTATGCTGTCCTTGCCTCAGTGAGTTTTCCAAATATTTAAACATTAGGTGTGACCGAATGAAACGTTCTAAATGTGTTTGCATTCACGTTTTCTACAGGCTCTCCTGAGATTATAGGTTTGGTCTTTTGAAAAAATATACTGTCCTTGTCTTTAAATCACTGCCTCGGAGTATGGCTTAATCATACCTCTGCCTTTAATCATCATGACTCTTGTTAACTAAAACTATTACTGAAACCCCCTTTTTCAGGCTGCCTTAATTAACGCCATTTGGTTGCATTGTCCAGGACAAACTGTATGTGGCAGGGCTCAACAAAGATGGATGAGTTCATTTATCAGGCCTCATGTTTTGCTAACACTGTGTGGCCGAGTGCCCAGCAGCCCACGTAGAGTCTCCAGGTCAGTTTAACCTTGAGCACAGGGGGTATATCAGTACTATAAGCAGCTGTAACCCTGCCAAGAGGCAGGGGCACCTTTCACTGGCTGCACTACAATAAGCAGTCATTGTCAGTGAGTTACAATTGTTTTAAAATGGAAATGCCCTTATCCAGAAAGCTACAGCTAAGGTCTTCTTGTTCCAGTTGCAGATGTAAAGTATTTATACCATATCTAACATGGCACAGCTTTAACTCATGTTCTGCTACTAAAGCTAGATCAGTGTTCTTGAACTAAACCCACATATCTGTAGGATGCATCAAATGAGGTTCCTTACTCTTTCTGTACTGCCATCAACAGGGCCTTCGGGGATGACGTTGGTTCACCCATCCATCATGTTGATTTAGAGCAAGATATTTTGACAACCAGGGACCAGTTTTTAGTGACTTTGATTTGCTTTTTATAGTTCTGAGAGGATGTTGACCCCCAGACCTCTCTCAGCCATCATTTGGCTGAGAAATATTCCAAAAATATTGACTTTACATACAAAATATGTATGAGTGAGATTTTCATGAAACATGCCGAGGACAATTGTGATTTACATCAGAACAAAACGTTGCATTTTACCACTTCCAGTAAGTCGTCATGCAGCAATGCACTTGCCTGGGTCCTGACCTTTGAATCCGCCCACACTCCACTGAGTTCCAGTTGACTGATTCGTCTGGCATTGTGACATAAAACACCGGTTTTCTAGTATAAAAAGTAATTGTCCAATGAGTGCAGTGGGGGCACTAGAGATGACCAAATCAGTGCCAGGTGCAGGTTTAATCGAATCCCTTTCTTCCCATGGAAAGTTTGATGGAAGGCAATGTCTGAAGATGGTAATTGAGTTGACAATTCTGTCTATCAGGCAAGCAATGCACTGCATTGGCTCATCGACATGCACATTGTTAGTAGAATACTTGTCTCACAGTCCTGTATGTATTACTTAAATTGGACTTCCTGAATTGTCTTCTTCTATTTGAGACAGTGCCATTTCCGGTTTGAACACTTGCATGGGATAGGAAAACTAATAATGTGTTTCACATTGGAAGTAGTGCAAATCGCTCCTCAAAAACTAACATTGCATAATTTCACTTTGACAAAAAGCATTTACAAACAAAACTTTTATCATATGAGTAACACTTGTTTTTTGTGTGCTCGGAATAAAAAAATGAAGATAACCAAATCCATGTTAACCATTGCACAGCCACAGTCCCTTTTTAAGACTGCAGAGACAGAAAATGTACCTTCAACAAGGCATTAATCATGAAGTCAGCAGCAGTATGGCAAGAGGAATAAATCAAAGGCTGCTTTGGTTCCTGCCCCCAAGTTTGGCACCAAAACAAGACCTACTCATCACACAGAGCTGCGACTTATAGCCCGCAGGCATGGTTGTGACATTTCTCAGTTTTAAGATACAGAGGGGAAAATGCTAATGAAGTGGCTGGATGGAAAATGTCAGCTTTTTGAGGAAATGCAGCTCTATGTTTTGCGGTCGGTGCTCATGTGTGCCGTCTTGTCATGTTGGAGAGGCAGAGAAGTGACTACAGGCTGACTTTTGACTTTTTCTTCGGCCCCAGGGGCCACGGCAGAAACACAGAGCTCCAACAATGGCTGACTCTCTCTGCCTGGAAAGAGGTGGGGAGGTTGGGGGCGTTGGAAGGGGTGCTGGAGGGGTTTATCTTAGTCATGGTAATTGGTTTGCTGGTGTGGAAGTAGGATCATTCGAGAAAACCTCATTCAGTCTGACTCCCTCCCATTTATCTGTCTGGAAGGCTGCAGGGAGAAAGGGGAGAAGGATGGAGAGAGGGAGGGAGGGAGGGAGTGAAGGAGTGCTGCTGCAGAGGCATTTTCATACAAAGGCTGGAGAAAGTGAGTGAGTATGTCTGAAGGCTCAATCTGATGCCAGCTTGAAATGAAGGATACTTTTCTTTTTGCATCCCACCAAATAGTGCTTACTCTTTATCACTTGGCATCCCCGTATGATGCCTAATGCACCTGTTTGCATTCATGGGTGATGGGGTTGGGTGAGACTTCAATATTACAGGGCAGGAGAGCCACCATGAAATCATTTCTCAAGTTCAGATTAGATTAAATGAAGGCGGAAATTGAGTAGCCCTTTTTGGCCCGGCATTGTCTTTAAGCAGAATGGCTGATTCCCAAAGTGCCGTAATGCATATTCTTAGGTTATCGGTACAGGTTTTATTAACTGCCGATGAGGCTGATGAAAAGACCTGTGTGAGGAGTCTGGGCTCAGATACTTATACTTGGTATGTATCATGCCCGCCCTACAGCAATGTTGCTGAGGCAGCAGGATCCAGCTGCACAGCTATCTCCCCAATCACACAACATCAGCTGGCTGTTTTTAATGTGTCCCAAGTTGCAACCACTGTGACTGAGTACTGAAACCACTGCAGAGATGCTGGAGCACCCGTCCCGACGGGTCTGATCCCCAAAAATATTTCTATACACACTGTATTTTAATACAAAAATACAGTGTGTATAGACATAACACAAATACAAAATATATTTTTTTCTGTTATGAAAAGATAACTGCTTCTAAAGTGAGTTATTTAGGATAAGTGTTCATTTAAAGAATAATTATTTTTTTTAATTCTTTTTACAACTGCAGTCTATTTTTTCATCGTTTGGTCATTATTTCTTTCAGTTATGATAAAACTCTATTCACCAAAGTAATTACTGAGCTCTGAATACACGGTGACATCGCAACAACAAATCACAGGTTGTAAAACGAGCTGAAAGCACATGCTTAGTTAACACCGCATGACTTTAGCCTTGAAGTTAAAGCAGCACGTTGGTCTGTAAACTGATGGATAGTTACGATTGCCTTTGACCTTGGTCCATATTCGTTTGTTTTTCCAGATCACAGCACTGTCCTTTTTGAGTCCACTTTTGCAGTAATCGAAAGAGAGCCAAACCTGCAACAATTCTAGTTAATCAGTATCGTTAACCTACTGAATCAGCATGTTTTGGGCTGTTTGATTGGCTGAGTGGTTGCCTCTTGCATTCATTGTCAGCTCCACCTATGCCCCACCTTTTTGCCAACATTTTAAATGGTCTGGCTCCAGTTCCATGACAAAGAGTGCTCTGTTACCTGTTGAAGATAGGATTTGGATCAAGACATTGACTATTTCAAGGAAATGGGGTTGTGGGGTCAGTATGTAGGTTACTTTTCCCAACAGTCTTACATTTTCATGTTATATGTGTTTCATTATGTTCCTTCGCCTTCCATGTGGTGAAACCGAGCTGCAAAACATCCAGAGGATTTCCATTCGCTAGTTTAAAAAAAGGGGACTAGACTCGCAAGTAGTTTTCTTTTAATATTGATATTCTGATTATTTTAATCCACACCATAGCTGTATTTGAAGAGGACGGAGCCACATTTTTGGGAGTCTAATCCTCGTTTGGAGTAAACAAGGTTTTCGTATCACTTGTCCAAGTAAAATGCCTCAAGAAGTAACTGCATCTTGAGTCAAATAAAGTGTTCTTAACATGCTAGTGGTGAGTAAACCTTTAGACTCACCTCCATTAACTGGTAAACTATATTTACTGAGAGAAATGCACCTCTCAAATGTCTTTACCTCTGCAGCCCAATTTCACAGGTGATCGGACATGTTCCTCCGGCCCACTGTCCCAACTCTGTCCAATTTCTTGATGTTGCTATCATTCCGCTTAGGCCCACCTGCAATTTGTTCTCCTGGCCCCAATCTCTCTTTACGTTATGCCTATTTGATTTATCTATTTATATATCCATTTATTTCACAGTTATGTCATTGTTTCTCCATTTTTGAATGGAGCGGGGAATTTCCATGCGACACACGAGCGAGTCTTGTGAGGGTCCCTGCACACAGATGAATGATATTGGATGGGAAGGGGGAAGTCACCGCTGGGCTTTCTGTCTCAGGTTTCAAGGCCCGTACCATGCTAGTTGCTAGGGTGACAACTAGACTCCCACAGCGATACATCATCAAGCCTAAAAGCGAGTGTGATGGAGAGGAGAGAAATTGGAGTAGCAGATTTATTCATTTTTCATCTGAAGTCATTTGTGCCTCTCCTTTATGGAAAGAAACACAGCAGTTGCTCTATAAATGATCAACATTAAGAGCATAGAACAAAAAAATATGTCAATATTACAGAAAATACATATTATTTGTGTCCTCTTAAAGACAGAGCCTAAGAATGGTAATGGTTGTCTTTACAACACTGTGGACCAGAGCAAGATATTTCATACTTTACCTCTTTAAACCAGCAACACTTTCAGAGAAAAACTATGCAATTGTGCAACAGAAATACCAAAATCAAATGGACATACTGATATGAAATGTAATAAGCATATTCATGCTCCGAAGGGAATGAACTCCGATTGGAGGATATTTCAGTCCCGCTACTGGTAAGGCTTTAAGACTGACAACCAACCCTTACCTCAATACACCAATCACAGCTGGACTAGAACTCAGGACAACTGTCCTGTTGTAATACATGAGTAAGTGTTTCAACATATTAGCAAGACATCAGTTATCTGTGTTGTCTGCCACTGCCGGATACTTTTTCGTAGGCACACAGCGGAACGGACCGTAATGTCAAAGCCACATAGTCAGTGTGGAGGTTCTTCAGCATGAGTGAAGAAGACTTTGGGAATTTGTCACGAATGCAATTCCAAAATAAGCCATGAGGGAACAGCCTTAAAAAAAAAAAACATTTGGAGGAACTAACTCAATCAGGCACTTATTAAATTGAAATGACTCCCATGAATGCTGCTCAGATTCATCAGTGACAGGCTCGTCACAGGCAGCTATCGCTAATGGAAGTTGCGCTGACTTGCATTATGATGCGTTCAAGCTCTATTCAGGAAAAGATTGTATCGGGAAGGGGTACATTATAATGCTGTCATGAGGTTATGTGGTTTTATGCAAATAACAACTATAGATGACAATAACAAAGTAAAACACTTAGATTTATTTGATGGTTTTCACTGATTTTGGGACGGTTGAAATTACTTTTTGGAATTGTGGTGAAAACAAGTTAGTCTGGAGCCTTGCTGTCAGTTATATTATTCTTTATAATTACAATCGCCAAAAATCGGAAGGTCACATTGCTAGTTCTAAGCCTTGTTGACTTATGTATGCCGTTACTTGTGCAGGCGCTCCCCAGCAGTTGAAGAGCAGCGTTGAACCATTTTTTTTTCCCTCGACAGTCGTATTATATTGTGTTGAAAACTGCAATCTCTAGGGGCCACTAGATGACATTCGTGGATTTTTTTTTTTGGGGTGTCAGCATTACTGCAAAATCTTCCTCTTTATTGCATAAAAAAATATGCAGAAATAATCCAAAGCTCTTTATTAAAGGGAGCGATTGAAAAAAACAACCATTATGGACGGTGAAAAGCTGTCATGAAGCTATGATCCACCGGCAAGTCAACACTCCAAAGCTATACATTATGCATTGCATTGCTCGGGCCTATACTCACACAGATTTTGATGCATCAGCAACACTGCCTTCTGTGCTCTCTAACTCTTGTCCATCACTCCTGCTATTCATAGAGCCCATTAATGATTTATTGAATAACAAATCGTGAGTAATGGGACCCTAATCCGTCATCCTACTGCTGTAATGCGCATGGCTTCAAAGATGCTCTCTTTATTTAAACTCACAGATTTCCAAATTGAATTTTACAATTACTAATGGATTCATTCAATTTGATTTCTAGGGAATGGAACACGGTTTGAGAGCAGGTGGAGGCAAGTTGACCTCTTTGAACTTGTATTTGCTTTTACACAATGGTGCACACAAGCCCTCTTCCCCGTATTCTGTTGGTATTCCTGTCAAGTGCAGCTGTAGGACTCTCACTTGAATTAGTCTTACCATTCAGTTTGGCGCTGTGGACGTGTTTTGGAGATGACACAACAGTTACAGAGAGCTGCAGTGCAGTGGAGGCTTCTGCTTTTAATAATAGCAGACAGATTAAACCTCTTTTATTTCTCGCATTCTTGGATCAATCCATAAAACCAGATGGCCTGTGAAGGGGTATTGTATGTGCAGTGGGGAAAAGCAATATCATTCATATTATTTTAATTGGTTCCCCAGGGGCACTTGATGATGTGAGAAAGACAAGCTCGAAAGCAATAGCTAAATTGAAATAAGCTTTTTTCCCACATTTTTTTGAATGAGAACATATTACATCTCCACTGTATTCCTAAAGTACACTGGTAAGAAATTGCAGCTACAGTGTGTATAAGTGAGAGGCTATAGGATATTAGGCATTTAACTTTACGCGACAGACGCAAATCAGCTCTTATCAGCATGTTCCCCACTGTAGTGGTGGGTCAGTGTAATGACGACCAAAAGTAGAGCTGACATGAAACAGACCTTTGCTTTGGAAGGATCATACTAGTGTAAAAAGGTTTTAGGATTTATTGGATCTAAGGTTAGTACTAATTGGAGGTTAGCTGAACTGGGTTTAAAAATATGAGTAAATACAGACTGGAATTTAAGCACAGCCCTGTTGGGCAATTAACAATATTTAATTAATCCAAGTTTAAACCTAAATTAGGTGGAGTTTAATCAACATCGACAGGCTTACTTAGCCAAATTGAAATAAATAAATGAATGTGTGCCTTACATTACTTGTGATGGCTCGTCAGAGAAGCTCTAATTTCTCCCCTTCTGAGCAAAACTAAAACGAAACGACCAATATGGCCGAAGAATAGAAGATGAAACAATAGCACTTTAAGGAAAATATTTTTTTTCACAGAAATGAACAAAAGGGACTGCTTGTTGGTCCAATCTTCCTGTTTAGCTTTGCAACAGTTTGCTTGCTGAACAGGTATCTTGAGAAAAATTCTGCAGAAGTATCTTTAATCTCAATTGGATTGAGTCTGGCCTTTTCCCTTTTTTCAAGGAACTTGATTATTTTGCTCAAACCATCTAAAAAACCCTCCTTCAATGTAAATTTAAAGTTAATACTGGATTACGTTGCAAATTGGAGTTTAAAGTTTTAAACAGGATTGAATTTAATCTCTGTTTAGGTAGAGCAAAAGCTTAATTGACGTTTAAAGCGAGGTTTAAATTATTTATTTATTAATTTTAAGAGTTTTAAAGTTTGACGCAACACGATTTATAGTTAAACCATGATTTCATCAGGTTCAAAAACTGTAGAAACAGACCAATACAAATTCTGAACTCAACAACTCGGTGTACAAAAGGCAATGTTACTATATACTGACATAGATTGGCTAAAACATACACCACTGGTGTGGTCCTTTTTTGTATGTTTTATTTTTTTCATACTGCATCCCTGTGTTGTGTGAATGCATCTGGCATCAACATTTCAATATAGCACACCATGTGTACAGTACGGATGATATTGGAGCCACAGTATACTGGAGCTTACACATGACTGTGTGGGATGGCTTTCACCGACCACTTCAACCAGCCATACACCAACATATTGGATATTTTGGCTAGTTTTTAGTAGATAAGCAAACATTTGCCCCCACGCTTCCAACTGCAGGCACAGCAGCAGATATTGGGGCACTTGTGGTCAGGCAAATGCGTGAAATTTGATGCCAACCTGAAACGGTGGACTGCAATTGACCCTTTGCTAAGTCCCGCCCCTCGCACACGGAGATTGGCCAATCATAGCGTAACTCTGACCAGGGTCCAACAATTGTGGGGCGACTCTGGCTGAGTGGTAGAGCAGGGTCATTCCTCAATCAAAGGATCGGCTGGTTGATGTTTGATTTGATGATTGTCTTTGGGCAAGATGCTTAACCCCAAATCTGTAATGGGTATGAATGATGAGTTAGAGTCCTGATGATGGCTGAATGGGTCTGAATGGGTGAATGATGACATTTAGCGCTTTTCTAGTCTTCCGACCACTCAAAATGCTTTAAAACTACACAAGTACAAGCCCAATTAATATTTACCACTTCATCCAGCTCTGCTCCAAAGACTTTTCATGCAACTGTCTCTTTTTCAGGCTGTTTTTGTGTATTTGAGCTTGTCATGCCTAAACGTTGTGTAATATTGATACTTACCCAGAGAGGTTGAAAGGAGATAAACGTTCATACAACGTTAAGTTTCTACCTTACAAACCTGTGGAGCTAACATTAGCAGAGTACGTCGCTCTGACCGCTTGATGGGGTGGCACTGGGGGGCGGGGCCTGATGCAGCTGGCGTGTAGCAGGCTTAAATGCACATAATGCAAATTACTTTTCTGTGTAGTTCAGTCTGATGTTTTCCAGCCTCTGAGTCAAAGAGTCTGACTGCCCTCAGGTTTAAGAATTGCGCAGATGGTTATGAGACTCATGCTTGCTGTAATCCCCAGGTTATGGAACATAGTTACGTGATTAATTAATAAGCTCCACCAGGCTGAAGGTATGCTGTGGTTTGGAGCCAGGAAAATGTCCCTAACTCCCCACTCACAGCGGGACTGTTCCAAAAGGAGCTGGGAAATGTGCAGTAGAACCTAAGACCCACAAATAAACAATCAAACCGTGTGTCACCAGGAATGAATAAGTAACCCTTATTAAGGATTTGTGCATCGGAATAAATGATTCAAATATGTGCAGGAGAGTCTGAAGATGTGCTTTGCATAACACCCATCCTTGCCACTGATTCCGCCTGCAGGAGCTGGCACCGTGTTGGCTTTCGGGTAACAGGACAGCTTCCAAATCCCCCCTCAGCTTTGTGAGACATGTACAAAAGATTTTTTTTTTTTTTTTTTTACAGTTCACACTCTGTGATACAATCTGTAACACCTTCATCCAGTTATACTTACTGTACAATATACAATATGCCACTAAACAAGTTACAACCCATACAGAGCGAAAGATTCTAGACCATAAACAGCTACAGCATTTGCATTTAATTTCCAGCCGCAATCGTTCTCAATCATGATGCAGCTTCATGCTACCACATAATATTTAACTTTTTCATTCATGCATTAAAATAATTACTCCTGGTGTGCCCTGAAAAAAATGTCTTAACTCTATGTTCAGCATCCCAATATTTCAGTTCTCTTACTACATATTTCCCTTTAAGGGCTGATCCGACACTCGTAGCACTTTTAGGTGGTGGTCTATTTTGATTAGAGTTTATTACTTTATTACTGTGACATTTAATATTCGGACCGGTCACTTCAGTGTTTCCTACTAATCATTTGCACCAACACTTTATTAATGGAATGCTTTCTGTTAAAAACATTGCATCCACATTCGCCAACAGCATAATACTTTAGCCGTTAATGGTGTTAGACTGCAGTTAGAGAGAAGAGTGTTCCGCAGAATACACAATGCTCCGTTTGGTTTCTGTGGTCAATTAACATGCGTGGTGGCTCATTTGTTTCACTTTTTAAGATGGACGTGCCAGGTTTCGTGTGACGCACAAACTGTTTTCTTAAACTGCTTTCGTTGCTTAATCTAGTGTTCAATCAACATCTTGCATTGCATATTCGCAGTGACGGTTGCAATTGTGGCCTTTTCTTTTTTTTGCAGTGTCTTGCCAATATGATACTATTCTTCTAAATCCTGTGCAAACTTATTTACGAGTATACAATAATAAATTCAAATATTAGAATTGTTCAGTATGTTTCCTGGTGCACGTGTTTGCTTGCTGGCATGCGATGACAAATGTGATAATGTTTGAAGTCATACCGATTTTGACAAGAGAGTATCCAGAAGTCAAGATCTCAGTATATATTTCCTGTGCCCTAATAACCTTTCACAGAGTTATATGCAATAGTGCAACCTCCATATCTTCTTCATTAGAATTTATTCATGCATATACTGCTGCCTATGACCTATACTGTTTTCGTTGAAATCAGAACTATTAGACTTTATACTTTATTATAATTAGTGTCATTTACCTCTTTTAAAATGAGAAAAGTATGCGAAAGAAATTTGAAGCAGAGCATCAGGCAATCATGGCAGATTGCGGAAGCTTTAAGGATAGACAGATAGTGAATTGTGATGGATGCAGAGAAATATTTTGAGTGATGATACATTTTGCAGTGAATAACTTCAATCTCATTTCTGTGCAATGTTTGAAGTAAGTAAACTTCTTAATTTGTCAAAACGTCCCTTTTTTTTGGTTTCTTTGGGCGCTTAGACGTCTGGTTTAATCACTTCTAAGTGTGTATATCCTGTTCTGAATGGCCACACTCGGAGGAAGGGGCGTAAAGCGTGTCATCAGAGCCTCCTCCTGGCTTCGCTCCCCGATCTCCTTCCAAAAAGGTTCCATCAAGACATTCACTGAGTGAACGACCACTCAAGGTCAGAGCATCAGTGCTGCTTGGAGGGAGGAACACCGGGATAGCAGCACCAGATCTTACACCTACACCTTCTAAGGATGCTTTGCTGACTTCTGAGCTTTGACATTCTATGGAAATAGTTTTCCATGTTTTTTGTCTGTGCGGTATGATGCACATGGAGATAATAGCAAACTACTGTATGTCCACAGACTTATTGTAGGTTTACCCTTTTTACCTTCATGTTACATGTTATAACTACAGATGTTCCACTGCTTTTTTTCCCCTTTCCTTATACCGATTCTGATACTTGAATTTGCGTATATATATTTCAATATGTAGTTTTAGTTTTAACTATAAGCTGCCGAGAGCTAAGGATGCTAAGGTGTGAGGATGTTAAACAGGTCAAAATCTCTGCCTAAAATCAATTTTAGATTGCTGTTAAAACATCTCCTTCAAACGACCGTATTTATTAAAGTTCATTGCCAGAAACTAAATTTGACAAGAACACATAATTTGAACACATCATGATAGGTCATAACCTACCTTTTTAGAATGCTGTTTTTTATAAAGTTACTCGATTCACACGCCGCTACATACGGTAGCTGTTCGCTCTGTTTGACCAGACGTGTTGTACTAATTTGCAGATGTGCAGTACCGATCAGGCATGTATGGATCTGGTCGTGAGTGACACATGTTCTTGTTCCTTATTGAAATAAAATATTTAAATCAAAGAACAAAACCAGCAACACCATAAATGAAATGACTATAAACAAAGAGAAACCAAATCATTGGAAACCTCTCATCAACAAAACTAGGATTGAATGAGAAAACTAAGGCTAAACCTGTTTTCAGTTTTTTTTTTTTTTTTTCACAGCTTTTGATGCTGCTTTTTATGTTGAAAAAAAAAATTGGCCCCAGAACCAGTTTGAAGAAAAGGATGGGAATTTTAACTATTCTTTTTAATTCGGTTTTATGAGCCACGGCAGATTCTCCTAACAACAATTACACTCGGCAGATTATGATGGCTTAAATATATACTCAACTGGGGCCTTGTAATTAAATGATTTGAGGGGGTATGCAGTGAGCTGTGATTGTCTGCCAGTGACTGTTTTGTTTCAGGAAATGCTAATACTGGGCATATGGAACATACAAGTATTTTCTCTTAGTTTGGCTCGTTGCAGAGAGGCAAAAGTGAAATTGCTCCAATACATGGCGGTAATGGAAGGTTCCTTGCTTGACTAAAGCTCCAAAAAAAGCATGGCATTTGAATTGTTTTGGTTACTTGAACTTTAAGAGGGATTTGACATGCGTGCTCGTTCAATGAATAAAAATGATGTGATGTGAGTGTGCGAGCGAGCCGAGGGAGCTGCACCCTGCGATGCTGTGTTGACTTGCTCATCAGAATTTCACGAGTCATTTTGATCTTTAGCATCGTTGTCTGGCATGTTCCACACGGTGCTGTGAAATTTGTCTAGCTTCTACTATTCAGATGACATGGTGTCATTAAGGAGAAGTTGGTGTGTATGTGTCAGTCATTTGTATACACTTTTTCATCCCAATTGTAAAATTTTCCACCAAGATGTCAACTTTTATTTTTGTTGGTAAATAACATATTGTAATAACCCAGGGACTACAGATGAATATGCGCGATCTAGCTAACTGTGGTGAATTTATATTGAGGTGGAAACTGAAATGTTAATTCATGTAAGATAAATAAATAAATACAAATATGAGCTGTTGGTTGGCATTCCTGCAATAGTTGGTTGCTGATAGTGAAGCCAGTCAGGAGCTGATACATGACACATAGAACTACCTTTTGAGTTTGGTGAACCTCCAATATGGCATCTTACCACTGTTGTCAAAATTTGATGTGTTAAAACTTAAACCTATAATATAGGCCTATATTGTTAACTTGTTTCAAGGCCCAACTATTTTGACGATGGCTCATTGTGACACTTGAAAGCAGAAATGATGAAAACGTTTTCATGCGGGCAAACCCAATTCTTGACCATTGCGTGTCCTAAACACTGAAGGAGGAAAATTGATCAGGGTAATGAGTATCACTCTTACTATTGCCACAGGGTACAATGTTTAACCATGACTAGCTTAAAATCCACAAAACCAGCGTGCCATGGAAGAAAAACTGAAACGATTGCATTAGAGAATGCTGAGCAGAGCTGGATAGTTGTCAGACCCTGGTCGAAGCTGGCCAAAGCTAAGCAATGATTCGCCAGTCTGCATTCAAGAGCGGGACTTGGTGAACAGTCAATTGCCAGTGTGGACAATGGACAAAATTGCAAGCTCTCAACGTGAGTGGTTGAATTTACAACAATCTTTCTTCTAGCAAGATAGTAGATCCACGGTGGTTTGGTTTGATTGTCTCCTGGCAAAGTCCCTCATGGAGGACTTCACCCCATTCCCCAACTCCTACTTCTGACAGACCTTGGAGATGTTGGCATTTTTAAAATAAAAAAGCCCCCCTCTGAGTCAGATCAAATCACAGTGAGGTTGGTGCACACAGATCATCCCTCAGAGCTGCAGAAACACAGAGGCTTTTACTCCAAGCATGCCCAGTGAATTCACGGAGGACCCTAAAAGCCATGTAGCCTGTCAGGCTGTATTTATAGAATGTCCCCGAGGCAGCCATGTCCTGATTCTGGGAAAACACAACATAATATTAATATAGTGCGAACAGAACAATGTAGGGATCAGGCTTTACGTTGGGGCAGATGTAGACAGGTTGTCTATAAATCAAGCGCAGAGTTATGAACTCTTGATAAAATACTGTTCTGGTCGCATTGGGGAGTAGAATTAACAGCACCATGGAGTCAGTATAAAAATAAAAATTTACAATTTATTTATAGAGCACTTTTCCGAGACATAAGTCACGAAGTGCTTCAAAAGGGCATTACAACATATAAGGAAGAAATCATAGAAGATTAAGTGAAGAAAAGTGCCAAACTAAAATCACAAAACATAGTAAAAATCCATCATAAGATATTCAATTAATACATAAAATGCAGACATTTATCCAAAAAACCTGTGTAAACAGTTATGTCTCGTTGATTTTTCAAAGAATCCTCAGAATTCTTTATGGGGGCAGAGTAATCCTTAGTTTAGCTGTGGCGGCCTCAAAAGCTTGATCGCTACGGGTCTTAAGGCGAGTGCGTGGAACAGATAGAAAATTTAATGTGTTTGGCCTAAGAGAGCATCTGATGAATAAGGGTGAAGTCGTTCCGCCACATACGTCAGAGCCTGCAATACTCAGAGTATGTGTGAGAATTTTAAAGTAGATCCTTACATACATTGAGAGATCTGAGTATGGGGGGGCGGGGAGGGGAATGTGAGACTACCTATCTGACCTAGTAATTAGTCTTGCAGCAGCATTGTTGATTGTCAGCAGACGATCAAGAGTAGACATAATGATTGAGGAGAAAAGTGCCTGACAGTAGTCGAAGCAAGATCAGATATAAGCATCTCTAGTTCAGCCACTGAAACTGCAGATCTCCGTTTCAGATGGATATTATCTGCATATAAATGTCATGCAATATTAAATCTGTTTATGATCTATCCCATGGGTACCCCACATACAAAGAGAATAGCATAAGCCCCGGGGCAAAGCCCAGCGGCACACCACAAGAAGACTGGATAGGAATCAGACACAAAGTCTCTAATAGAGATGGTAAAACCCTCTGTCAGTGAGATAAGAAGAAAACCAGTACAATGGTATGCCATATATGCCCACCCAATCACAGAGCCTCTTAACCGGGATACGATGGTCTACACAGTGTCGTACATAGACCTGAGGTTAAGAAATACTAACACAGAAGAATCACCCTCATCGTAAGACGTTAAGATAGCAATATGAAGCAGGAGACAAAATACTGTTTGACCATATGTTAGGTGTTATAATGTCAACCTACTTAGGTTGGGTCTTAAGCCACATCGTTTGGGCCCAGACCATGGGATTATACCCTCGTGTCACAGGAAGGCACCAACCACAAGCACTATTATCACATTTACTGGCATTCATCAATATGGAACCTGCTGCAGTGACATAATAGTGAAAATAATAGGTATTGCAATGACACCAATAATATCCTGGCTTCTATTCTATCAAGACGCCGGGTTTAATTGGAAGTGTCACGCTGGCGTTACAAAGTATGAAATATTGATATCAAATTTTTGTGTCACCCCTCAGAAATGTGTTTTGTGTTTACCTCACCAGCTGCTGTTACAAACAGTCTATAGCCCCGCGGGCTTTCTTTCCATGCGGCTTGTGTTTAGCATAATAGGCACAGTAGTGCACTGCCCCGGCGTTTTGCCTCTGTCAGCCCTATTAATCGGAAGTCAAATCACTTCCATTAGATTTCTGGGGTAAAGCATTTGGCTGCTGGGATTTGCTGAAGCAGGACAGAGTGAGAAAAAAGGCAGGAGAGTGGGGAAAGATAGAAAGAGGAGCACAAGGCAGAGAGAGAATGGCTGCTGCTGATAAGCTGCAGGCAAGAAATACGCAAACCACCGCAGTATATGAGAATGATGAATCAGGGATAATAGTCACCCTGCAGTGAATGTTGTCATCATGGGACATTTTCTTCAGAGACAACATTTACCTGTCACAGCATCTGCGTTCAGAGGAGCAATAATGGGCTTTGTTCCCAGGCTCCAAGGTGCAGATGGGGTGAGATGGTGAGGGTTCGTATGGGGTTTTATAGGAGCTGCAGCCTGGGGGGGAATGAATTCACTTTCACTGATTTGTGCAGATTGTGCTAAATGGGCCAGGTAATAATTGCTGGCAAAAGTAAAGAGGTCATTCCCTCTGCATTCATTTAAGTTATTTTTTATTGATCTTCATAGCTGTACTCAGTTTAATGTGTTGATGGCAGCACAAGGTTTAATAATTTAAAAAGAAATGTAAAGAAAGAAAAAAAAGGGGAAACAAATATTTTCTTGTATATTAATTCAAGTTCAATTCAGTAGAGGTTCAGTTCAGTTTTTTTTTTGTCTTCAAGGGGAAACTTTCAGCAACATAAAAGCACACATAACAGAAGGTAATGTAGAAACGTAATTAAAAAAAACAAAGTGTAGTGCTCTACCAACCAATTAATCCATAAAACAGCATGTCAATCCACAGTCTTCATGGCACAAGTAAACAGTGAAGTTTTGTCTGATGTTAGTATGATTATTAATTAAATACATGGTGATAAACATGTTGTAGGATCAATAAATAAGTAACTGGAAGTCTATAAAGAACTCTGTTGTTTATTAAAAAAACATTGCTATAGTTCTGCTGTCACAACCCGTCCATCTGTCAGTTTGTGTCTGATTGAGGTTGTTTGTGCTCAGCTATTATTGTATCGGTCTGGATTGAACTTGCAGGGCTCCTAATGGGTACATTAGACAGTAGCCAGCAGTCCTTGTTGGGAGATCATTTGCCATACTGAATCCATGGACCCCTGCTGGCCACAGGGTCCCCGCTGTTTAAGCTCGGTGTTGACAGGTCAACATGACTGACACTGGAGCAATTGGTCCTAGTGGCCCATCTGGGCATGTGAGAGCTGGGAGGCAGCCTGACCTCACACTGCGAGGCACCAGAGCTCCAAGCTGGCATCCGAAGAGAAGGGAGCTTAAGTCTTATTAGAGAGGGTATTACATCCAAACACAGACACGCCACTTATTAAGACAACACTATCTGGGGAACAAAACAGGAGATTAAAGACCCATCCCATTACACTGTAGGTCACAGAGGGCTTCTTGGCACTCTTGTAATCTGGAAACAATCACCCATGGTTGACTAACCAACAGGGAGTCTGGAAACATTTTGTCTCATTGGGACATTTTTACTGCAGTTAATCTAGCAACTGTTGAAGGCCACGAAGGCAATACAGCAGTCACTTCACCCACTATAAGTTCCCATAGGAGCATATTGGTGCAGACCTTTCAGGCCAGGTGCACACAGCGTAGAAACGGAGTTGTTCCGCCATGCTTTATAAGTCATTACCAACGAGCAAACCGAACAGATTGCCCTGTATTGCATACCAACCCGCATATCACTTGCTGTTTTGATTTCTTGCCTTTCTGCCTCTCGACACAGCTGATGGCCTCCCTTCCAGCGTGGGTAATAAGAGCCGAATGCATTAACCTTGTTTTCATTTACTCCCCGTGGATACAGCATGGGCCCACAATGTTGGAAATTCTTCTTCTTTTTGGCAGCGTACTTTATCATGGCTGCCACTTTCTGTTAAATCCATGGACCTTTTCATGACCTCCCTTCTCCGGTCCTGGGAGAATTCTCCTCGAGGTGACTGCAGCCTCTGCGAGTGGATTGGGAGTTTCTCAGCCTCGTTCCATGCCTCAGGCTGCCATGTTCATTGCTTTAAGGCCTCCCAAACTACAGCTGCCAATAAAAACCCAAATGGGTTTTGATACTGAATGGCCCCAGTTTAAATGTGTCGATTTGAAGACGCTACAAAGACTATATTTTCACTGTTGAGGAAGTTTTGGGCAATCCAAACCACATGCGGAAGCTTACTTTCAACTCTCTTTTCATCTTTCATCTCCAAAAAATAGACAAGAATGTAACATACAGACAACAATGCTGTCTCCTACAAAATTACATTCCCATCCAACTAAACTGCACTCCCAATTACGTTTAATGGGAAACATATTTTCTCCCATACACGGTAGCAGTTTGAGACACATGGTTAATGTTGTCAATCTGAACAAACCAGCTACAAAACTACTTGGTTCGATTAAGTAAAATAAAATCATGGTTTGGCTAAAATTACTTCAAAACTAAAACAAAAGAAAACAAAAATGCAACAAAACTACTTGGTTATGTTTAGGAAACAAAACTAGTTGGCTCACAAGAGATACAAAAAGCTGCTATGTTTTTTGACCCAACCACCGCAACCTCCTCCCTATGCTTCCGCAGACTCATTTGAAACTTATTTGTGATACGTCAAAGGAAAAACAATTCAAGAAGAAAATATGTTTCCCCTCGAAAGGTAATTCCCAATGCAGTTTTGTTGTATGGGAACATAATATTTAGGATACAGGGCTGCAAGGAACCAGTACGGTACTTCAGAGGCTGAAAAACAAATAAATGTTTTGCGAGTTGAAGCAACAGGAAAGATTTATTTCATCATCCCTCAATTGCATCCTCATTTTAGTTAGAATTTAAACACAACCACACACCTCATTTTGCCCTAATGACATTTCCTTCACAACTCTGGGAAGATAAAGCTAAACCACACTCAGCTGCAACAATTCCACACATTCTGTTGTCAGGATAATGAAATCCTGTGTATATCTACAGAGGTTAGAGCAGTGTCACTACAAGAACTCAGCCTTTTCGAGGTAATTGAGTTCATAAAATGTAATGGGGGGTATTACTGCTCATGCCTAAATAATTTCCCTAGTAAAAAGCCTCACTGGGCTTGCTTTTACAGGTCCTCAGTTTTCATATCTTTCACACAACTTCTATATTTGCATTTTTCCGATTTTTTAAATTCATAGTTGAGCTTTCTATAGATAACATACTGTACAGTCGATGCTGTTTCATTAACATTGTGCACAGGATGTCTTTGCTACACCACTGCCCTGCATCTGCTCCCCTCTATCCTGCTCAGCATTGCATTGCATTTCAATACACACTGGGGCCAGAAGCCCAGTTGGCACTTTCAAACCTGATCGTGCTTTTAATGTGCCCAAGCTATTAATCAGCAGTTTTATTCTAGGCCATGGGGTTTATGAGACACAGTGTAACTGGGAATATGGGTTGCCCTGCACATTTTTTTTTTCCAGTCCATCACATTGTAACAGCTGCTTGGGGGGAAGTTGAGGAAGATCCAACCAATAAAACCTGTAGACCCTGGCCTGTGAGACACAGGACGCAAACAAACACTTTTCATTGCCTTCATGGACAAGGGCAGTTGTGTTTCATCTGGTGAGCTAAAGAGCGGTCTACAGATGTCCACGGTGGGTCTTTATTTTCCATTTGGAGATCTCACATCAACAGGAGGTTGCCATACTGGGATTAATATTGAGTCCACCCGTCAGATGATAGAGAAGCTGTGATGCTGGTGGTTTCGCATGGAGTCAAACAATAGACTGCAGATCAGGATCCTGTTTGATACAGAACTATTGGTTAGCTTTTGATTGCCTCACTGTCTGAGAGTGTGTTGGTGCTCTGCAGGGACAAAGTTTGAGAACAATTAAAGCAGTCAAATTTGGTATTTAATTTGAAGGGATTAATCTTTCATAATTAAAAAAGTTGCTACAAAAGATGAAGAAAGATAGAAAGAAAGATAACCGGAACTGAGTGCTAAGAAGTCGTGCCAATTAAGACTTGCACACTTTTTTTGTCGTAGGCTACCTCGTGATGCTTCCAGTCAGGAATGTAGCAATGATAGTGATCAGCCTCATCTCTGTACATTACAAAACGGGCATTTCAGTCACTGGTGGAGCGGTTTAAAAAGTAGTGTCCATGTCTACTGAAGCAGACCTTTGTTGAGTGCGGGACAACAGCAGGCATGCCATGAATAGTTGGAAATAGTGTGATCTGTAAAGCAACCTCTTCTTCACGTCTGTCTTTTAATTTATGTTTTGTGCTTGTGTTTTCATGTGTAGGAACGAGGCATGACAACTTGAATTTGAGATTTGAGATTTAGTCACTCAATTACATTAGCTTGCACTGCATCTAAAATGCTATTTCTCAGTTTACTTGTTTGCTCTAGAAGTATGTGAATAGAAATATTATTTGCAGTAGAAAATACTAAGAAGACTAATTTCAGATTGCTGACAGATCAATTTAGACTGGCTATGCTGAGGTAATGTTTTATTAATTGGCGAAATTTGTAAATTTTCAACAGAGGAAAAGTTAAATGGCTTTATTTTTCAGCCTTATAATATCAAAATATAGTTGTGGGCACATTTAGTGTTGTAGAATATCTCAAAATACGTCAGTCAAGGATTGCAAGCATGCTTTTGGCTGTAGGAGCGTTCAAGAGAAAGGCTTCATGCAAATAAAAATGATGGTACAAACTACTGTAACTCGCTCTGCGGTATATATTAAGAAGTAAGTTTAAATATAGAAATTATTAAGTATAGTCCTTTTTAAGCTAAATTGCTTCACACAATAATTGGCCTCAAATCAACCCGTTTTCACAACTCGTCAAAAGCTGCAGTTTGTTCAATGCCCCTTATCGTCTGATACCAACGCACGGAGGCCCCTTTTAGCATCTGGATGCAACGCACTGGGCTTTCAGCTAACTCCAATGTGAACCCAACCGTATCAATATTAGGCTCTCAGAGCAACCGACATAGTATAAATTGTGCAATAGTCCACTTTGGCCGTGTGGGAGGGGTGACTGATGGCCCGCTGTTCGTGTCCATTCTTAAACAAAGGTCTAATTCCTCTTTCCTCTTCCCACTCTGTGACAGAGTGAACTCCGTTTTTAGTCACAATTACAACTGAATGAAGCACCCTTCTTTAAGGTGTAGTGTATAAATACAGCAGCAAGCTTCAAACTTTTCTCTCTATCAGAATCAGAAATACTTTATTCATGCCCAGGGGTAAATTGGGTCCCGTTACAGTTGCGCCTATTCTAGAATATAAATATATAACATATATAAGAAAATGTAAATAAAGAAAGCATGCAAAATGTGTGCATTATACTACAATATAACAATATATATGGAACAATTAAAATAAGAAATATATAAATAATGAATACCACAATATATAACAACAATACAAATAATAATGCTGAAAAATGTGATCGATGATTAAGTATGTAAAAATTAGAGAATAGTATAAATAGATAAGTATATTATACAGTATGAATAAATGCAGCGTCAGAGTTTGAAGTTTAGGGCCAACAACCAAGACGTGGAATTTGACGAGTTGGGATTGAGCATGTGGTGATGTGGAGCCCTGTTTATTATTAAAGTACAGAAAGATTATGTATTAATAATGGCTTATGAAGTGAATGTGCTATCTTCTGTGTGTGTTCTTTCATCGTCAATGTGTGCGTTTCTTGACAAGCTTGCAAATCTAAGGGCACTGCAGAGCTACTTTGACAGACATAGTTTTACGGTACATGAGCACTACACACAATCGACTTTAGTAACTACACGTCTGTGCCAGTTTTGTGTGCTGTCACCACTGCAAACTAACCCCATGTGACCCTGGGAGAGGGCCACAGCAGGAGTCAGCAGACGGGCTCCCTCTCAGGGAGCTCCAAGAGGTCATGGGGGCATCACTGCAAAACTTTGGCAAGGGTATCCTCCCATCTGTTGAGAAAATAAGTGCTGTCCAGTGATTGGCCGTTCGATTGACTGGGGCAACACGGCTGTGGGTAAGCGGCGGCAGACATAGAGCTCCCTGCCAACAGCTGCATCCCTGCAGGGAGGGCTGTTTGGAGTTTCCATCCTGTGCCCTATCTGGTTTATTTAAGCCATGCTCTCAGCCAAGCAGATAGCATTTATTGCATATTTACATATATATGAAGGCCCTTATTTTGACAGCGTTTTAAGCATCACACTCTGTATTGAGATTACATGAGATTGAGTACAGAAAGTAAGAAATGTTGTTGCTTATTGACATTAGACAATAATGGTGTGCAATGCTCCAGTTTTTTCCATTACAATACCAGCAAAGGAAAGGTATTGCTATGAATGTACAAAATGCCATGGCACTGTCATTCCATATCACCAAACAAATTAAAATCATGAGTAGTAAATGTTTCCTAGAAGGCTTGGCCCCCTCATAACGATATGTCACAGCTTAGCAATAGGTGTATTCTGAGCTGGGAGGTTAAGGTCTGACGAGGAAGGGGTAAAACAAGGGTTAACATCCTGTTGGTAGAATGTCAAAGGGTTCATGCGTTTTTGTTCTGTGCACTTTCAAAGACCTTTTTGTCGCCTACACGCCCATTCATGATGCACTTTCTAATGAGCTGCTAAATGTTGGTGAAGCTGTTAGAGGCTATTTGGCCCAAAGGGAGTGCTCCAATGTTTGTCTTGATGTCTGTTGAAAGCTATAGGATATAGGCCCATCAGAGTGATCTGAGTTTGTCTTTCCAGTTGGACCTGGACCAAGCATCATAGCAACAGACAAATCTGTGTTGAATTCCGACATGTGGTGCATTTATGTTAGCGCTGAAAACAAGCTTAATGTTATTATTAGTTACTTTTAATTGTGGTGAAAACCGGGACAATTCGGTCGCGACTGTTGAGAACCGGGACATTTTTGCGTTTTACAGATATTTTACAGACCCGTGCAGCCACAACGCTTAGTAGCGGTCTACTGCACATGTGCGGAACGCGTCCTCCATGCAGACTGTACAAACAAACCTACTGAGCTTTTAGGATGTCCGCAGCAGTCCGTGTAGACGTCCGTTGGGGAGAATAACCGAGGCTTGAGTGATACTGTGAAAGGCTGCGATTGTCAGGTGCAGGTTGTGAGCCTATTATTGGAAATGCAAACACGAGGTGAATTTTCCATATTGCAGGTTTTCATTAAAGTACATTTGCTGCACAAGCTGTTCAATGTTTAAATACACCCAGTAGAATGACCTGTTCTCATTATCTTGTTCTCATCATCTAAAGATTTAGGGTAGGTTAGGGTAGCAGACGCATACAGTATAAATATTCCCCGGTGTGCACTGGTGCATGTCCTGCTGACATGTTCTGGCAAATCCTTACTGGGTATCCTGGCTTTAGTCTCTCCGCACTCTCAAACCCACAAGTCATGTGGCTGCCAGCATGATAGATGGCCACACAACCGATTAAGCATGTTTTACGCACGCTTGAATTAGATAGATAGCATTTCTGTCTGCGAAGCGAGCTGAGACAGCGGGGATTAGGATGTGGTGTTTTTCACTAGGGCATCGCCTGTGTTGTCTGTTCCTATTTTGTTCCATTCAAAGGAAAACGCACACAGACACATAAACTCATACATACATAGTCTCCGAGTTGCTGTTGGTGTACTCTATAACAGTGTGAATATTGCATGCTTGGTAACACAAATTCTTGTTACATTTACATTGGAGTCCAAGCCAAACCCATGAATAAGGCATAACACATTCCAAGGCATATTGAAGTATACAATAGTTCCAGAACAGGAGCCATCACAAAAATATCAGTTGTGGCAACCACTTTCTCCCCCCCCCAACCCTTTTCATTCCTTTTTGTCTCTTCACCAGTAAGTGGTTTTTGTATAGTAATGGATGCTTTCTAAGCTGACTGTGATACGATTTGAAAAAGTCTAAACTCTTGGGGCCATCGTATGTATGTACGTCACATTCTCGTGAATTATGTAACCCAGGGAACGGCTGTATGTTTTGCTTACTGAAATAACAGCCTTCCCTTATTTTTTTATATTTTATGTTTGTTATGTAGACTGGCAATTAAAAGATTATGAAGTTCGCTCTTTCTATGGCTGTTGACTGCCTTGTTTGTTGCCAGTTAGGCTTGGTTTCTCATGTTCTCTGAGAAGCTAGACCTTAAGTCTGACATGTTAGGATCTGGTCCACACTGTCTTTTCAATTGTTCAGAGCCTTAAATGTTATTGGCTATCCACAATTTCAATTCCAAAGAGATTCACAACCGCCTACAAGTGACTGATACAAATCAAAGTGCCTATCTGCCAGGAAACAAACCTTGTACTATAAAACTAGAGCAGCAACAAAGGCCTCTTCTTCAGCATCCAACAGATGCTTTTCAGTCCGTACGCTTTGGTCACTCAAATTGGTTTTCCAAAAAGCTTTTTCCTTACTCCAGTCGCAACAAACTCACACACAGTACTTTGCGGATGATACCAAACCTCTTGCTGCACAGTGAAGCCCGCCATGACTACTTCAGGAAACATTGCAATGTATACCGCCGTCCTCCGTCACTGATTTCATCCGGTTCGATGGAGGAGTTCTGCAGAGCAATTGTTTGGAGGACGAAATGATGGACCGCCATTTGTCATGCTTTCGATTAGGAAAATTGCGTCACCAGTGTTGCTACGTATTTTATGAAGCCTACAACGTTACCACAGCAACCCAAATGCACATCAATTAGTGATGTCTGGACACAAATCACTTGCAAATAATAATGCAGTCTGTCTTAAAGATCTAATTTGAGAAACAAATCGGATTTGCCTGTAGCCTGAACGTAGCCTAAGAGCAATGTAAGCAAATGTTGATTGTTGGATTGCTGTTGAAACTGAAGTTCAACTTCAGCAGCTCATCCTTGTTGAGCAGCGAACCATGAACACCATCATATCGGTCTGTTTGTCAGATTGCACTCTTTCATGCTAAAGCAAAAGTCAACAGTTGCTGTTGAATCTTTTTATTCCAGTTTCAGTTGTCTGCTCTGATGTTCTTTTGCACCTGGATTATTGTTACGGCAGAACGTTATTCTTGAAAGGGACATAGAAGATGAGACTATTGTTAGATATATTCACATCACTAGCAGTCCATTGGTTTTCCACATTGTACTAGAATGCTGCAGACTTACGCTTTCCTAGCCATGTTATTTATGTAAGTATGTCTCTTTTCTGTGCTTTGTTTTAAAGTCCTGTCGTACTATATATCTTCACACAAGCCACATGATTAACGTCTTTCTCTGTTTCTCTTTCTCTCTAGGTAAGTGATTTTGGGCTTTCCTCTTCCCTCCATCCTGAAACAAGGACCTCTCACCCTTCTCGTCAGAGAATGCCCCCTGGAGATAGCGGGTGCCGATGTGATTCATAGGTAGTGATGCTGGTTAAAAATATTCCTCCTCCTCCTTCTCCCTTTGCTCCACTTCACTCTGACTGTCAGAGGAAATTAAGCCAGCTCCTGTTCACCACCAAACAGGACTGGGGAAGGAGGCTCTCTAAGCTTGAATCATTTTAATGCCCCCGAACTCTTTCCAGGCATGGAATATGTGTTCATGTTGTTGTAAAATGTGACAAAGAGGCTGGAATGATGTCAAGGCAACAGGAAGAAGTGGGCAGTGACGCAGTGAAAGGACAAACATGGTGTTTAGAGGGTGGCGACACGTTGTCTTTGTGCTAAAAAGCTGTCTTTTCTGGTTCAGCCCCCGCTGAGAACTGATTATTAGCCAGTTTGTCCCTGCCCTGCACTGATGCACAGAACCAATTAATCATTGGTCTTTATCTCGACCTTTGTTCATTTGGGTCGTTGGCAAAGTATTTGACCTTGTGCTTTGTGGGTTTTGTCTTGCCTCTTTCCTCTGTACCTTTCCAAGTCAGATACTCAATAAGCATGGGTGGAATATGAGTAAGCAGAATATGTGATCGTTCTACTTGAGGTCCAAAAGTTTCCACAACTCGGGGAAAGAATCTCGACCTTGACAGGGGACGATAAATAATTATCATTACAATGTCTGATAGAGTTTTGCTCCATGTGATTATCCTCCCTCCCTTGTCCTTCCTGCTGATATTGGCCTGAAGTACATTTTATCTTCACCTTCCAGGCGGACCAGATTAATCCAGTGAAATGTGTTTTAGCTAAGTCAGTGCACTAAATGGGGAGAAGAGGGAACCCAGTGGTTCTGTGTCTCTTGAATTACAATGAGATTGAGTCCTTCTTCAAAAATGGGAGAACGGTGTTTATGCTGCAAAGATCAATCACTTCATAGAGCATTGTTTGGGTTTTAACTTTTGAGGACCTTGTTGGCTTTGGGGATGACGAATTTTTCAGCAATGCACTCGCGGACCCGACATCCAACTGATGCAATGAGGCTGCAATTGTTTTCGCTTTTGAACAGTGGTTTCTCAGATCGCCGGAGTTGCTTTACTGTGTCCCTGCTGGAGTGGCTCTGCTACGAAGTCATTCCTTTCAGATCCAGACTGCAGCTTTTATTGGGAGATTGTGTGCTGGGCGAGGCGAAGCAAATTAACCAAGGCCTGCGAAGGTTAAATGCTGCTAGTAGGGACTTTGTGCACGAGGCGGGCAATGCCACATCATTGGCAGCACCCTTCGAGTCTGTTCCGTCTTGTCAATAACGGCTGTCCACATCACAGCCCATTCATGTCCCTGTGTCCATTGTAATGTCACATTGCACCGAACATTTTTGGCAGCCAAACAAGGTTCCAGCATTAATTTTCACTCCATTCATCATCATATTTCTTTGCGTGTTCACGGTGGGGTTGAATGGAGCTTTGTTCACATCCATACAGATGACCCCTTAGTTTTGTCCTCGGTACACTGGCTCAATGGGTTGCTGTGTTCACTCTGATACGGACAGCATGGCCCATAGAGGCCCGAGGACTCCCAGATGATGGAGTGGCTGAGACATCTGCCATGCAAGTACAGATGGTAGCCTTGGGTACACTGTACCCTGTTGAAGCTGAGAAATATGATTTCAACCCAAGTAAGCTGTATTGACTGAGATGCCTCCTGCAGTAGTCCTCCGGTTGTTGGAGCAGGCAGTGGGTGGTGGATTGATTACTGTACAGTATTCCGACAAGAGAAAAGTGACCTATGACGCCACCAAAACCAAGGGCGTGGGTTTCATTTCGACAATGTTGGGGACACGTATTAAGTGGGGGGTGTGGGCGTCGTTAATTAATTCATGATGCCCTGGACTTTATTAGCTCCTATGTGTTTCAGTGAGATTTCTCTTCATGTTTTAAACTTTCTGCACATTCAAAACATTTCCCACACATTTCTCTCTGAGAAGTGTCATGTTTTGAGAAAATCGTAATGTAACGATAATAATTAGGTAATTTAATGAGGATAAGGTCATACTATTAAAAACAATCTACCTCTCTGCTATTCAGTGTGCTTTACATTATTGCTCTCACTGGATTGGAAGCCCCGCTAAATGCAGCAAAAGTGCATTTCACTGCGCTGGTAAACAAACGATTGTGCTCCCGTGTGTGTGTGTGTGTGTGTGTGTGTATGTGTGTGTGTGTGTGTGTGTGTGTGTGTGTGTGTGTGTGTGTGTGTGTGTGTGTGTGTGTGTGTGTGTGTGTGTGTGTGTGTGTGTGTGTGTGTGTGTGTGTGTCCGTTCGCAACAAAGATAAGGCAAATGAGTTTGCTGAAGTCGATATGCTAACCCACACCCTTGCAATAAACCAGCAATACGTTGTTTACATGTTAAGTTATAGTTCCCTGAAAAATGTATGTGTACAGGCAGCGGTTTCATAATCATAGAATGTGGTTTTAAGCAGGCACATAAAAGTGCTACCTGCATTTGTCAGAGTGTAATTGGGTTTCTCTCTTCATAGTCCATAGGAATTTTATTTGAAGGATGTACTTTTGGAGGAATGTCTCACCGTTATTGGCTTTCCGTTCTATCAACTGCACAGACACTCACTCTGATTTGCGTTTTCTTTTCACTACATTTTGGATACAATGAACAAAATGTTTTGCTCAAATTGAAAAAAACAATTATTCTTGAATGCACCTTCACTTCAGTTAGCAATACACAGAATTAACCTGAATCTGTTTGTGTTGACTTTACTTTTAATGCATTATCATAAATGTTCAAAATGAACACATCTTAAGAACAGTATTGCATTTCATTATCACAATATATTTTGGGCTGCGATGAGCATTACAGCCTCTGGGGACCTTCACATATTGGCACTTGTTGAGCAAAAAAAATCAATCTTCCGGAAAATAATCGTCTCACAGATTATAATACTTCAAACAAATATAAACGGACGCATCAGATTTCAAATTCCAAATAGCTCCAGAAAAAGCCACAGACAAATGCCTCAGTCATGAAAAATGCGTGTGCACACTTGTGTCGTTTTTTTTTTTTTCTTGAAAACAAACGCTTTGAAAAAGCCTCCTCAGGCTCGCCAGGCCGTCCTCTGTTCTCCTTGTGCGTTGTGTGAAGGTGTGTGAAGGTGTGTGCGCGTGCCAGGGCCTTCAAACACCGCCTGTCCATCCTTCCTTTGTACCTCGTCTGGCTGGTGTCCTCCCACTACTGCTGCTTCGTGTTTGGAAGGGCCAGCAGGGCCAGCATGGAGAAGGGAAGGAGGGCCGTCTGTGCCCAGCCCGGCCACCTGGCTGCCCAGAGGGGAAGGGGGCGTGGAGGGTGGTGGAGCAGAGGAAGCGGGTCAGCGGGAAAAAGAGACATTTTCCCTCCTCTTTCTCTCATTTTCTCCCCGGCCTTCTGTTCTCTCATCCGCTCCTTTCTTCCTCATTCTTCTTGCTTTCACACTTTGTCCCTCCCAACGGTTTCTTACTTCGCCCATAGCTTTCTGGAGCCCAGTTCATATCAAAGTCTATTAAAAACTGGGGAAATAATGTATATAAAATCGAGTTTGCTCCTCCATGAAAATGCAGACATCTTACAACAAATCATATGAAATATATTTTTATGTAAATAAGATACTTGCAGTACTTCCATGCATATATGCAATTTAAACAATAGGGTAGTTGCAAGAGTATATTTTCTCGACAGAATAGACAGAGTCAGCTGTATAACTAATGAGCAGGAGAGCTGAGATTCTTTTTTTTTTTTTCTCCTTGTGGATGATGCATTATGTGTTCCCGTTTGTTGCTACCTGGCCGTTCTCTGCCGTCCTTCTGCCACAGCCTCACTTCCCGTCGGCTCTCTGTGGTGGATGGACTGTGCCGGCCCATGCCAGACTGGAAATGGCTGGGCATTACCTATGGTTCACCTGGGTGAACATCTGACGCACAGAAGAGTATGATCCAGTAGCAGACACGTGACAAAAAACAAACCAAAAAAACCTGGATACCTTTACACCAAAACACATTTGGGGATTAGATTAGATCAGAAATGTATTATTCTTAAATTAGATCTAAAACTATGAAACAAAGGTGTGTATAAATGCCCTACAAGCAAATCAAACTATTTCTTAGTTCTATGTTTTGACTGCTGGTCTGAATCACTGATGCAGTTTGTCTGTGCGTGACAAATCACCGCTATCATGGTTTTTCATGTCAAAGTTGGTAGCAATTTGTATGATTTTTGCTTCTTCTGTATGTGTTTTTAAATTAGATTTATTTACTATTTATTTGCAGACACTTTATTCATGTCGCACTATTCATTCAAGAATAGAATTGCACCTGAAAAATGTCTTGCACTGAAAAGAAAACCCCCCGGTAGGAAGCCTCAAACTACTACACAAACTCTGTGTACCCTGCATACTCGCATTTACAAGAACACCTCTGTACAGTATGTCCTCAGACTGAAACATTTCAGCATGTGTGGCAAGAGTTATGCAGTGTACTTTCTAAAAAAATAGTTTTCATCTCTGACTATGACCTTGCTTGACCTTAAGTTCTAGAAAACCTCACCCTTCTCCAAAGTGGAAAAAAATATATATATATATCATCCTGGCAAATGCATACCACCATGTATTTGTGTGAGAGTTGATAACCCGTTCCCCTGATCTTTAAAGTTCATGACCAATTCAAGCAGTAAACATATTCAAAATGTTGCCAAAGGCTTTACACCTTTTGTCAACATCAGTTATGTGCGCGCGCCAAAAGAAGCTCCGCTTTCATTGACTTTAGTTTGGTCGTATGCCTGATGGAAGTTTTACACAGTATTTAACGAGCTCTTTCGACAGCCTCCCGCATCACTGCGCATTTAATTTGTGCAACACACATGTGCGCACGTAACATGCATGTCATTATTTCAATCTACTTCCCATTCAAAAGACTTTTGAGCCTTAATTATTTTTAAGCTCTTCTGGAGGAGCTGACACATGGTGCAGAGGTCAAACTGTGAGGCCAGGTGAAACTAAACTCACCATATTGCAGTCTCCTCTGCCTCCTCCCTCCACTGCCTCTCCCCTTGGGCTGATAATAGAGATTTGGGGCTCCCCCGCTGCTCGAGCCACCTGTGATATTATCTCTGAGCTCTAGCAGGCAAGGTGGGACTCTTAGCCCTCTCTATGGGACAGAGGAATTAGAATTAACTTTACGGCTAAGTGGATCGGATGTCTGGATCTGAAGGATGAACAGAAGGCATTAAATTGAAATTGTTTCTTTCTTTTTTTTATCTGAGAGAGGAGAAACATATGTGCATGCATAAAAAGGGAACCTCTTTGGAGAGGCAAGGGCTTCTTTATAAAACCCTCTGACTCGTAAAGTTAAAAACAACAAATTTATGTAAAGTTTATTGCTTGTCATGCATTCTTAGGGGATTGATAATAGTGATATAAATGGTCAATAAAAGTCTATTTGAGTATGACACATTTTGAAGCATTCCTTACAACAGATAATCTTAAATAAAATGAAAAAAACAGTGCCATAATACTATTGAGGCCTTAGATAGAAACACTGTAGATGACAACATTGTGATATTTGTATTAACTGTAATAAATCTAAGGCCTAGACTATCGTTATTCACAGAAATGTAACAATAATTTGGCAAAAATAAAAGTCCCATAAAAATACTTTGTGGTAAACAAAGTTAAGTTAAAAATGTAAAAAGAAAAAAGAAAATCCAACTGTAGTTTAACCATAAAGCTTGTTTCATATCCAGTACATTGTACGTAAGATAGTCAACATCGTGCGTTGAAGTGCATGTTCTAGTAAGCCCTTTAATGGCGGGTTCACACCAGACGCAGAAGTACTGTGGCAATTGTCGTGTGCGCAGTAGCCTGGCGACACGTCATTTTAATACATTACTTGCTACAACCGTTCAGCCATTTCTGTGAGATCACAATGATGCAAATGACCAAACCAAAAACTCTACACGATAAATTCCCGCCGCAACCGTGCACATTGAGTCGGACAAAGATGTTTAAAGTTCCACTTTTCTTTCTGCACATTCTTGGGCCTTATTTTTGTGGCGGCGCAACAACTAGTGCAAGCTGAATGATTTGGTGTTTTCTTGACCTTGGCATTTGCTTTGCCCGTCTGTGATTCTGTATGAGTGAATGCACAGGATGCAAACAGGTGGGAGGTTCAACCAAATGAGGCCGCACAGTTTTAGACTGCTGGGAAATAGATTTCTCAGAAACAAGCTCTGACTCAATGTCAATCTGCTGCCAATCTTAAGGTTTTTCTTCCACAAGAGCTAAACAAATAAAAAAACATAAAAATTGCGGCAGTAATGGAACAAAAAGTTTAGTTTTACAGAAACCATTTTAATTGAAGCTCCAACCAGTACATGCATTTACATTATCTTCAAAAATGAAAGCATATAGTAACCAAGGTTAGAACAGGAACGCAAGTAAGTGATTCTTCCAGTGTCTGTTGTCCACAGCTGCAGATGTCAGATTAGAGCTGCTCATCAGTTCTGTGTCTTTTCCTCCATTCCAGCTTTCTTACAAGCAAATGTGGCATTTCATGTTAAATTCTTGGAATGCATAATTGTGCAAACGCTGCTGTGTCACATTATACATTATGATGCGACCGTTTAAGACTTAAGAAACGGTAGAATTAAAACTGAATACTGAGTTGGACTGCTGCCGTCGTACAAACCGCCTCATCAACATTTTTTATCACTTATTTCTATCATCACTGTACAAATTCAATAAAAAGCCACACCATCTGCCTCTGGCTGCAGATTTGTGGTGCTGAACCAAAACAACAGGTGCACTCTGAGACGCCCACACAGTCTGTGCACCTAAAGACCTACCGTTTATTTTCCTTGTTGTTAAGCTTTTACAATTAAAATAAGGCTCCTGGTCTTCATTGGTCCTAGAAGTGATGATGAGATAGCAGTATCATGCATACTTAGCAACAAAAAAAATAGAAAGTATTTTGTCTGACATTGGTATTAACTCTCGTTTATGACAACAAAATATCCGAAAGAAACAATACAACTTCATATCCACCACACAAATTATGTCTTACAATAACTGAATGCAGGTGGTTTCATATTTTGCACGTTAAGTCAGACGCGGTTTGTAAATACCATGTGGCTTATAAACTTGGCTCCCAAACTTGGAGCAGAAATGTGTCTCCAAGAAAGTGCAACATGCAAGCTTTATGTTATCCAACCTTTATGCATAATACGTGTAAGTAAACTCACCATCCCTGTGTTGATTGGTGTTTGTGCGTCCGTCAGGTATCTTAATGCCACAGTTCAGCCCGATCTCCTAAAAGTTATGTTCCCATACAACGAGACTGCTTTGTGAATTACGTTTTTGGGGAAACCTATTTTATTTTGGTTTACGTTTGCTTTTGACGTATCACAAATCATTTTCAAATGAATCCGTGGAAGTCCGTGTAGGGAGATGGTTGGGTAGTGGATTGGTTTAAAAAAAATAATAAAAAAAAACAGGATTACACCCAGGAGACCGCTGTCCTTGTCATGTTTTTGTTGCCTAAATATAACTAAGTTGTAGTTTTCTTTCCTGGATAACTACTAGGTAGTTTTGGAGCGTTTTCTTTTTTTTTTTTATGTGTTTTGTTTCAATTTACAACATCAACCACGTTTTTTAAACCATTTAAAACTGAGACCGTAATTTATCACAGGGAGTGTAGAATGTTACCGTGAAATAGTGCACCAGTCCCAATGTATGTAGCTACTGAAATTCAATTAGAAACTCTTTTTGTAGGTGTACAAGGTGATTTTTGAGATTTTAGAATTCAAATGACCATGTTTCTGTTCCTCAACAACTGAGCTTTGTGATATTTTAATGGATTTTTAGAACAGCAGAAGCTTCTATTTATGTAAGTGAGTTAAAAAGAATCAAGCTGCGTTGTGTATTACTTACCTAGTACTCCACAATTAGCATTGCTTTCAGGAGCTAGTAGGACATAACATATAGGCTAATCATATAGACATTATGGGTAATTTTATGGGAACCTCCCTGGGTGCACCTGCTAAATGGGCCTTATCATTAAGTATGTATGTAAAGTCTCCAGGGGGAAGGTTAAACACTGCGTTTGTTATTTTGTTCAGATACCTCCTGCTCCGAAAGCTCTATAATGATCCACTTTATGTAAATCGGGTGATTATTTCAGAATAATCAGAATGACTAGCTTTAAACTGGGGAATTGTGATGGTTTGTGAGGAATGTTTTGATAAAATAATTGCAGAAGGGGAAGATTTCTGATGTTTTCATTCACGCCGTAGTGAGTATGCAGCCCTCGGTGTTAACAGTCTGATTTAATTGCACGTAGACAACTTTTTGCTCACATTACACTGCAGTCAAATGGCACATGAGAAGCCAGGGACTATTTAACTAATGAAGGGGATTCACAATTGCATCATCTATCACTTCACGCTCGTCATGCCCCTCGCCCCACAACCGCCATCGTCACGCTCATTCAGCAAACTGCACATTTTTCTTTTGCTCTCTTGACATTCAGCGTAAAGTTGATGTACAGACAACCACATTACTTTATACTACATAGTTTCTTCTTTTTCAAGGATAGAATGCTTGGAAATGTATACCTTTTTAAATTTAGCCAGCAGAAGGTCAGGAGGACTTTCTTAGTTAGTGTGCTTTCTATGTGGCATTGATCAATGTCATCAATAATGCAACTACAGGGCAGTTTAATGAGCCTGTCGACATTTACAGACCCTGAAAAGGGAAAATTAATTTGTAAGAAGATACTTTCAAGTTAATTACAACATAGGTCTTATTTTTGTAGGCAATGTAACAATGTACTCACTCTAATAGCTATTAAATGACATCGACATTGATGCAAGTCAGACAGTCAAACAGATTGTAAACGAGCCTAAATGATAATCCAAACCACTGGTTCCCAACTTGGGGGTCCCTGCTATTTTAATAAACAGTCGGCCTATGTGTCAGCCTTTCATTCATTTCTGTGAAGAAAACTAAATGAAATTGTTATTTCTAAAGTAACAGGATAAGGTCACTGTGGAGACCTGAACACAAAGCGGTATTCACAGAAGCTTCCCTCTCCACTAAACAGCCTCGTCCTGCATTACAAAGGCATGACGTTAAAACAACCAAAGGAGCTAAGAGCACAATGGCAAAGTGTCAGAGAGCTATCCCTGCCTTTGTCAAAAAAGAAGCATATTAAGTATGTGCGACTGTTAAAAATAAGAAAAATACATAACACAAAGATTGGTGTTAAAAATGTCCTTAAAAACCGGTGAACTCATCTCTGATGTTAATTGCACAGTTCATCAGTTGTTCTGTACTGTTATTGTTATGTACTGACTATGTAATGACCTATCCATAAAATATGTCACTTTGACAGGGGTCGTCAGTTAATTTAATGATAGAAAAGGGGTCCTTGAGGGACTGACTACTTTATTTGCAATGTCACTGTATTTCCCAGATCTCAACAGTTATATGATAGGTTTGAGTTATTTTTTTTATTTACTTTATTCAAATATATGTTAATGTAATATTCACGCAGCCATATATACACTGAAATAGTTTTGGGTTGCTGTAATCATTCCTTTGTTCACACTGATCCCTCTCTAGCATCACACCAATTGAATAAATGTGGGGAAAGAGTCCACTGTGTAAAAATGCATCGTCATGTTCAGCTGAAGCTAATAATAGGCTTTAGCACCATGAGTCAGCCGAATCAACTGGGTACAGTAGAAGTTTGTAACAGCCAAAAGCCAGTGTGTTTGTGCTGCTGTGCTAAAGGTATCAATAACTCACCTTGGTAGGGACATTTTGATTACCACATTGTTTAAAAAGCTGGGTTCGAGAGTTCCCACTTGAATGTGTGCAAAAGGTTCTCCAAACCCTTATTTTGCTCTGATTAATCTTCTCAAAATTACACAATGTTCTCAGCGGTGCACAGCAAGTCTGGTGATAGAATCTTTTTGATAATACTTCTTTTACTCTTTTTTTGCTCCTTTTGTCACCTCGTCAAATGCTGTGTAGTGAGTTGCTGCCTCTAAGCGTTTTGGCTATCAGTGTGGAACAATGTGCTGACTAGTCCTTGTGGCGTCAATCATGCCCAAATGTTCTTTCTTTTTCTTTTTTTGAAATCGCACATCATGAACCAAGCTTACAGTGCATTGTTCATTCCATTTAATCTTGGTCTTTTATCCTGGCTTTAAGAAAGATGAAGGTGCCATTCAACTTTTGGCAAGTAATACTGATCACTATTTAATTGCTTCTTTTTTTTTCCCTTGGCAATTGTTTTCTTCCCGTTGATAGATTATAGCTATGCTATTTCTACAGTTTCCACAGTTACACCTGTGTTGTTAGTCTTAAAAGCTGGAGAAGAGGCTGCAATAGAGTCTCATTCCAAACAACTGACACAGTTTAAGTTCACCCTATCAGGTTTTGACACTAATTTGGTCACTGGGCGTTTTAAAACTGGTGTTTCTTAAATAGCCACATGGTCCTGGTCTTTTCAAAGAAGCTTTGCCTTCCAAACATTTTATAACTAGCCTTTCTGATCAGACTGGCAGAGTTGGTAAAAAAAGTGCAGTTTACGTGTCAGACTGAATTTGGGGACCTGAAAACCAGGAATGATGCAAACAGTCACCTTTTCTTTTTCAATGGGTGAAATGGGTCTAAATTGCATATGCAGCTCTAATATTCACAGTATAATTCCACATATACCCATAAGGTAACGGGTGAAGCACGACCCCTAACTCTAACCCCAACACTAGAAACCTATTTCCTCACCTTTTTTTTTTTTTTGGAATCAGTTCCCAAGTGGTCCAATTTCTTCTGGAAGGTGTTTAGAAAGACTTTCTAGCTGATAAACACATATAATTGCTGGACAATTTCTGCCTTTGCTGCTCTGAACGGATTTCTACCTTCCACATCATGGGTTCTATCAAAAGCCCCCTCAGAGTGCGACGTGGGAGTTCACCTCCTACACTGGGAAATGGGCTGGATATTTCACTGCGACCAAACTGGCCATATGTCTCGTTGCACTCATTTATAGCACACTGGTGGCAAATGTAGCAAACTGGACCATACATTTCATGCACCCTCAGCGGCAGCATTGATGCACTCTGAGAAGAGGGATCGGGGATAAGCTTGCAAAAAGCTGAAACTGCCACAGGATCACAATTGACCTTGCACTAAGTCGTTCTCGCATCCTTTAACAACCTGTCTGGGCTTCTAAGTGGCTACTGTACCACGAAGCCTCACCAGCACATTGATTTTATTCTCCAGCAAAGATCCTGTTTCACAAGCTGTGGTGATGTTCCCTGGTTTTAATCTTTATGATTGGACTTATCACTCTAGATTAAACACTTTGCAGTCTGTATTGACACAAGGGTCCGTTGAGGGAGGATAGATACCTGGGGAGGCAAGAAGTCGGCGGTTATTAAATATCACTCCATCCTGCCTCCCGCTTGTTTATCTTTCATTATGCTGGATTTTATTAAAAATGCGTATGGAAATCTCTGGCCTCTCTCTGGCCTCTCCTGCGGGACTTAAGATGAGGAGGAGCGTTTCATTTGCTGTGTTCTCTCAAGCAAGGCTCATGGCATTGGCCAGTGCTTATTAGCAATCCTAATGACTTCTAAATTTGATATGAGACCTCTTGCCAAAGCTTCCTGGTTGGTGGCTCTGTGCCTGTCCCCTGAGATACTCCTGCCTCCTGCTCTTTTGATTAAACTTTCATATGGCAGTGAAGTGCAGCATCTACCGAGGACTGAGTCACCGGCTCCATCTCCCTGCCATTGTTTACCCAAGTGAAAGAGGAGAGTATATCTGATGTGCACCAAATGAGACTGCCGAAGGAAAAAGACGATTTCTTTGCAGGAGTCTCTGCAACAAATACAACTACACAATGGTGTGGCTTGGGTAAGCAGCACACTGTTTGTTCAGTCTTTATAAAGTGGGTTTGGGTGAAGCTATCGCTGTTACGTGGAGACAGGCTATCTCTCCCCTGCTCAATAATCCCTGTGGGCTTTGGTATTTTACTTTTTAATGGAAGTTTCTTGTTTTTCTTGACACCTCCTTGTATTAGCTCCCCCTCCCTAACTTTATTTGCTGACTCCGTTGAGTCCCAGGGCATCTCCAAATTATATACATGTGTGAAGCAAAACTATCACTGGAGCCTAATTTAACTTTCCCCGCAGTAGTTTTAGGATACACGTTGCATCTATCGATTGTTCTCAGAGGAAAAATAAAATAAAAATATGCAGCACCTCCTGACTTCGTTAGAACCACATATTGTTTGTCGGAGACTCGGTAGTCTTTCCCGTTACCATTAGCGCATGTCTGGTTGTATTGACGTCCTGTCAAGCCACTAGCAATAGGGGTGTATGCTAGGTGCTAAATGGCTGAGGTGAAGTCTGACTGTGATGGTGACTAAGCTCCCAGCCAGGACCCTTTTCCCACCACCTAATCGAGTGCCGCCAAAGTTTAGGGCCGTTATAGTGGAAGCTCATTTATCTGAACCCAAGGTCTCCAAACAGCCATTGAACCAAACAGGTGAAGACGATTAGTGGCGAGTTTTACCTCTATGTTTAAGATACGCTGTGATAAAGTGATTTAAAGATACTGACAAGCTTGCTAATTGTTTGCTTAATATGCTAACCAAAATGCCAGATTACATAATAATGGTATTCCATGCGTTTTTCACGGGGTTGCCAAATTATGGAGCAACTAGCCGGAGTGAGCCTTTGCTTTTGGTTGTGGTGGGGGCTTGTTATGGTTAATGTTACTGATGTTAGCAAAGATGCAGTATTTCGGGTAGATGCGGTCTTGGGTAAAGCATGGCATTAGCCTCTGCTTGGAAATGCTGCAGCTGTGCATCAGGTTTTGGTCTAACTTGTCCAGATTTGGAGACATGTGTCACTGATATTTCCCCTTCCACCTCAATACAATTTGATTTGGATGGATTTTCCATATTTTCACAACAGCCCCTAATAAAAGACAGACAGTGTGTTCTGTGGATTATCTATTCCCCTCCATTGTACTGGCCGTTGTTTGTGGAAAGGGTGTTGCTCATGAACTTTCTAAAAACCATTTCACTGCTGTAAGTAAACACACTAAATTCCAGGCACCTCCATTGTGTTAAGGAGCAGGCCGCAATCCAAAATATCTCAAAAGCTGGATAAATGCAACCAACACTTTCTACATGGAGAAATACCAATAAAAGGGACGACAGGAAATAATGCTTATTTTGGACAAACTGACCCTTCAAAATTGACTAGGAGGAGAAAGCAGCTGTGTTTGAGTAAAAAACAAGCGGCTCACTTCCTTAAAAAAAAAGTTCCAGATATGGCTACTTTATTTTGGTCAAGGCTTGATTAATGATATGAATATATTTCCTGATTTTGTTTCCTCACAGCTCAGTTATATCAGTTGAGTTTTAAGGATTCACGGTTAAGCTTACTTTTATGCAAAAGAGCCCACAGTAGATGTGGAGTCCAAGTTGTAGACTCTTTTCAGAATTTCATTCATACAGTATATTTCAGAAAGATTGGCCTATATTTTCCCCATTTAGACATGTTTGATTTTCCTGTTAGATTATTTTAGGTTTCTTGCAGAATTTTACCAGCAGTCTGTTCACCAAAATAAAGGAATGCCTTTTCCCACACCTTTTCAGTAATGTGCCTTGTGGCTTGGTATTTTCACAATAGATAAATAAATACATTTTAAAAAGCCACAGAACTTGTTACTACAGTCAAACCTGAAGCACCTCCATTGTTGACGGGAGAATCAAATAACACTGAATCACTGCGACCTTAAGCATTCGTCCTTCCTGGAGTCAGGTGTGGACTCCACTTGCAAAAGATCCACATGGACTAGAAAGCCAGTGCATTGCTTTTTAAACTCAACAGGCAACATATGTGTCAGCTTTATAGTTGCACACAGGGAGAGTGATATCCAGAATTCCCAGCTTCCCACTGCATTACACAACATTATTCTGCACACACAAAGACACATAAGCACACCTTTCCAAGTTCATCCGTCAGTCGGTCTATTAAGGCCTCTCGGGGCTCTATAATGACCCATTGTTCAGGGACTGAGGGTCACTGATGGCCAGGGCAGATAGTGTCTGAACCACGTCTCCCCGGGTGAACCGAAGGTCTTTTGATTTACATCAGGCTCATCCCTGCCGCCCCCTATGTCTCGACACTGGTGACAAAAGAGCGATGCACATGCTCATTCTTCACCCAAAGACTGATTGATCTCATTCGACCCAGATACCAGCAGAAGAGAGACATTATTACCTTTGTTCGGGAGCACAGTGGCACATTTCAAAGAGGCACTGTGGAGGGCAAACTAAGTCGCTGGGAGAGTGTGTGTGTGTGTGTGTGTCTGTCTCTGTGAGTGTGCGTGTCTCTGTGAGTGTGCGTGTGCGTGTGCGTGTTTGTGTGTGCCTTTGACTAAGCCTTTTGATGACTGCTCCTTCACAGTGGCAGTTTAGAAAGAAAAGAAAAAAGTGATCCATGTAGACATAAAACCTGCACAAATCTGATTCAAATTTAAAGGGAGAATACGCTGCTATGACATATTAATGTTAATCCTGGCAGATACATTTATGTTCTCTTTTCCGTATGACGTCCTTCCCCCATGCTGTTCCTTCTTTGTGGTATGATTTGCTTGATAAAGAGAAGGCCCAAATTCATTTTGGTTAAAGCTCCCATTGGAAGCCTGAATTCTCACCACATATTGCAGCTGCTGATTGTGCAAATTAAAGTTGTTTTTCTGATTGAAAGTGTCTTGAACAAATACGTCAGGTGCTGTAATTTCTTTACGGGAATGAAACCCTGCCAACATTTCAGTCCTGATGAAGCATGGTGGCCATTCCCCTCCAGAAACCAGGAGAAACAAAAGGGTGAAGATCTTCCAGCTCTGAGAGGGAAAATATAACAGAAAAGGGTCAGAGGTGAACTCTCAACATTGAAAAGCTTTCATCCAAAAGCAGAGTGAGGGGGATGTGTTCATGTGTACAGAGCTGATTCATTATTGATAGGATTATGGCTCAGCAGATAGGTCTCAGGCCCATTTCCCCTTCACCAGCCCCGGGAGACAGCTTCCATTCTGGGGAAATGTAAAAGATGTAGTTGAGACTGAGTGATGAACTTTGAAACACAATGACCACATAGGAAACGGTACTATCGGCTGACACCTCTCTCTCTCTATTATTTGGGTGGGGCAATTATTAACCAGTGAAGGATTGCAGGCTGAGTGGAGTCAGGTTGCAGCAGTTATGTGTCACATTATGGAAAAATAATAAGATTAGACCAAGCCCAAACATATTTTCTGGGACTGTTACACACCTAATTTGATCTCAGTGTGGGAAGAAAACAAACAAAATGACAAAAAGAGAACCTCTTTATGATTTTAATCAGAAATTACTGAAATTAAGGCACCGTTGCACATTCATTTTGTAAAGTGCTGTGGAAAACATTACGTTTCTTTGAGAGTGAATTGTGTGATGTGCAAACAATTTGCCCGTCGTTCTCTCTGATGAGACGAGGGAAATGAGAGGACAGGAAGCCGAAGTTAGCAAATGAGATACGCCCCAAGGGAATCAGCGATGGCTACGCTTCACAGCAGGGATCCCGAGAAGTCGAAGTAAAGGTATTACTTTTTTAATGTTCACTGGTGTGACACAAACAACAGAGTCTGCAAGTGTTTGGAATGGCGCTTGATAACCCTAATTGGCCCTAACACATAATGATAGTCATCATTAGGGTTGTGGCGCAGAGCTAGAGTGGATCGTCTTTTAATCAGAAGAGCGGCGGTTCGATCCCCGGCTTCCTTCAGACCATGTCGATGTGTCCTTGAGCAAGACACCTAACTCCCAAAAGATGTGCCTATGGTGTCTGGTTAGTTAGTCCTGATGTGTTAAATGTAGTGCTTTGAGTTGTCAAAAGACTAGAAAGGTGCGATACATCTTTTGTATTTACCACTAATACATGTCATATTGTTAATTAGGTAGTTATTTTACAGTTGACGAACAACGAAATGATAATTAATGTTTACCTATCATTATTGCACACTTTATACATTTTTTTATACTATATTAAGTACTTTTTAATGATTGCCAAGTAGTTTGTAAACCTTGAAGAAATTAATATTCAAAAATGTAATATTTCTAGATATCTCGTAACACTTTCTTAATGGTTAATAATTGTCTTGTAAAAGTTCTAAGCTATGATTATAATACCCCTGCCTCTTGAAGTCTTGTGAGGGTTGTAGTGGGTGGGAGCGTTTGGCAGTACTTCATAGTGTAGAAGTGAAACCTACGCCTTTGTTAATGTGAGTCAGTTACTTTTTCTTGGATTTAGCTTTGGACCTAAACATACTGTAGAGGTGAGCCAATTCACATCTGGAGTCCCATTGGCTCCCAATGGTGTAAAATCTAAAGCTAACAGAACATTTTATTTTTATTTTAATAAAATGTTGTTTTTCCTCTGGCTTCCATCCATTTTTATAGAATACAGCCTGCTTTTTTTATTGATCACTTATAAGGGAGCACAGAGGGCGGTCTGCCGGTTGAGATGTAGTTTCTTGCCGCTGGCAGTGGAAACCTGATACTTCCTCTCGTTTCCAGAGGAGAATAGAATGTGTTACTTGTGTGATCTGGGAGGTCGAAAATGAAACGCACAGTTTTTTTTTCTATTGTCCTTTATGTCATAATCGGAGGTACAGGCTCTTCCTTAAAATGTCTGCATAATGCCCTGATTTGTTTCCCATCTCTGATCAATGTCGATTTCAGTCCCTGCTTACGGACATAATGTTTATTGCACAGTTTGTGTTAAATGCCTACTAACAGCATAGGAGCGTGTTTCATGTCTTGAAGGCACAGTCTGTACCTCAGATGTGCCTTCGAAATGTTTTATAGCTGTAATCTCTCAGGGGATGCATTGTTTTCGTATTTGCTTTGAAATTATTTGACTTTGTTTGACATGTATTATATTTTGTTCATTTGCTCTCATTGTGTTATTGCTCCTGTTTATGTTTGTAGTGTGATGTAGTGCTTGCCCATAAGGGCTGGGCACGTTTTGGTGCATGACACTGAACAAAATGTATTACTTCAATTTATATGTCTAAACCATTTACAACGCAACACACTTATTTATATATATATATATATATATATATATATATATATATATATATATATATATATATATTAACAAAGTGTTGACTGTTAATTTGCCTTTATGGCTCCTCAACTATTTAATGACCTACTATTCATGACCTACTCTTCACAGCAGTAGCGGGCCGTCAGGGCCAGCAAGGCCTTCTCTGCTGGCCTAAACATCATCAGAATATAAATTTAATTTTTATATATTTTTTCCACAAATATGTATTAAATTATTCCCCATAGTCTATTCTCTTCATTTCATAGCTTCCCTCTTGGTTGCGCTGCTTCCAGCCTCAGGTGGAGAGCGGAGGGCTGGTCTTTACGTCAGAGCTCTTATCCAATCAGATTCCAGCCGTCATGTGTTGCTAGGGAACAAGAACTCTGCCCTGATGCCTTCAGAATCAACAGTGCTGGCGTCTGTAGCTTAAAGCTAACGGAATCTAAACTGTGGTGTTAACCAATCAGATTTAGAGTTGGCGACACCAGGGCCAGCATGCAGGTGTACAATGACGTCAGCACGGGCACGTCTTCTGATTGGATGCCGCTGGTGAGAGGCGGAGCTAGCAACCTGTGGCGACCTGAAGGAGCTAGCGTTAATTCGTGTAGATATAGATTGTTTTGTGTTATTGTTTTAACCCACAATGGCTGATGGAGGAGAAGAGATAGATTTGGTCGCAGAAATACAAACAACGCCATTTTGAAGACGGACTACGCTGCGTTAAGGTGATGCAACGCCTAGTTATAATGCGTTTGTCTAAATGTATAGTTTCTAGAGCCATGGCGTCATCATGATGGTATTAAGAGGTGGATTCATCCAGGGAGGACTGTGGAGGACAGACCTGAAGGCCGAGGGGGAACGCACGGCCGCTACTGCTTCACAATATCTACTGTTATATACTGTCTGTATATTCTTTTAAACAGCACCTAAATAAACTAAGCGGCTGTGTGCACCAACGTGTCCCCCCCGAGGCCAGGGTAACTGTTTTCTTTCGTTGCAATGGGAGAGCCGCATATTTCCACTGTCCGGCCAGTGCCAGCAGCAGGAGGATGATGCTGCGATGGCCGCATGTCTGGCTGCATGTTTGACATCTTTTCTGGTCGGCGAGAGTTGGAAAAACGTTTGGGTAAAACAATGCGCTCGTATCGGTCACTTTCGATTTGTACGGTCCGTCATATGAGCTTAATTCCCTTCATCCAGAGCAATGGGCAGGAACAAGTAGGCCTACATTCAGTAAAATAGCAACCAGATGCAAACATAGCTTTCGGCGTAAAGGTCTGTTATGGAATAGTAAATGTATGAAGAGTGGAAAGTTAACAGTTACAATGTTGTTGTGTGATGCAGGTAGTGTTATCACATTAACCAACTTAGTTGGCATTGCACTAGATACAGATGGCGTTTTGAATCTGATTGCTGAATGGATGGAAATGTGGATTATATCGAAGATCATGGTCGGGTGTGTGGACCACATCACACCAGTGTGTTTTTGGCTTGCTATGAAAGAAGTCATGTGCAGACTTTGAATTAAACTTTGGATTGTATTTTGCATAGTGATAACTCCTAGTCGGAAGCTGTTGCATCAATTTCATTTCTCTCAGTAGTTTTTCTTCTCCTCTTTGTCAGAACCTCCACCCACACAGCAAGGTAAAGATCAACCTCGCTGTTCAAATCAAAGGAAGTTGTAATGTGGTGTAGCACTTATTTTTCTGGCACATTCACATCATACCAGGCTTTCTTTCCTCACAGGAAAGATGTATGTCCACAAAGGCGAGTCTTTATTTTCTGCCTCTGACGCGTCGAGTCTTTCTCCCACTGTGGCTCCCTCTTGGTCCAAACCTGGCATGAAAATGTGATGTTTCCACAGTATGTAGAGCAGAGAGGGAAATCTGTTACTGAATCGGTGAGACGGCACACGCCGACCCCGGCCAACTTCTCCCTCTCTCTCTCTCTCTCTCTCTCTCTCTCTCTCTCTCTCTCTCTCTCTCTCGTAAAAGCATAATACATTTCACTGTCATCTCTAAAAGCTCCAGCATGCTTATCTCTCACACAGAGAGGATTTAAAGGGAGAGCTTTGTTGGACATATTGAGCTTTCCATGTTTCACAATGAAATATTGCCAGATTTTTTTAAGTGCTGCCTCGAGCCATGTTTCAACACCACGCCGCTGCTCTCTTTTACTATGAAAGTTGTCTGTCAGAGAGCTCATTTCAGGCTACTGTATGTACTCTTCAGTCTCCACAAGACAGGTAGGGTGTCCTTTTGGATTCATCATATTGTCCATGTCTAGACGGTACATGTATTACTTGTCTAGACGTCTCCTGTCTCTGAGCTGTTCCATGAGCAAACGTGTAGTGCAGCCAGTGAGGCACAACAAGACATGTCAGTTGCACTACGTATCAATGCAAAGACCATTTTGCCCTTTTTTCCCCATGTAAGTCTGTCATGCTTATCCTCCCATGCAACCCAATTTACTCCCTATATATGGACACATTTAGTCACAGCTCAGTAATAACTGCATACTTACCAGCTATTCCATGTACAACCTGTGTGTAGAAGCATCCGGGAGTGTTTTTGCCTATTATTGTAGCCAGAGAAGATTCTCATCTCCAACCATCTTCATTGTCCAATAAATCTTTCTCTTTTGAGCATAAAGATGATTGATGGGTAAGGTGCTTATGACACACATTGGTGGGATAAAGAGTTGAGTGATGGAAAACAGACGGGCAATAATGGCAGCTTTGTGCCAGACATTACACCTGACTGTTGCAGCACTAGTGCAATTTTTTTGTCTTAATTGCTCTCTTAATCGAGGCGCTTCACAGCAGGAGAAAGCAAAGCGAGCAAGCCAGCACTCGGTCATTGAGCCGATTCAGCTCTCGGTGAGGAATTTTACCTGCTTTTCAATAGGAACTCTCTGACCACTAAAGGATGAATACCTGTTAAAACACCAACCATGTGACACAGAGAAGAGGTCAACTCAGCAGTGTGTAAGAGACAGTCAACCGGCTTTTTGTATGCGGCATTCAATGATGCAGTGCAGTAGTTCTGGGTTAGTTTCGAGTTTGTTATCAATGAAGACTGACAGGTAAACTGGTCTATGCGACTTTGTCCTTTCTCCAGTTTCTAGTACATTGGTCTTAGGTAGGGCTGGGTATCGATACTCAATGCTGTTTAAGGTATCAACAGAAATAACCGTGTACCAAGTATTTAAAAAACTTCCCTAGTCAAAAGATATTGCCCTGATCCAGCACAGAGTCTATGATGGGTAGCAACATTAAATACTGTTTTGGTTATTGTTATTGTGTCTGTAATGTCGCTCCACCGCTTGCTTTTTTTGTCATAAGCACTGCCTCGAGCAAATGCCTCTTGAAGCGATGTCTGACCCTTTGGCTTCACTGATTCACTCGCACTGCCATGACTGGTTGACGGTGTCGAATCCGAGGACCGTAATCGCATACACTCTTCTTATTCCAACACATGCTTTCTGCTGAGGTGATGGAGTAAATTGCTAGTGTTGCCACCAGAGGCAATAACAGCGGCACGACAAACTTTGCAATAAATCGTTTTTCTGATCTACGTCGGATTTGTCAAAACCCCAAAAGCTCCAAACAGCAGACGCAGCTCCTCTCTCGTTGTGTTGGTGTGTCTCCGGTCTCTCGTTGTATTGGTGCGTCTCCGGTCTCTCGTTGTATTGGTGCGTCTCCGGTCTCTCGTTGTATTGGTGCGTCTCCGGTCTCTCGTTGTATTGGTGCGTCTCCGGTCTCTCGTTGTATTGGTGCGTCTCCGGTCTCTCGTTGTATTGGTGCGTCTCCGGTCTCTCGTTGTATTGGTGCGTCTCTGTTGTATTGGTGCGTCTCGGTCTCCATTGGTGCGCTCCCTCGTTGAGGTGCGTCTCGGTCTCTCGTTGTATTGGTGCGTCTCTCCTCGTTGTATTGGTGCGTCTCTGGTCTCTCGTTGTATTGGTGCGTCTCTGGTCTCTCGTTGTATTGGTGCGTCTCTGGTCTCTCGTTGTATTGGTGCGTCTCCGGTCTCTCGTTGTATTGGTGCGTCTCTGGTCTCTCGTTGTATTGGTGCGTCTCCGGTCTCTCGTTGTATTGGTGCGTCTCTTGTTGTATTGGTGCGTCTCTGGTCTCTCGTTGTATTGGTGCGTCTCTGATCTCTCGTTGTATTGGTGCGTCTCTGGTCTCTCGTTGTATTGGTGCGTCTCTGGTCTCTCGTTGTATTGGTGCGTCTCTGGTCTCTTGTTGTTCCTCCTGCATCGCTCTGTTCCGTTTCTTAATGTAGCGACGGAGTTTCTTCTTGTTGTGATAGTGGGCGAGCTGTACCCAGCATGCAGTTCGGTGGTGTCATTTTATAAATGTACAATTATTAGTGTTACAAATTGTTTATGTGTCACAAACTGTTGTGTCGTGGTGTTTTCCTGTTAGAGAGCGTTAGTTGTGGGTTATTAATTGTTATAAAGTTATATTTTGCTAACTGCCGAAGAGCGACAACAGTTGTTACGGCCATGCACCGGTATGACGGTATATGAAAAATTCATACCGTATGGAAATTTGAAACCGGTATACCGGTTGAACCGGTATACCGCACAGCCCTAGTATCACTTTAAAGGTAAATGGAATAAAAAATGTAAACGATACCCAGCCCTCGTCTTAGGGCCCTGATACACCAAGCTGAACGTCATCTGGCACCATTGGACCGTTGTTGAGCAACAGGAGCCATCAATCGCCAGTAGTTTTGCGGTACGTCTGGCGTTGCTGTAATAGCTCAGTGATTCTGTGCACATTAATTTCAGTTCGATCACGAGAAGCGTAATGTCAGTCTGATAATGACGCGTTGTCCACCGTCAGTCAGTGAGGTGCGACTGTTAATGTTAATGTAGCAGCATTATGTTTGCGCAGAAAAGAAACGCTAATGAGGAGACCAGAGCAGCACTGAACCTCACTCTGTGCTCATACCATAGCTGTTTGACCAATATACCTGTATCTGGACATTACACCTTTTGTGCCAGGGTTCAAGGCACTGGTTACAAGCCAACTACAGCAATTCCTTCTCGATGATGGATCATTGACTGTATGAAATTATTATTACATCATCACAAAGTTTGAGAATCCTCGATTGAACATGTTGAATCAGTGGCAGAGGCAGTCGGTGAGGGAGAGCTGTGTTGACGGCATGTTCGAGTGCAGCTTTTCACGGAAGACGTGAGGTGACAGATTATTTGATCAGGGCCTTTGTTTTATGTGCTTCTTTAAGGTAGGCTTGGTATGTCAGGAAATAGGTTTAGAAAATTGTAATTTTGAGTTGATCTTAACACAGACATTTGGTTGAAACTCTAGAATATTCATGTCACAGCATAATTAGTTGTCCTCCTTTTTTTAAATTCATACGTGTTCATGCAGTCTCACATGTACATAGTTGTCAAATATTTACTTTTTAACATCTCCAAGCATTAACATACTGACGGATGTTTAAATCTGGTTAATTGAGGCTTGACTTAACATGAATACTTTTAGACTGCTCGTCTCCATGGAAACGTATTTAACTTTTTCCTCATCTGTTTTTCATTTTTTATTTCATATTTTGTTTGCTGTCATGTCATTCCAAAATGAGCTAATTACAACAAAGGATGGAAGTCGTACTGTGAGAGATGGCAGGGGGTCTCAGATGATGTCTGATGGACTAACAGGCCTGTTTACTTTAGATTCACAAGTGTTCATTTATTAATTCCTGGTGTGTTGCTGCTTGCTGCGAGTCTTTGACAGTGATGTACAAAGCAGCGGCTACACAAACACTTTCTTTTCTGTCTATTCACAAATGGTCGATGAATTAGTCCGGCAAGTTGAGCAGATGGCTTACCCTCTATATTCAGCTCAGTTTCAAATATTCTAACTTTTTTCCCACCACCTACGCAACAACTGGACTTTTCATACTCAATAACCTTATTGTTCTTAATGTACTTTTGCCCACACAAACTTAAGTAAACATAAAAATCAATTGTGAGGGCAATGCAGAGAAATATTGCTGACCCCCATTATTGTAAGCATAGTCAGAACTGCAGACTGGTGACATGTAACAGTTGTCTTTTTCCATTGATGTCACCTTCTTTTTCAGTTTTGTATTCCGTCCGTGACAAGTAGGGCTGAGTATCAGTACTCAACCGAAATAGCATCAAAACTTCTCCAGTCAAAAGATACCTGCAATCGATCGATTGCGATCGATTGCAGGTATCTGATTCTTCTTTTTGATTCAAGAAAAAAACGCTCCTCGATTTAATGCAATATGCGATTGGCTCACTACCGCGGCAGCGGCGACCAATGCAGTCGCTTTCCTGCACACAGTGCTGTCGGAGATCACAATTTTAACCTTCGGGGGAACCCGAGGGTGGACGTTACTGTTCTGTGACAACGCGGCCCTGCCACCATGGGTCAGGGGACGGCGTTATCAACGGTAACCGCTATATGAGCACTGAGGTGCAGTGTGGTGGTGATTAGCTAGCCAGTGGGACACACACACACATCTCCCATTCTCATGATGGGTATCAATATATTGGCATCGGTATCTATTTAATTGGACATGTATCGGACAGGAGGTGTGCGGTAAATTGCACCAATCGCAAAAAGGATCGTAGACAACGTTTGAGAAAGCAGGTGCACGGCCACTTGGACGGCGTAAAGAGTTTAACCTGTAGCACTGCCAAGAGTGATGGGGCAACTGGTGTCTTAGGATACATAGGTTCTCTAGGGATATGTCAAAATCTCAAATCATATCTAATCGTGATGGTTTAATGATGAAAATACCGGTTAGAGCTGAGATGTGACAAGCAAGCATGAACCACATGAGCTTTCTGTGCTGCCTGATTGTGTGTTCACACCGAACGCAAAGCGTTCCTTTCTGCGCGGGATATTAGATACAAAGTTTACAGAAAAAGACACCAATAGACTCAAATTTGTGCTGGCTGATGTGAATGAAGCTAATGAAGCGAATTCTATTTGCAAGTTATTTTACAAGTTGAAATATTTTCATATTTCATTTTTTTGGCTTTGTATTTTAAGTATAGTTGTGGCTTTCTGAATTGAATCCTTTGTGGTCCTGCATTTTAAGGCACTTAAGCACAGGTATACTTTTCTTTTTTTAGTTGGAATGTAAACTGAACTATTTGATGATCCATTTCATTTCTGAAATATTGTAGATCTTAACATGCATACAAAAGTTATTATCAACTCTTTGGGATTCATCACCATTAATTTCTTTTCTCCAAAATGCTTGTTTGGTAAAATAAAATAAAAAAATGTGCAGAGCTCCTCATGAATTGATACACAAATGTAAATACAGTAAAATATAATGGCATAATACTATCTATGAAATACTCCATTAAAAATACATTAATGAGGTTTCACCCTCACATTGAACTGTATTGACTTTGTACCAGAGTGCCTCCCTTGTCCAGATGTTTCAGATCCCATTTTCAAGATGAGTGAGATGAGGTGCTGAGGAAGTCGTTCTCGGTTAATAAAATGCGACCCAAGAGAGTCGACATCGCCTGCAGTTTCCCCAGCAGGGATGCTTCAGAGCCAGAGCCAGAGCATTACTCTTTAATGCCTGTGTTGAATAACTGTGGGCTAGCTAATTTATAGAGGCTCTTAAAGGTCAGGCAATAGGGCAGGAATACATACTGCCGGAGGTTATTGCCAATACTGCTAAATTGCAAATGCTTCCCCCCAACCCCCTTCTAAGAGGCTGCAATGCAACGATAAACCCAATGTTTTGCTCTCGGTATGAATCAAAATCCAATCAATTTACTGTACAGCAATGTCTGTATTTTTGCCAGATATTGACAGTTTTATTGAATGTCATCATTAGCCTATGCACTTGTGTGGGTGGTCAGACATTTCATCAGCAGCAGCTTTTCTTACTCTGCGCTGCTCTCATTTGCAGTATTTGATTTAAAATTATTTTTGTCTCATTGAGACTTTTTAGCAAATAACACAGAGCTTGTACATGCTCTGCCCTGTAAGGAATGTGCCAAGAATAAGCTTGGCCAAACATCTTTTGTCCGAGACCGCATTTTATTCAGCCACCCTTCTTTCTTTTCATGGCATTAATTTGTTTCAGCTAATTTCACAGTCTGCGTTAGTGCAACCGGGAGCAGAAAAGCACAGGCTTTGCTTTAAATCTCGGCCACAAGAGGATTTGTTTACCTCAGATTCTTAGTAACAGCTAAGCTGACTCTGCTGCCTTTCTTATTTTGGCCCCAACACTCATTTGTCAAAGTGTGCTTGAGCAAACACGGAAGAGTCACAAGTCAAGTTTGGCTTTTAAGATACCCACCAAGTGGTGTGAGTGTGTGTGTGTCAGGTACATTGCACTATTAAGCCCACATGGCTTGACCTAAAGTCTTTTTTTAATGCTTTAAATGCGGACCCATTTCGTCTTGCTGATTTCCTCCATTTTCTACAAAGCATTTTGGCTAGCATGTCTGCCATATGATGAAAGAGAGACAGTGATGCTGATATTATTACAAAGATTTCAAAAGAACATAGTCAGAATCAGAAATGGTTTATTGCTACACATACAAGGAATTTGGCTGACTGATTGGTGCGTGACAATAAACACAATATAATAAAATAATCAATAAAATACACACAGTAACTGAAGAAATGTCCCAGATCTCTTATGTGTACATCACATAGCCTTATGGTTAAATGGTGGTTTACTGAGGCTACTGTTGGTGTAGAAGGTGTGATCTCAATTTTCTCATGGACACACCCCCCAAATTTAAGTTTTGTGTGTTGGGGCAATGAGAGCATGACAGTGACAACATGTTTTTATTAAGTATGAATGATTCTAAAAGATATAAGCAGGCAAACTTTTAAATACACTGTCAGTATGTTTTATATTTTACTATGAAGCACTTTATTTCATCTACACTTTAGGTCCATAGTTTTTCAGGTTTAATTACCAAACAAAAAGAGACAAATACTCATAGAATAATTCATAGACGGCTGGAGACTATTTACAGATTTTTCCTCATCCACTCACATGTATTAATTTGATCAGAGGGTTTCCGGATTAGCAGCATGGGTTGTCTCAGCGACTTGTCAAGCCAATTCAGATGGGCTGGCTAGCCTACCTGCAGCCAATCTGCTACTTTTTAATTATCCTGCCAATGGTTCTGGGCAGATATGATATTTCCACTGGCGACTTCTCCGCAGTGAGGGGTTCTCAATTTTGGGATTCTTGAGATGCAAACTGCATAAATAGGGCTACTCTAAATCCAACCTCTAAAATCACAATAATACCTCAAATGTCCATCCATAGAACTTACAGAGGCTGTGCTTTGGACGGTCTAAAAGAGATGGAGGGTCAGTGTCAAGAGATAACTGGGGTGTAAATAGTCTCAGCAGGGGGTTGAATTAGTGCTCTAATAATGATGGTAGAGTCCAGGCTAAACGCAGTGTAAGGGTGATTATAATTGTAGATTCCTGTGTTATTGCTGATTGTAAAACATCAAGCTGCATTCACTTTTGAGCAGAAGCTGGGTGGTTTGCAGAATCAGGCAAGGAAAAGGAAAGTAGTGTGTAATACAGCATTTTGATAGTTTTTTAAAAACCTAATATCTAATACTTAAACTTGCAAAAGACGGTTTCTTTCTTTCTTCATCATTATGAAGTAACTGTTTATTGTGCAATGGCATGGCCTTAGAAAAACAACACTTAATAAGCCCCGCTTTCACTATACAATTCTGTCGTCCACCGGGTACGACCACCTGGGAAAATGAAAGCTTGATTTTTGGCACGAATGAATTACGTTAATCATTGTGCTGCCAAAACTGAGGAGATGGAGGCTTTAACATCATTTTTTTTTCTCACATTCCAAGCAGGTGTTGTTTCCACGTATTTCAGTGTCTAATGCACAGTAATATCTTTTAATCTACGTATAGGATCTGAAATGGATTTGCTGCATATATGTCGATGTGACATCACAATGTCTCAGGGTTTTACAGTATGTACTGTACCACCTGCATTAAACTAAGCTTGGCTAAGCTGCCATTGCTACATAAGCTAACATATCCTTAAACTTCGCACAGAGACATAACAAGCCATCAAATGAGTTTGCGTACCACCATATGTGTAGGAAGAATAGTTACAGTCCCTGGTTTGAGGAAAATGAAACTCCCAAATTCCCCCTGGAGAGAAATTCTCCCTGAAAATATTTTCATGGTGGATGTTTCATTCACTAAAATGAGGTAGCATTACCATGCTCTCTGGTTGGATTCATTAGCACACGGATCATATTGAAAAAGATAACAAGCGAGAGATGAAAGTACTGGATTTTATCCCTGCCTTCAATCCTACAAATTAGGCATCCACAAGAAACAAAACATCTCTCTGTTTTGTGCATGATACAGATAATGACACAGGCATGATTCTGTATTACTGATTTCTGCCAAAGCCAGTGTAAGGAAGGGAACTACAAAAAGAAGAAGAAATGAAATTGGGGAATCTGACCTTTGGTGGAGCGCTTGCTGTCGCCTCACATGGATACACCATTTGTATCTCTGGCGGAACTCAGTTCCCTTCTGTTGCCCTGCTGAGAATAAATGAAGCTTCTTCAGGACCCTCGCTGCGTCTCTGGAACTGACTGGAACACTCTGAAGCACTGAAATTGGCACAAGTCCCTCCATACTAAGTACACCACACATTAGGCAAGCTCTCCTTCACCCAGCCAAGTCCATTTGGTTAATGGCAGATTTTCCCCCACAACCTTTTTTTTTTTTTTTTCTCTAAATGCTCTAGCAGGAGTGGCCAATGACATGGGCCTAATCCTTTCTTCTCTCAGACAACAGTGTTAGCTGCCACCAGATTTAAATAACGTTAAAAAAGACATATTTCCTTGAGTGCGTGGTATAATTGGATGTTTATGAGAATTAACCATATTTAAACTGTATATAATTAATACAATATGTCCTTTTGGCAGGTTGGTGTGCCCGTATGTGTAGAGGCTGGTGTGTGCAGGCTTTTTGGTTGAATACATTTCATAATTCATTAATGAACTGAAAATATGTTATTATTAAATTTGCATTTAGATCATGCAATGGCAAAACTAAAACAGAACAGTAGAAAAAAGACATTATAATAGTATAAAGACAATAACATTACATTAATTATGACAATAAATAAATGGGAATTGGACTAGTTTTGAGTGCAGTTATTGAAGAGAGGAGTAAGGGAGATTGTCTGAGGTGTTTGGTGCAGAGAGCTAATGTGGGCGCGGGCAGCAATGGAGAAGGCCCCGTCCCCCCAGGTCCGGTGTTTGAACCGGGTGGGAGGGGTGAGTAGGTGGGCCTTTGTGGATCCGAGGTTGAAGGTAGGAGTATTTCTATGCAGGAGGTCAAAAAGGTATGATGGGGCTCTGTTATGGAGGGCTTTGTAGGTGATGAAGAGAATATTGAACTGGATTCTTCGTTGCCTGTGGGGGTTTTGAAGGACTGGGGTGATGTGATCTCTGGTGTGGGAGTGGGTTGGCAGACGGGCAGCTGACTTTTAGTTTTGTAGTCATTTGTGGATGATTTTAGTGGATGTGCCAAACATGTATTATTACACCTCGAATTGTATTTCTTACTCGCATTTAATTTGCCTGTTGCTTCACCGTTTCTCGTTCATCCCCTCACTTTGATTCAAACACCTAAATGACCGGTTTGCTGGTGGGGTGTTTACGTGAATTCTCTCCCTGCCTTTGAATTGCGCCGGCTGCTGTCACCCCTGGCTCGTGGGCTTCGGTGGATGTTATTCCAGCTACAAGTTGACTTTGGCTACCTGCTGAAAAATGAACTGGAGCAGCTCAGCGGCTGGTTTTGAAAGGGTAAAGTTGCTTGGCTCATGACTCCAGCTTTTTGGATGGATGTACCGGCCCTGACAGGTCAGCCAATTTGGATGTTTTTTTGGCCGAAGAGCAGAGGACTGCGGGTATCTTCCTGCTCATCGCCGGCGTCGCTTCCTGTCTACACGTGTCCATCAAGTGTAGCCCTGTTGTCACATTCTGCAGCTTTCATTTCGGAGTGGGCTGTCTCCCCGGCGTTCTGACAGCTGGTACTTGTGTAATCTCTGTGTCTGCTCTTTCCAATGGCTTTTGGCCTGTTTGCGGCTCCCCTCGCTCCCTTCCTATAAGGCGGACTCAAATACTTGAATCCTTGATTGGCTGATATACTGCTCCGAAATCTCTTTGCCTGGCTGCTCTGAAATATTGCATTTCCTAGTGCCAAATAACTCCTGAGCGAAACAGTATCAAATTAGCTACTGACTGCCTAGCTTCTTAACTGTCTTTGAATTGCTCTTCAAATTGTCATTATTGCTAAACAAATCAGGCTTTTAATTAAGACGCTTAACAAGTTTGTAGGAGCCATACGAAATGGGGTAAATTACCACCTTCAGACTCCTGGTTGCAGTAACGCTAACAGATAAAATGTGTGCTGATTGATATTGCATTAAGAGATGTCTGTTTGTTTTTTGTAGGAACTACTGTGATATTAATGTGAGTAGATCAATGCGGTCCTTAAATGCAGAAGATTGCGGGCTGAATGATATAATATATAATTTCAGTGGTAAGCAACTCTCCCTAAAATAGTTAAAATGAACGTTCCACCACATGCTTTCGAGAATTATGTGAAAACTGATTTACACATCTAAAGATGATAATTCTTCGAATGTGGAATATTGTATGCAAGTTGAGTGTCAGTCGATGTCTGCTAAAATAATTTAAAGTTTCAGTAAACTGTCAGTTTGGCCGAGCTGCTCTGAAAGGTAGCTCAACTAACAGCGGAAGAGTGAGAGCTGAAAGCAGTTAAACTGTCAGCCGAGTGAGAGATAAAGTCTATTATTTGATATATTCCACAATGCAGTACTAAAAGATTATCTGATTGATGGACTTGATGGTGGTATAATTTTTACTGCAGAACTCCCTCGTCCAGCTAGCAGTT
>JACSYO010000384.1:1432500-1520000 GCA_016806645.1 Ophiodon elongatus | reverse complement strand
TGTATGTTAGAACCAGTGAATGAGAGGTTGTCAATCTCTGAACCATAAGATGTATGAGTGTATGTTGAAGCTATAAGCGAAGCCTGGTGATCACTTTAAGAACATCAGAAATTTGCCAGGATGGAAACTGACATGGGGTAACCACTTTTCCCCTACTTATGATGGCCTTGGAGTCTTCGGTGTGATTTGCAGCAACGGTTGCATTTCCAAACCATGAGAGGGCGTTAACCTCATGGTTAGCGTGTGCCAGGTTTGTTTGCAACCTGAGAGAAGGCATTGCCTCAGAGACTCAATTCGCAGCCCGACATTTTCCTGCCTGTTGCTGCCCAATAGGCATTATTTTGCAATGGGAAGGTAGCAGTCAAACTGGGCGAGCCTCACCCTTTTATTTATTAAGTGTATTCTGGCCTTTAGGTTGTGATGGACAACGCTAGTGTGTGTGTGTGTGTGTGTGTGTGTGTGTGTGTGTGTGTGTGTGTGTTGGAGGGGGAGTAGGGGGGGGGGTCAAAGACATTTTGGATTTTGAAGTGGAGATGATGTATTGGATGAAGGAGGGAGTTTTGAAGCCACTGCCAGCACTCGTTTTCCTGGATCACCTGACCATGCACCACGCTTCACGCTCCTTTCAGCACAAATAGCCCAAACCTGAATTAAAGGGAAGCATTTCAGCCTTGAATTGATTCAAGACTTTTTCAAGTGGACACACTGAATGAAATCAAACTGAGGCAGACAATTCCCTGATGTGAGAATGGGGTCATTGCTGTCATCCGGATTAGATGCAATAACCATTTTTCTCCGCGGGTTTCTCGACTCTCCTCATTCTTCATCCCTAAACCATTACCATTAAGTATAGAGCTGCACTCGAGAAAATTCTACCATTTGTCAGGTGTTTTTTTTGGGGGGGTTTCCATCTTACTTTATCTCCTCACCCATCTATTATTTCAAATACCATGGTGAGCTGATGGAGGTCCAGTTCCAGAGCTCCCTGAGAGGAGATTAGCACACCCACACTTCCTGTCACTCTTGACCTCCTGCCACCAGGGCTGCTTCACGAGTAAGAGCATGGCAGAGGAGAGAGAGAGAGAGAGAGAGAGAGAGAGAGAGAGAGAGAGAGAGAGAGAGAGAGAGAGAGAGAGAGAGAGAGAGAGAGAGAGAGAGAGAGAGAGAGAGAGAGAGAGAGAGAGAGAGAGAGAGAGAGGCCAAGGGTAAATCCCCCAAGGTGCTGAGGATTTGCTGCTTTTTTGAGAAGCTGCTGGAATACGCGGAGGCCACGGTGACAGGAAATGAGCCGGCAATCGATGAGGTTTGATGAAAAACAATTTGAGCGGAGAATGAAATGGCAGGAGCTTCTGATATGGCTAATGGCATGCTGCCCACGTGCACCTACGCCTTCACGACGCCTGGATGAATGTGTCTGTCCAGTATCGGAGCAAAACAATTACCCCTGTGCAACAGATTTCCGCATTAGCTGTTTCCGCGTTGAGCAGGAGAGGATTTGTTATCTCCAAAGCACCTTTGCAGAAACTGCCATACCTCAGGTACAGAATAATGGACAAATGATTTAGATCATTATAATGAAGTTGGTTTTCTGTCCACCCTCTCTGTGACATACAGTATATATGGCTGTTGTGGAGTTAGGGACTCAGAAATGGAACTTTTTTTTAGAGAGAGATAAAGTGCGGGGGTGTGGGGGTGTGGGGGTGGGGGGTGGAAACTGCATTATAAATGTCTTACTCCTGAAGTTAATTCTAAAGTACATGTCAGTCCACTGGACCAGTGCCAGGCTCCAGGTTCAACTTGATGTCATTTACCAAAGGCTCTGTCACCCTGTGGTTGGCGTCCTTCTGACTGGCACCTTATTGTCAGAGCTACCAAATATAAAAAATGTAATGGCATTGGTGAATCTGCTTTATACTTATCCACATTCATTAAAGCCACTAAGAAGTTAATCCAAACAACACAAATGACTGTAGTAAGTAGGATCAAGGGGTTTGTTAGGTTCTCTCTAGTAGTGGTGAAAGTCCTCAAATGCAGAGAAATATTTGGATTTTGGCAAAATATCAACAGGTAAAACTGTTAAAGCTATAACGATGCTTGAGTATAATACATAATTTGTTTGTAATTCTAGTAACACATGTGCTCTATAGCATGTCCTGGTATGTCTTGGCTGCCCCACTTTCTTTTGTCCGATATCAGATCACAATCTCTGGTTCTGGTAAAATGTTCAATAGGAAATTGGGAGGGAAGAGTAGGAAGCCGTTTTGCTTTCAGTTTATTTCACCATTTCCAGGTGCTCTAGGACATATTTTGTTGAACGAAAGGAGACACACTTGTGTTCTTCAGTCTTTAAGAGTTTCAGGTTGGCAGTGATTGAATCGACAATCTTATAATACACTGTAAATAACTGTAAATATGAAACACAGTAACTGGTGGCGCATGCGGTTGAATCACAGACAGTAGTGGATGCTTTGAGCTTCACCACACAACCATATTTTTCTCTTTTGTTTGATTTGATCTTCCCTCCAAAATCTGACAGTGGCATTCACAGTTGGCAGCTAATGTGAAATTTACACCGAGCATTTGTTTTGTTTACTGTTCTTAGTGTTGTCTTTACCGGCTGAATCAACTTGAGGTGGTTCTTGCTTGCTACAAAGCATTGCCTCACTTTCATGTGATCAATTCTGTAGTATTTTTGTTCGCCTTAAACATAAAATGAATGGAGGAAATGTTTGAGGAAACCAGAGTCAACATCTCATAGTATGTCCACTCTGGAGATTTCTGCATTCATAAACACAAGCCCAGCCCATCTGACGGCACACACTAATTTGATGTTTTTACATTATGAATATCGTGTTATAATTTATTTGCATTTATTTAAACATACATAACCTTCAGACATTAACCACCACTGTGCTAAATGTCCAATGGTACTCAAAATCAAATAGACAGGTTGTTATTACTTAATGTTTTTTTATTCATCTTTTATCTATACAGGTTATCTCATTGAGACATTGAGGGTTTCATTCTCAAGCGGGACACTCATGAAAGTGTTCTTCCATCCAACACGTTTTCATTGTGTGATATAAGTTTTTAGGGGTACGAGCTGGCTTCAGGCTTTAATCTTGTTTCCTCATAGAATCTTCATGCTAACAAAGCGCTGACTCCACAGGAGAATGATTACCGACTTAATAATAATAGATTTTTAAACCGGTGCCACTGCCTCCGAGTCGAGTAGTTTCACAATTTGCTATTCAATCAGCTAAAAACAAACTCTGACGTGAGGTTATTCATTTTCAGGACCGTGAAAAATGTTTTCCCCGATTAGAGGTGTTTGCAGAATCTGAGAGTTTGCTTGATTCAGAGGGAAAAAATGAAGGCAAGCCGATTTACATAATGTCAGTTTAATTCAAGAATTAAGCTGTTTAATACATAGTTTGTTTGTCAACAATGCTTATATAAACTGTTCCATATTCATAGCATTTGTGTTAGATATCAGCATGGGGTTTGAAAGAAATGGTAACTAGTGAAATGCATTTGCAGGGGCACCTTTCTAATCCTGAGTTCAGTTTGACAGTACAAAGTAAGAATTAATAAACTCTTGAGGGCGCAGAGGGCAAAAAAGGAGGCCATGTGTGATGATTAATCTTTCCCTCTCAGCGAAGTTGTCATCATCCCAACAAGCAGAGGTTCTATACTGTTCCAGGCTTACTGTATTATATGCAATGAGTTTGCTACATTTGTAGGGAAAAGACAGCCCGTGTTTGTGTCCGGAGTGAATAATTTTTCTTGAGCCAATTTATGTTTTCCTTTGAAGGGGGAAGTCTTGAGTCTGGGTGGTTGGTGGAAAGCTTTCAAGCCCTTTTGCTTTGAACATCAAACCGCTTGTCTTAAGATTTGCTCTCAGAGTGAGAAGTGAAGAGCACGGTGGAAAGGGAGAGAGATACTGACATAAGGAGTCCCAGGCAAGGTGTCAGGTGAGTGATTTTAAAGTTCTCATGAGGGGCAGCACTGTAGGCGCCGATAAGGACAATCCCAAAGTGTCATGGCAGCTTTGAAAAGAAATTAAATTTGACTCGGAAAGGACATTTTCTGACATGCCGAATGAATAATTTAAATTATGCTTTAATGAGCCTTTTTAATTAACAAGTTGTCCCTCAGGAATATAGTTTATGGTGTTATCACCTGGTCATGTCCCCTCTGTGGCTGCCCCTGTGCTATCATCTTGTGTAGGGCTTGTCCACAAATGAGTCGGAGGACGTGACTAACCTTGTCCGAAATGACGGTTGAGGCGCTCTTTCTTTCAAAGGAAGCTGAATTTTTCACGACCACGCAGATCAGGATTCCCACATGTACTGGAAAACCTGGAAAACATTTGACCTGTCTCGTAAAACACAAAAAGTTAAATGTCCTAGAAAATTGTGTTATCCTTGAAAAATATTTCAATTTAACATTGACATTTCAAGCTCCCCAAACTAGATTAAATTTCCATCTGAAACGGCTGACGTGCTCGCTAGCTTGTTTGCCTGCAAAGGTATGAGGGTTGGGATTCAACTCAGGCTAGGAACAATAGTTTCAAAATTGTTTTGGGCATTGTTGAAAGAGTTGGATAATAAGTATTGGGAAGCCGGGGTCCAGACATTGAATGGAAGCCCAAAATACTGGCTAAATACTGGCGAATCTTACTTTTAGCTAGCATTGTCTCTTCAAACACAATGCTGCATGCTGTTTAACTTTTGCAGTGATAACATCAGCTCACAGTGGGTCTGATTGGCCTTGTTAAAGACTTCATTAAAATAAATGGGCTAAAGCATGGTGTGATTAACTGATAACAGTCGGTGGCAGTTAATAATCCTCGCAAACTCTGCTCTAACTTTGTATCAATCGGTCATCGTTCCTAAGAATGTATGGGATGCTTTCATAGATCAATTATAGCCATAGACTGCACATCCTTTAAAAAAACAGACTTACACAGAGAGGAAAATATTAGTGTATGCACCAGCCCATGTCTGTCATACCAGCTAGATCATCACTGAACATGTCCTGGAAAATGATCTCTAGAAAACAGTAAAACCCTCAAATGCTTATAAAACCCATTAGCCACCATCGTGAGATGTAAGAGGGGATCTTTTCCAATTTGAACTTATCACTGCTCCAGTACTCTCCCTATGGTATCACAAATGTACTGTTCATCTTGAAATTGCAGCATGTTTCTCAGAGTCACCATTCAGTCAAACATCAACACGCAGATATTCACATACAGTTGAAGTCGGTGGAACATACCTTTTTGCTGTGGAAAGAATCCATCTCCAATGTCCATCAAGTATAAACATTGATAAATCCATTTAGAATTGATTGTAAAAAGTGCTCCTACCTTTCCTTAGACTACCTTTAGACATCCCCTCTTGTATTATAAGTAATCCTGTTGAGTGTATAAACAGCCATCACCGAAAAGCATCTCTGAGCATCTCTGTTCCTGATTTCTAATGTAAAAGGTATCGGCCATCAGTCAGTCAGGCGCCAAGGGTTAAGGAGATCAAGAACGAATGGGAAGAAGACAACAGAGTGCCCCTGCTTTCTTATGACAGAGGGGTGGTGTTAGGATGCCCCTATCAGTGAGTTTTAAAGAACATTGTCTAGTGCCACACATGCTTGAGAAAGTATTTCAGTCCGTTTGCACTTCTCAATAAAGTTGGACATCAGAGCCAGTTAAAATTAGAACGTGATCATGAAACAACAGTTTTTCTTGTCCAACTCTTCTGTCATGTTCCGTCTTTTTCATCTCCTTTGGCACCGTTCTTAAACTGCGATACTCTAGCTTATAGCAATAATAGATGACACAACTAGTCATGCCTTCACAGAGGGCCCATGCTCTCCAACATATCTCAAATGTGTCATATTATCATGCCACTACATTAAATATTAATTTGCATCTTGGCTCCCAGAGACAAGATTGCAAATGTTTACGATGAGCATCTTTTCCAAGACCTATCACTCCTCCAAGACCTATCACTCCTCAGAGCTAAATTTCACTCCTGTGATGATGGCCATCTGGTCAGAGCCGAACCCGGGAACATGTTCAACGCAGCAAATCTACTCTTTGTTGGCTACTCATATTCTCAGTGTTTCGTTGTCAGTCCTAGTCCAACCAGAGAAATGCAGAAGTCTCATGAGGTAGTCGCCTTTTGGCAGTGAGGTTAATCAAAGGGGGAGGGGGGGCTTTGTAGTTGCAGCAGTCCTTTTGGTACTGAGGAGTCAAAAGCCGCTTCTGTGGCAGCAGTTGTTGGATCCTCCAAAGTGGGTCAGACTGAGCAGCACACAGAAATGTATATTTAATTTTCCCTGTGGGACTGATGCATTAGAGCGTGAAGCATTCTTCATAGGCGATGGCAGTCTTCAGTTATGTGCTCGTGTTTACGTACCGCACTCTATGACCTGTCATGCTTGGTGATTACATATCTAGAAAGTTAGAGCACAACTGATTTCTTTTTCCCCCCACTCTTGTTGGTTCTCTTTATCCACATTGTGAAGTGCTCTTTGTGGTTAAGGTTCTTCTGTGACAGCATGTGTGCACTTCTGTCTGTGGCAATCAGAAATGTGAGCATGCCTGTATCTTGTCCGGACATTTCACGCCAACCTCCATTGTGTGCTAAGCGTTACTGCACAGTTGGTGTGGATTCATTGGCTTGCGTCTGTGTGTGAAAGTGGCACCACTTTGTGAGCTCGGTGCATGAAAGTGGCATCGCCTCACCAGTCAATAGCATGAATTATGTATGGCAAGAGAAGGTGAAAGCCATGTTCTGCATCATCTGCAGGCTGCACAGCAAATTAACATTTGGACAGCCATTTGCTGGCTTTAGGAGGGGTTCCGGGCCTTATCTAATGGCTTGCTTACAGTTCAGAAATAAGTTTCCCAGTCATTTTTCTTAACAGGTTTCCTCTCTTGCAAATCATTTGTGACTGAAGCAGCCCCACTTTAAGGGAGCAGACTATAAGGCGTGAGCAGTGAACAGGGCAGATGGCAGTGATCTTTAATTGGCTAGCTTCCCGTCAGGTCTAATCAGGACTGGTGTTCTGTCATCCAAATCCTTCGAAGATTGTTTCTTTGAAAGACAAGCACTCCGCCTGACATGTTCATTTTTTTTCCCCCTGAAGGCAATATCATTCTGGGCTTTCCCTAAAGCCGGCTTTGCATAGGACTAGTACTGCCTTGGCTCCACCTGTGATTTGATGAGATTCAATAGGTTGTCTGCATTGTCCGTCCTGTGGAAATCTATCATGTCAATAATCTGTGAGGATAAGATTCCACTGCACATGACCATATTTCACCAAACACAGAGCTCATCTGATAACGTTTATTCCCATAGGAATCTCCATCTCAAACTGAGAAGAGAAACCAATCATGTAAGCAAAGCAGCCGGTAATGCACTCAATACTATATATTTACTCAATGTTTCAACAGCTGCCTCCATCAGAGAGCGTTGTGTGGAATCCAGCTATGGGTAATTAGGTTTCAACAAATATTTGATGCTCATCTAAATCAACATCTGTATATTTCGTTTTACTCTTTTTTTCACTCTTAAGGCCTTTGCACATCACGGGGCGTGACGAATAAATGGCAGATTTATTCGTCAGTGTCGATTTTGAATATGTCCGTTACGCACAACGTGATCGATTGATGCCTTCATTAGAGGTGTGAAAGCCCCGAAAAATTGACCTCACTTATTTGCCACGTAATAATTGTCTTTTGTGTGAAAGTGCTGACGACAAAAACAACAGTACGGAAAGAAAATACTGACGTGCAGATTAATGGCCAGAAAAAAAACAACTTCTCAAGAGCCATAACCCATGACAGATTTCAAAGTTACCTTTTCTTTATTAGTATTCCTCACAGTAGGGTATGACTTTTAGTCATGCTCAGACATTATTTCTCCCATGCTTAAAGAGCTTCAATCCTAGTGACGCCTTCCGTCCATCAATTTTGATTCAGAAGAGAGGTCTGGAGCCCTTGGATTAAATGAAGCCCAGTAATAGAGGCTATGCATCCACTGACTGACTAAAACATCTTAACCCCATTCCCATCCCTTTCTACATTAGTGGCCCTCTTGGGCAATTTCAGCTGCCTCTCTTTATTACTCCCATGTCAGTTGGAGGCATTTAATATTCCCGTGGCACATTTTTAGCATTTTTCCCCCCGATCACTTTCATATAGATTAGTTTGTGTAAATAGCTCGAGAGTTTTTTCAATGTTGATTAAAACTGATTTAACTTGATACACAGTTTGAAAGTGTTCCAAATAGTTATTGGATATTCGCCCAACAGCAACACAATTGTTTTTGGAACTTTATTTCGCTTGTTTCCACCTGTTACTCCGGATGAAGATCTCTATTCAACCATAATGGTCATTTTCAGGGTGCAACTTTCTGTGTTTGCTTTCTGTCAGACTCGGACCACGCTTCACCACGGCTCTCAATGGCCGAGCTTTTTCTCCCAGTTGATCTTGGGAAGGTGGAACACTGTCTCCAGGATGACAATGTTGATAAGCACCACAAATTAATTTGTGGTGGTTACACAGCTGGAATTACTCTCATCTGTGGACACATCTATAATTTCCAAGTCTGGCATCAACAGGTCCCACGCTGTGCTGCAGACACCTGTGGAGAGCAGTGACCGCTGCAGCACCGCCAGTTTCCTGAGGTTATTTTTCGGGACGCTCCTGTTGTCGTTCTGCCTCCATTCTTTACATTTTCTCTTCGATTTGATTTAGCTCCTTGTCTGTGTTTAAATAATTACAGTTGGCCATCATAGTGAAATGACCCGAGATCATCCTCATAATCGTCCCCAGGATAATCCGCCATTGCACTTAACCTTCTGATGTTCCTCAGAAGACAATATAACAGCAGTGAAATTGCCTCACACATACACAAACAAACCGGCGTGTATGGATGAATACTCAGGGTAATCAAGCTCAGCCTGCAAGTTACCCCGGATGTAATCATGTAATCATGTAAAATCACGTTTCCTCTGCCAGCGAAGACATAGGCAGACAAGGGACCTCAATGAACACATCTTAAAGTATTTATTGTCAAGTCAACAAGCATGATGAATACTATTTTATGTTTCCAACACAAAAAAAACTTTCAAGAATTGTCTAGATTTGGGTGCCATTTTCTCGAATACGAGTGGCGTGAGGGAACAAGTCTTTATGAGACTAAATAAGATTTAAATATCTTTCAGTGCTGGCCTTTAATTCTATATTAATTATACTGTTATATTATAATGATATATTAATTATATGATCCGTTTGAGTTAGTACAAGCATGCTGCAACTTCGTGAAGGATACAGACTGATCTTTGAAGATAAAGGGGCATACTCGTCCTTCTATAATAGCAAGCAACTCTCTCTGCACTCATCAAAGTCTTTATTTTTTATATCAATAGCATCACTGCAATATTTCTACAGCATTTGTAAAGTTTTGGCAGAGTTTTCCTGCAACAGTACAGCCCTTGCGTAACATATTTTACTCTTTACAGTAGCTTTGAAGTAAAGTTTTGGCTTTGAACACCTAAGCCTGAGGGGAAATCACAGCTTTGCACAAATATCAGGTTCCAAAGGTTCAGATCCACAGGAGCTAGTCTGAGTCATGGACTGGAGTTGTTCAAAATGCTGTTCTAACTTCAGTTGGAGTTAATATTTGTTGTGAACTTGTTTTGACCACAATGGACACCCTACATAAAAGAAAAAAATGTCCCCTATTCTGTCAGTGAGATTTTTTGGAGAAGAAGGTGGAGGAGAAAGAGATAAATGTGACCACCAATCTGGTTATTACAAACTGTTTTTGGATATGAAAATGGCACCAAACATTTTTTTTCTGCAGTTAACATATTTCTCTTTTTACTCTGATGGAATAATCCATATTTCTTTTTTTTTTTACTCTGTCATGCCTTTAATATAAGGCATGTCCAAGCTGATAAGTGATATAGCTTGTTTATTTCAGAAGGGAAATTGATGATTTATGCAACTGCAGAATACAGAAATATGCTCTACCCTCCTGTCTTATTACTTTCATTTTGATTAACTCAGGTCTCCCATAGCAGATTTTTTAATACACTTAATTTAACTCAATAATGGAGATAATGGATACGAATATATCTAAAATGCACCCAGCATATGTTTCATACTCCTATACTATGCAGGTTTTATTAGACTTGATAGAAACTGACGAGGAGGATTTGATACATTTCTGCCTTAAGGTTCATACATTTATTTGAATAATGTTTTACTTATGTTCGATGCTGCAGAGAATATATGATACTCCAGCAAAGGTGAAAATGAGATCTCAAGTCTTGTTGCTGATGTGGCTTTTTGGATATGTTTTGGTCATGTTACCATTTTTTTAAATGCATTATTGATTTTTTATTCCTGAGCACAATTTCTTATATACTGTTGCGTATCTTTAAATTCTTTGACGTTTTATTATATACTATTCATAGAATTATAAAAGAAGTTGACATAGTCACATCATCTATTGGTTTGTGGACTATGGGTTTTAAGCTTTGAGTTTAGCATTTTTGCAGTCACCATCTTTTTTTTGGGCCGTCATCAAAACAAGTGCAACTCCAAAACCGGTTCAGACCGTGGTAGAGACTTGTCAGTCACAAGGTAGCCACGCCCTAAAGCATACCCTGATTTATAGTTTTCATTGGGACCATCATTTACAAATGATCTCATCATGCTGTATTGAAGAAGCCAGAAGACTCGCCCCATGCTGGCCTTTAGATAGAATGCAGGTTTAAGGCACGTCAGCATTGGCTTCACATTTCAAATCCTGAGGTTGCTGCCTGAAGGACAGTTAGGGAGTCCAGTTAGGAAGGACAGTTAGGATTAACAAAATTAAACTTGAAGAGATGCAAGAATAATTATGCATTACCATTCCCTTTAAATCTACAATTTTGCCATCTCCAACACAATGGTGAATTAAGATCACAAATTACTGGCTGGTTGATGAGGCGTATTATGCAATACGACATGTTCCATCAGCTTTATAAAATGTTTAATTTTGACTGCCAAATTTTTTTTAGAACCATTTGAAGAAGGAAATATTTTATAACAGCGGATTTGATTTAGTTTATTTTTTTTGTGGGTGCATTCTCTTTCAGTGTTTTATGAGGTTATGATGTTAGCCTTGGACATGTGCATTGATGTAAAATGATCAGTGCGATGATGAGTTTGGTGTAGCGATGAGTGGTCATTAGGACCACATGTGAGAGATGTATAAGCTCCTGTATATGTTCTATTATAGAACCAAGATAAGGGAAATACACAATACTGTTAAGAGTAACATACTTTAATGGTGCTATTTGAATAACCCTGCTTCTCTCTCACCCTCTCTCTTTGTCGTTTCTCCTAGGTAAGCACTTTCTTTGCTCTCTGTTGGTATTGGTGATGGAGGAGGGATTGGACGAGCGTGTATCCTGTAGCTGTCTGCCCTTGTGGAGGTTTCATGCAACTGAAATGTGAGGCAAGAGTAATTCAGGTGATGTGTTGAGCCTGTGTGCCCATAACAGAGATGCTTCTAGTTCTGGAAGCAGTACAAACACAATGGAGTGAACCCCCCACCCCCCCACCCACCACCTCCCTCCCCCGCCTCGATCCGCACATTCAACTACTGTTACCGCAAAGCCAACAGTAGACAAAGAGGAGAGGGGAGAAGAAAAGAAGGTCTAAAGCTGAAGGTGTATCTGTTGGATTACTGGTGCAAAGGGCAGTCTGATCTGCAGAGTGCAGGTCAGACTGAATACTGGGTTTGGTTCTTTTTCAATGATTGGTGGTTCAACGACATTTTAAATACTTTGATGGAGCTCGCTGAACTACTTCACCAATTTGTGTCCACACATTGACTTCATATATCACAGAATCAATTCCTGATGATAGATTATGCCATAATTTGTAGCAGGAGTTATTGCGTTAAGACATCATACCTGTGGTGATGAAGATGAAGCTAGTAAATGGACCTCAAGTTAAGATTATTTTTGTTGAACTGTTAAACTTTCATGTTCACTGTACTAGTGATTTGACATGGCTTGGCTGCTTTAAATGGCATACCGTTCAGCTAACCATTTAGCAATGTTAATGCAGACAGCCTTTGCTTTCCATTAATTTCGGTAAAGTATGACCATAGATTAGTAGACAATTTAAACTATCTTGAGATGTGCAAGATTAATCATATGGGTTTTATGCGGTTTTGCCCAAAGACCCAAATAAATTTGAGTTTAAGTGGTCTCTGTGTCAGATGCCCCTGTCCTAGTGCATGTTGGCGACATTGGTAGAAATGTGGGTCATCCTTTACACTGTGCAACTTTGACTGACTCCTTATCTCTTTATCTTTCTATCTTTAATCTGGCTCAGTCAAACTCTCAGCATGTCACCATAATACCAAACAGGCATGGGCGAGACAAAAACAAAAAAACGTTTCCAAAAATGACAAAAATATACTCTTCTACTCTTCCATTCGACCATACACTGCTACAAAAATAGGACACTAAGCTTGTTTGTAGCAGTGAAATCATACTTGCAACTCTTTGCATACTTACAATGTTTCAATCTTGGTGCACCAAATAACCACACAAGAGAAATACAAAATGCAGGTCATGGTAGTCTTGCTAGTCTTGCTGCAGAAGTGGCAGTTACTTGTGTATTGAAAACCGAACACGATATGAACAAAGAGCAAAATGCAGTCGGGATTGATGGTTCTTATTAATTTCTAAACTGGCATGAAAATTGAAGGAAGCACATGATGGCAAACAGCCCTGACACATCTATTATGCTTAACTCAAGTTACAGAATCAAAAATTTGATATGTTTTGACATGCATCCACTGCCAAAAATCTTTAATCTCTTGGGTTGACGGATTACCAAAACTCAAATAAATGAGCCACTCTGAAAAGTGGCTTATTCACAAACCCTAACTTGCCTGTAATTGGGCAGTGTGTGTACTAAGGATAAGTCTGCTATTATTCTTTTCTTATTGTCAACAAATGCCATGAAAAGACCAAAACCAATAATGAGGTAGTCCTTTTCTCAAAACTTTTTGACCTCAATACACCAAACCCATTGGTCCCTACTGAAGACCATAATTCATAAATAAGGGGTCGCAAATATATAATAAAAAAAAATCCAATTGATTTCCTTAAACAGTTTGACAATGTACTTTTTTAACAAACTTTTACTAACGGGTAACTTGGGGGCTCTTTTCAACTGCAGATGAATACAAATTGGTGCTCTAATGAATATGTATGGTACCTTAAAGGTGTGGGCTGGATTGTAGTTTGTAGACAACAATTGAGCTCTGTGGCACAAAGCCATATCAGGCTTTGGATAAACTTGTAAGTAGGATCTATTGACTTACGCTGCTTGTTGACAAGTATATATTGTTGAAAAATATATAATACCACCGGACTTATCCTTTAAAACATATAATCGAACAAAGACAAACTATATGTTTTGCATGCTTGCTGCTTCAAGTAGCAGCTATCATTTGAATGCTCACTTGTGTGTCATTTCTGATTAGAAATATGCACAGTCACAGTTGATGCATTCATTGGGGAGATAGTCAATGCAACGTCATTAGCCTAAGTGCTCTGCAACATTGTGCCACAGAAAAGGAGGAGCATCTTTCCATTTCCAGCATTCCACTTTGCATTTGATTAAAAAACAAAACACAAAAAAACACAGCACATCTTTTAAAACAGCCACTTGCAATGTGTCCTTTAAGAACAGACATTTAAGGAAATGAGGTTGGATGTGTCAAGCCCTGCATTTCTACTTTGGCTTGACACATCTTTTTTAGAGACTATACCATTAATAACTTACTAAATCAAGCATTTAGGAGACAATCTTATAAAATGTTTACTGAGATATACAATTCTACTAAATAATAACTTCTGGTATATTACAATGTATTTAGAGTGGATAGGAAAGTGAAACATCAGGACAAGTGAGACAAAAGAAGACAGAAGTGACATAAACTGTTCATGTGTTATCTTATACCCAGTTCAGAAAAAAACAGGGAAAATGACAGTGACATATCTGACTGGCCTTACGTTAAATTCAGTAGAAACTTTTGTTTCATCACTCATCCCGTTTTAAAATGACTAGTTCCCTCTTCCATGACAATTTAACAAGGAAATGGGGCAGCTCTACGGATCAGACTTAGTTCTCTATTTGTCTAAATTCTGTGTGTTTGTTGTTGATGGAGGGAGTGCTCCATTTTGAAGACCTGACCCCCAGCTAGAGCTTTGGTGCGACAAAACCAACAAAGCCTGTGTCCGAAATGTGGTAGGGACATAATCCTATCTTCATGACTATATAAAAAATATGATAGAAATGTTTCAGTGTGAAAGTTATGGTCGATACCGGGAACAAGCTCAGTCTTAAGGCCTGGGACTTTCCTTTTCACACAATTAATGTCAATATATATTATTCTGTTGTTTTCATCATGATACTTTCACACAGAACCCAAATACTATGCATCAAAAAAGCATCATTTTAATCCAGTAGTTGGTCCTCGTACTCCACAAACCTTTTATTGAAAAGCTAGTGGTATGAATAGTTTTGATGCAGTCGAGTATTTCACAATTTTGTGTGGTTTAAAAGTCAAGGTATATATACGTACATACTTAGGAAATATGTCTACTAAAGTCTCTCTCTCTCTCTCTCTCTCTCTCTCTTTAAATACACATCACTTGAGGAATTTAAAGTTGAAATGTTAAAGCTTTTCTACTCCAGACGCTTGATGTAAAAATCGCCTTGTTTAAATCTTAACAAAGCATGAAATTACACAAATGTCCTGCAGTTGTAGTGAGGCCAAAAATTGCATAGTAGACAATTTTCTAAAAGCATAAAATAGTGAGATGGCCATGCTGGCTGAGCTAAGAAGCCACATGCCATACAACCCCCATACATAATAATTAATTATTATTTTATTTAGCACTTAGTAGTGAAAGTAGTTAGCCTGGAAATGCCCAGGGAGGACATCGATGTATCATTTAACACAACTGTTTAGCTGTATATCTTAATGGCAGTTGTAAACACTTTTAATGGAGACAGTGAAAGTAAATGACCCATCTGTTAGTCAGTCAGACGGTCAATTAGTTGTTCAGACTGACACACAAATGGAATGAAAGAATGCTTTTATACCAGAATGTCAAGATTTTCTAGTATCGTTTTCTAATTTTGATATCTGTCAGGAAATAAACTTGGACCCAAACTGTTTCCCAGAAACTAATGAAATGATCTGGTGCACCTTTTCTAAACAGCAGACAAGGTTTCTAATTTGTATGCTTCCTTAAACTCACTAACCAGACATGGGTATTATAGGAATAAGGCTTCTGTATGAAACAGGTGTATGAAACACCTTCACAGATGCCATGTCGTCATGGAGTCTCATGAGCTTTTGATCTCATCCTGATTTATTACACCGGTGGAGCTGGTTCTCATTGGCCACTTTCGCAGTGGCAGTCTCACCAGCTGATGGCCAGCTGATGAGACTGCCAAAGCTATGACTGCTGATCTTGCTGTCAGATTAGATGGTTTGAACCTTTCTGCATTTGTAAATCCCAACTGTAGCCTCACCTCTGAATTCCTGACTTATCTATAGGCTCAAGCTGTCCAACATGGAACTTTACTTGTAGACCCAAAATCCTCACGCAGGAAAGCTTGACTCACTATCATTTATTGTAAGATTTAAATGGAACCCAATCTATTTTGATCCATGAAACAGATGGTTCTTGAGCTGTGGTTAAGTGTGGTAAATGACCTGCTCTCTTTCTGCCTCTATATGTCTGAATAAGAAATGGTCCACTGACAAATAAACAGATTCACAACCCATAAATAAAGATTACTGACTCCCCTAAATTTAACCGCAACCGTACACATTTTAGGGCAAAAAAAAATCAAAGCCATTAGTTAATCCATAACCAAATCCATTAAAAACTATGGTATTTTTAAGTATGCCAACAGTTTCAAAGTGATAGCTTTCCTCAGATCCAAGGTACATACAAATCTCTGCTATATGAGTCCAGTGAATATAGCTCCTTAGAAGCAAAGAAAAGGGCTGACAGCCGGGTAAACAGCAGGTCAGTGTCAGTTGCATTTCTGTAAGGATTCTCACCCTATGGCATGCTGTTTTGAGATACAGAGGCGATGGAAAAATACAGAAATGTCAAGATAGCCACTTGTCTTCCACGTCACCAAATCCAAGAGCGGTTCAGAAGTTTAGTGCAACAGCAACTCTCTGACCTTTCTATACATGTCTTCAGTAGAACCAGCAACAGACTCACATGATTTCTCACAGACCACACTATGGGTATTATGAGTATGAGTATATAGGGGCTATTTTAACATTTCATGCTAGAAAGTTAAAATGTTACTGACAGCTGGTTTGGTGGGAATTTGACTACACAAGTTATGAAATTAATCAGCATAATTTAAATGAGTTTATCATGTTAAAGAAAAAAAAAACAAGACCATGAGTTTGCAGCCATGCGATAGCGGCATTGTGAAGCTGCTTAACTGAAGGCACAGCGGTGCTCTGATATGAAAAGTCAGAGAATCAGCAACATTATTACAGCTCATCCCGTGAATGAATGGGCCTGATCTCATAGCAATACCTTAAACATATTCAGTCTGGACTAGAGCTGAGTATCTTTGCGGAATTCCTTTATGTTCTAACTCGCTACTGGCGGCTTCACAAGCAAGCATTCGCCCACTTAAAATTACCGTTAGCTAACTGGTCAATCAGGACAAGCCTACCACCGGCAACGGTGGCATCATTTGTGAAAGTTTCGATGTCCTGCTTCCCTGCGAGAGGAGCAGCCAAAGCTCGAAACCGACGCCGTCTAAGTCGTCGGTGGCAGTAAGCCTGATGTTCTACATATCCCTCTAGTGTCAGTTTTGCACGTATCTGTGGCGGCGCATCAATATAAGCACATTACATGCATTGCGTCCTCAAAGAAAGTTAGGTTTAGGCAACAGCTTGGGAAAATGGGACACAAGCACAGCTTCCATTCACATGATGGGTATCGAATTATGGATACCGAAAGTACTTGCATCACTTTAAGCGGACTGATATTGGTACTGGCATTATACTGTTTAAAATGATAGCCAGCCTTTAATTGGATCCAAGTGGTTGACTGACCAACTGGCCAACCATTGCTAATGAGACAACTATGATTTATAAAAATAATAATATATATTTAAAATCTGAAATGATTTCGGGGCATTTCCATCAATTTACGTGTCTTTTTGCATGGCTAGATTCCATTCTCTCAGAAACACACGCACACCCATTACATGCTAACAAAGTGGCGAAGCACATTTTCTGTCATAACACTAACTATAACCCTATCTCTCCACCAAGGCCTTCGAGGGTCAACATAGATGATAAAGCATGAACCTTCACCTGGAGGTTCTATGTATTCATTGCACAGTAGGTCATTCCCCCAAAGTGCTCACTGGTGTACAAGATAAAGCACAAACAGAAGTGCATGTGATCCCATTTGAATCATAGGCTGTCTGTTTCACATGGTTTTCTTCCAATATTATCAATAGTCTTTCATGTCTTTCACTGAATTAAGAATTTTCAAAAGTGAAAAGCATGCACTTGATGCTTGAGTCACTGTTGTTGTAGTTTGTCATGAATGCAGTGTTTAGGGAAGCACTGTATATATATTTAAAGGAGTTGGCAATTTGCAGCTTTACCACAGAGTAACCATGAAGTGGTATCAACTGTGCACTGCTGTACTGGTACTCCTACTTGAACATTTTTGATGATTTTGGTGACTCTCTGACCTTACCTCCAGTGCCACCATTGGTCCAAAACTTCTACTTTTACACATGAGAAATGTGTAAATTACAGCTGATAGCAAAATCAGAAATACAAAGAATGGTTTCACTGTTTGATTCTCTCTTCTCAAACTCTCATCCGGGTACAGTCGTGCAGTCAGTGTGAAGTTCCTGGAGCAGTGAAGTGTTAAGGGTCTTATTTAAACATGTTTAATAATGGGAGAACTAATTCAGGCCCTCTGGTCAGTGCCAGGACATCCACTGACCCCATTCATTATCGAGAACATAGGTCCTTTTCCTCTAATTGGTTAAGGCTGACACCTTTTAGTGCTTAGTGTTCATAATATAGTTGACATTCCTGTTGCCATGACAGCTAAAGTGAAGGAAGAAATCAAGTCATTCAGTTTTTATTTCTTTCATGGATATTATTAGAATTTAACTTTTTGTGTTTTTTTCCTTAATTGGTTATTGGTTAAATTCTAACAAAACATTAATTTCAACTCCTGTACTCTTAAGTTATAAGTATTCCCCTTTAAAAAGGAGAGTGCATGTTTATGCCGAACTAAATGCACATTTTGCACCGAGCTTCCAACTAACTCCAATGTAAAACCATAATTAGACGCTACGGTATCTGACACAGCATTAAGTGAGCGATAGTCCGCCAAGGGTGGGAAAGCGGCAGATGGGTTGACCGTTGTTCATGTTCTGTGTAAACAAGTCCATGTTGACTTTGTCACGTCAGCCGTTAGTCACGTGACTCACGACTCACTCAGCTACTCTGCAGTCACTTGAGTTCTTACTCAGTCATGTTAACATCAGCCACATACTTTTCTTAACCTCAACTAAGTAGTGTTGTTGCCTAAACCTAAGTTCTTGTGAAAACAGAAGTTGATTTTGAACGCACTATGCATACAGCGTATATTGACACACCGTCCCTGACACGTCCAGAAGTGCCGCCAGAAGGGCACCTAGAGCGTCGTAGTTTGAAGCTGAGGGCCACTGACCAGGCCTCTGTATCCAACGAGATCCAAGTGAAACTGTGTTTGTTGCTACTGCTTCGTGGTTGCATCGTGGTTTGAGATAGCTATCCGATACACCTGAAATGCATGAAGTAGGTAAGGTTAAAAGGGGTGTTTAATACACAGAGGTATGTCCTTTGCCATATCCTGAGAGGTTATACAGTTGGTGTGGATGAGTGGATAGTTTTAAAACTCAACATGAGGGCCCAATTCACTCCCACTTGAGCAGATGGACTAGTACATTGACTAATTTGCTTTTTAGTCCAAGAACATGGATTGTTGAGCTTATTCTGAAAAACATTTTTGATGAAAGCGAAAAGTGTCTCTCAATTGAAACCACATGCATGTTTTTGTATTGCTATGACAACCACTTGAATGCTTGGGTTTTTTTGTGATCACAAATCTTTGTTCTCACTGTGTCTTGTATGCTATTTCAAACTGCAAGCTTCTTATTTTATTTCAACATGATTGTTGTGTGACGTCATATAGAAAACAGCATTTTCTGTTGTGTGACGTCATATAGAAAACAGCATTTTCATTTCATTTCATGACTTTGATGCATTTTTAGATAGTTTACTGGGAAATCCTACTTTATTCACCGCGCTGTAGTTTCAGTGCATTCTTCTTAATTTTAAGGTGTAATTTTAACATTTCAGTGAAGACCTTTCTCTTTTTACATTTCATTGTAGTTTGTCTGAGGATATTAAAGTTCTCAGAAACTGTATGAAACATTTTACTGAAGTGGCTTTTAAGCTCGCACCCTTGAGACAACATTGCAGTAGACCAAAGATGAGTTTTTTCAGAAGTATTCAGATCACTAGTCATTGCAGCTGCGCAACAGCAGGTCTTGCATCAAAACAAAATTAAAACAGTATTTTACCGTGTTCTTTTTTGCATTTCAGTTCCAATGTAATAAATGTTGTTCTATATAGGTCTTAATGTTTTTCATTTGTTATGTATTGTCTGCATCTGTGCTCAGCAAGATTTCTTCTTGAGTGTTGTGTCTCCACCGGTTCACTTCTGTCGTGTTACATTTTCATTTAAGACTCGAGTGGAAAGTTGTGTCTGCCTTTTGTCCTCTCTGGAGATGGTGTGTGTTTGTGTTGTGTGTGTTGTGTGTGTGTTTTCAAGCAATGCAGAGAAAATGAGTGAGCGCAGCAACACTAGCCCGGGACCAAAGATTCTTTCTCTTCCAATCAGATCCTAAGCTGGGGAATCAGTTTGAGGATACCAATTAGCATCTGGGCTTGGGCACATCTCCGCACCTCTGGGTCTTTCTGAGCTCTCAGGTTACCCCTTTTGTGGCAGTGTAGCCTGCGGTGGTGTATTCATTTGAAAGTCTGAACAGGCAATTATGAATTACTCACAAGTATTTTTATTTTTTTCATTTTTTCAACAGTGTAGAACAGAATTTCCCCCACAAAAAAAAAAATAGTATTTTGGGTGGAAAATGGAGCTTAGGAACTGGAGCTCATCACGACTCCATTGAGGAATGGAGAGTTGATGTGTTGGTGTTGCAAGTTGTTGCAAGGTCTCTGGTGAGCTCAGATGCTCAGTGCAGCTGGCGAGATCTTACAAGAGATGAAATGCCATCAGAGATACAGTACGTAGGAGTCTTAATTAAGTCAGTCTTCCCTGATTGTGAGCTTTTAAAGCATGCCTATCTCAAGCTTGCCTGCTTAATTGGATGGATGGATGTGTGTGTGTGTGTGTGCCTCCCCTGTGCGTGGGTGAGCCTCTTTAGAAATGTGCATGTCCATATCGCAGTCATCATATGTGTAAACAGGAGCACAGCAGGGAACATGTTTCATTGCACAAACCGTTGGCATGTTTACTCAGTCTCCGTTCTCAGCTTTTCCCTCATTCTTTCCTTTCAGCATGCTGACTGTCTGCTTCACAACTTCACGGAGTTAGATGACTTGGGTGTGTCAGTGGCGGCTCACTTCACACGCAAACACACACTCTTTAATCTCCCCTTTACCCATTCCTTGTTAGGCAGATCAGCCATGACGTGCTGCTCTTTTCAATCAATGAGTGCCAAAGGCAGTAAATCAGGGATTAAGGTGCGGCATGGCACTCCATTCTGCATGCTCGTGGCCCTTCATCTCATCAGGGTGCAAACAGAAAACCCACGAAGTTGTGCAGTTATGATGGGCCCCCTACACTTTAATCATCGCCGGTGAACTCACTCATCACCGCCAGATTACAAAACAATTGTGCCTTCGCCTCGCTCCCTGCCACAGCTCCCTGCTAGTTTTATTTATTGTCTCTCGTCTCTCTGGTTTGATTATTTTTATCAATCAAACAAGCACATCAAGAAAAGTGGCAGCCATTTAGATGAACCACCCCCACCCACCACCACCCCAACCCCTCGATTGCTGATCAGGGATAGTAAGCCAATAACAAGGCTCGTAAAAGCAGATGAAGTAGTACAGTGCAACTCTCCAGGGAGCCAACATTGGATTTGGGTATGAAGCTATCACAGACTTAGAAAGGATTTCAGCATCAGTTTTGTCCCGAGGGAAATTCAAAAGATTGCCTGATGGATCCAGTCTGTATAATGGGCGTTACTTCTAGAGACGGTTTGCATCATATTGTCCTGCTATAAGTCTGCTGTATGGCACAAGCACTCTGAAACAAACAGCTCTGGTAAGAAACTGCCTCGCGTTTCTAGGCCATTTCAGACTTTGATGGTGTACTGTATTTTCTGATTCAGCTGATATCTGACTAATAGATGACAGGAAGACATTCATAGTGCAGCTTGAAATATCTTGAAGCAGAAAGCTGTGGCAATAGCAGAACCATTGCAGAATTAGCAGAAAGCTGATGTTGTTATCGCTCAGAATGGAAAAAAGTAAAGGTTTTGTCTTAAAATATTGCACTGCAAAACATTCCAACTCCCAACACGCCAGATTGGATGAGCCCGGCGCCTCCGATGCAGACGCCAAAGGGTGCCTCTGTGCGTGGGTATCAGACGCAACATATTACTAACTAAACTGAGGTAATTGAGGAGTTGGGAATGAGAACAGGATGTGGACTGATATTCAGCAATCATACAGAAAGACATCAGCTGGAAGTAAGAGAGACAAACTAACTCTTTTACAGACGGTAGCCTTAATATACCCGAATGCAAAGCAGCAGATGACATATAGCCCGACTACACTTGTCAGTCTAGTTGGAATTAAGTTAAATGAGATGTACCTACTGTCCATGTACCATGCCCTGTCTTTTTGCGCTTTAACTTTGTTTCTTTCTAAATGTATGTATAAACCACCAATTGTTATCCATTGCATACATTATCTGTCAGTATTTTAATACATATTCTATGCTTAATAATTAATATCTTCTTGGTTAAGTTCATAGTGTACACATTGTGTTGTCAGAATGCAACATTTGCACTCAACACTGTAATATGAATACTAATCTGGCGGTGGTCAAAACTTGACTGTAAACTTTGCCTTTCCTCTGTTGCGTTCATTCAAAGATGACATGACATCAACTATAAACTGAAATAGATTAAATACAGTAGGGCTGGTGAATAAAAAATTACTGAATATGACACATTTACTAGAAGAAGAAGAGTGTAAATATACAGTACCAGAGGGAAGACGTTGCGAGGTAGCATGAAGCATTACCCTACTCGACAAGCAATGTTTCAACTTAACCTCTGGAGACGATTTCTTGACCAAAGTGCCTTTAGTTTCTGTTAAGGGGTCCGAGTCGAAATTGGAGTTGAAGTAGCTGCAGGCGAGAGGTTTTGGAATTCTTCCACTGTTCGTCGATTTGAGAAGGTTGTGGGAGATGAAGCAGAGCAAGATGCTTTTTAAAGCCGATCGGATTTATTATGTGTCCTGTGCCTATAGCAGACTGGATTTAGCCAATCCCTAGACATCTCTTTTCCCTCTCTGTACCCACAGCTGTCATGCAGAATATCTTATCACCTAGCCTGAATGTGGGTGGGTTAGTCTGTCGCGTGTGTGTGTGTGTGTGTGTGTGTGTGTGTGTGTGTGTGTGTGTGTGTGTGTGTGTGTGTGTGTGTGTGTGTGTGTGTGTACATGAGAAATGTGGCTTGTGGTTAAAAGGGCAGTGGAATAATCACTCAGGCACCTGCTCTGGTTCCCATGCGTTGTTAAACATCGAGCTACACACAAAGTCAAAAACTAGACAAGCCTAATGGCTCCCCAATGCTCATCTTTGTAAATTATGGTGTTAACTACAACTCTCTTAACACTTGAGGCTTGTGGCTCAAATATAATACATATTCCTGCGATTTGTGCCTCCCAATAAAGGCGTCAACTTCAATTATGCAGTGCTTTCAGTAGGAAGGTCTCCGTTCACTTTTCATTTTGTTTGTTTCACAACCAGCTTTTACTTACATTTTCCATTTCTGTGAGGTTACACCCCTCTTCATCAATGTCCGTTGGTTTTTTTAATTCAATAAATTGTCAAGCTAGGTGTCCTGGTTTCCGGAAAAAAAAGTAGTCTCTGTGGTGTGCAAATACGCCCCATGAAGAGAACAGCTTATGAAGAGAGTTTCATGGCATGTTGTACCAGCGACAGCTATTCTAGCAAGGTTTAATTTGTAGAAGTTTTATTGGTTTTAAAATAAAGCAACAAAGTTTACTTTTGACTTACAGATCTACCATTTTTATTCTTTTATTACCAAGCAGATACTCTTATTTAAATTATGAAAAGTTTTTGTAGAATGTCAAAAGATTTCTGAAGGACCTGTGGATTTCTGTGCTGTTCTTTTGCTCACATTAGCCACCTTTTGCCATGTCACGACTGTGATACTGTTGATGAAAGCGCCACTCCACATGAGCTGAGATGAATGAGTCATTATGATTTCAGGGGATGTTGGAGAGAAAAGATTAGAGAGATTGGTTCCATAGCAGAACATAATTGATTTATAATGCATCAGCTAGTAAAGCAGTACGTGGCTTCTCACATGGATTAATAACGATGGAGGGCGTTTGGAGGTTAACTAAAGCAGGGTTGGAGGGCTACATGGGATTGGAGAAGCTCCGAGGCGGAGTGTGTCAACATTGGTCAGTGTTTCTCCTCCTGACGGCAGGAGAGCAGAATAGCAGGCCAGATGAAAGCTCAAGCTGCCAATGAAAGAGCAAAGGCTGATGCATCTTCCAGGCTACTAATGTATATCAGCATGTGGCCCCGAGAGTATGCAGGCTTCCATTCCAAGTACCACAGCAGCTTATTGGCACAAAAATATATATTCCAGATGAAATCAAATTTGGCATTTTATCACAGAGAAAGTAAAGGTTTCATGGTGTTTTCGGAATACTTCCAGATGTTCTGAGTTGTTCCAGTGATTCAATGGGTCTGACTATGGATTTTTGTTTTAGTGAGTTTTATTTGAGCCTGCCCCAGTGTTTGCTGTTATGACAGCATATACAGTGAGACAATTAAACACAAAAACGCGCTCCTTGAAAATGCAGATCTTGGCCAATAGTCATCATGAAGACACTTTCTTAAAGTTGCTAGATTTTTTATTTAGAGCCTTCATATAGCAGCAAACTAAATCTTCCACAACACTATTTATAGATTAAGTTCGTCCGGAGCCACTTTGTACGTGCGCCACTGGCGAGCTAATTGCCGCTGCTCTGCTCTGCCTCATACGCCAGCTGCTAGGGCCGTCCTGAACTAAAGAGCTGTTGCGGAGAAGTGTTGCACCCACCCTCCAGTTCCCCCTAGGAAAACTTTAAGCTCTGTCAGCACTGTTTCCGTTGTTTGCACTGTTGGTGCTATTAGCGCTGTTAGTCTCTAGCCGCTGGCTCAGCAGTTGCCATGTTGAGAGCCGTGTGGAGTCAACGTCTTCAATCATAGATATGCCTTGAATTTTGATTTTAAGCTCCTTGAAGTATTAAAAAAAATATCTTGTTTTCAGTGCAGACATTAACTTCTGGTAGCTAATGCAGCAAGAATTTCCATAATTTACCAACATGGGAAGAAACATGCAGGCTTTCTTAGCAACGTAGCTCTGTAGGTCTGTGATATACAACTTCTGTCTCCTGCACACTAGTTTGAGCCCATTCACGACCCTGGCCTTCATCTTTTCAAGCTTGCAAAATAGTGCGTAAAATTGTAGGCTGCAAAGTTGTCAAATATGAACATAATACATTGCTCCTTCGAGGGAGATTGGTCCGAGTACAGATGATTCATAACATATATAGCATTGTGACATTATGTTAACTTTTTCTTGACACCCATTGGGTAGATATCCATGTCCAGTTGTGTTGCTTGAGCAAAGCATTGCATTGGATTGTTAAATGATCAGCACATCCTTTTTTCCTATAAGTGCCAATATTGAAGTTGTGCCTAGAAAGGCATGCAATGAGTGGTATGAAGTGAACAATATCTGAGTTCTTTCTGCCAGCCTTCAGTGACACTAAATAGGTTTGTGTGGTCATAAAAAAAAGCATCGGTTTTGTGATCCACAGTCAATTCTCACCAATTACTGAAAAGCCTTTTTTCAGATTTCTGTCAATTTTCCTTCTCAGACATCGTTTGAGATATTTACCAATAGTTTGTGTCAATCTCAAAGCAGCTCTTTGGATTTCTCTGAAGTCTCACACAGTGACAGCAGACGATTGGTGCCTGACGCCTGTGTGTTCGGTTGATATCTCATTCCCAAACCCGCTGCACTACTTTTAATAGCGGAGCTCCGAGCAAAGGAATCCCATTTATTAGGATTCAGCGCACTTCCAGACGTGCTGCGAAGGAATAGATAAGAGCAGTGGGAATTTAGCTTGAGTTAAATAAATAAACAGATCATGTACCAAATAATTAACCTCTCAGGGTCTTTGACATGCTCTGAAAATGCTGGAGGCGTTGGAGGACGGGAGGGTGGAGTAAATGGAGGAAGAACTCTCACACAGAGGCGGCCTCCCTTCCCCATGAAGCTGCTAAATATGTATCTCCAAGTTTAACCTGGCCAATCACATGGTCCTTTATAGTGCTCCGTTTTCATGTGGTGATTTGAGTGTTTCATCTCAATGAAGCAAATATTATAATTTGACTAAAGCAAACTTTTGAACTCATTATTTCTTCATTGTTTTGATTTTGATTTACCCCTAATTTACCTAATTTTTCTAAATATGAGTTCTAAATATGTATTGAGGAATCTGTATCTTTAATTATTAAAACTATGTAGAAAGGAATTTAGCTCTTTGTGCTAAAATGTTTAATTCATCATTTCATAAATCAATGCATTTAAAAATGGATCACAGAAATAGTTTTTGATTTCTCCAAATTACTTTTTTATTCCGATCAACAGTTCAAAATATTTGTTTTACGTTTTCATATATGGATTTTCTTTCTTCTTTTTTGGTAATTAATTCAGCATTAATTAATTAATTAATTATCAGAACTTTATTATTACATTTCCTATAGCCAATTAAGGACGCTTTTAGAAAGCCATGCGAACAATGTTGACAATGCTATTATGAATGTGACTACTTTAGTAGTCACACTTGGTTTATCATCTTTAGATTTCAGTTAAAATCTGAGAATATCGACTGAGAAAGGAGTCTTAAGATTTTAATCCTGAGGTTATGCATAGAAGCTTTTCAAAAGATTGTCTCATCAATGCCTTACAGCAATAAAAAAACACACAACAACAATTAGCTCAAGGAGTGAGTTTTGGTGGTTGGCTGTTTTCTCATGGAGAACAAACGCAATAATGAAAATCAGCAGAGTTCTAAGCCTCTTATATCTCCCTTTATTCTGTGTCCTCCTTCAGCCTTTAAATTGCCATCAGTTGACAAAGTAATCAACATTGTTTTAATTAAGTTGTCTCACTTGTCCAGATGCATTTTTCTCTCCCCATTGCCACTCTCCCATCACACATCACTTCCTCACTCCTACTTACACACTCGCTGTCTACGGAAGTGGGTTTGAAAAGAACAAGCAGTTGCTTTTAATGGAAACGTTGCAAAGGGTCTCTCGCAATCTCAATGTAATCATGGATTCCCTACACCACAACAATTGTCATCGATAAAATAAGAAAAAATGAATTCAAAGGCAACTAATTTCCTTTTTTTTTGTTTTGGCAGAATTGTTGTCGCTGTCCATGGTGCTGTATTTTAGGTCCAATGACAGAACGGATCGACAAAATAGCTCTATTTACACGTTTCCATTCATAAAAATAAAAATATGCACATAATATCATGGTCTATAATTCATAGCCTACAAGTTGCAATAAATATTGTAATCTATTATTTTCTAAACTATTATTCATGAGTCCTTTGTTTCAGCTATGCAGGAAATGTTTTATGTATTAGTTTGGCCAGTTTTCTTCATTGGGGTTCATAGTGCGGAATCATGACATGCCGATATTTAATGTGTTCTGTGCATCTGTGAATACTTGAACTCAAGAGTATCACATGAGGGGATCTTTATATTTACCACAGAGCACAGACTCACTTGGATTTGTGAATGCCTTACTGAATACATTTGCATATCTTTTAAGACAAACGGTCGACACTTGTGGACTCCATAAGGCGCGTTATGTAGTTTGTGTGTTGGACACTTTAATTGTCATAGTAATGCCTCTTCCAAAATTCCACCCCCACTGACTCAAATGTTGGCTTACGGTCCTGATGAATCTGCAGGTGCTCGGGGTTGTCCCACTGCCAAATTGACTGGGAGGCCTTCTGATGCACTTCTCGTGCGCAGTGTACCCACACTTTGCATGAATCCAAAATCCTATAGACGTCTGTTGAGAGTATAACAACAACAACTTCTTAATGTTGTATTGATCAAGTAGGCGTTGGGGACACAAACAAGTGGAGCAACAGAAATGCGGTTGACATTATTGTGTGCATAGAAACTACATTCTCAAGTGTCGAGTATATTCAACCCACGTATAACATTTCTCACTGTATTTTAAATGAAGTGTGCACTTCGCAAATGTAAGCTCATACAGTATATTGCAAAATATGAATACAGAGCCTCATACAAGAACCACTTATAAGAAGTAGTCTTTCTTCAGTGGCTCAAACAAGTGGATTAAGAGAACTCTACGCATTCACCGATTTTATTTTTTTGATTTTCTCTTTGTCCCAGACCTGTCGTGGGAGTCGTGTGCAATTAGTCTGCTGCTATCCAAGCTTACATTTTTCACTAATGGATTGTATATTTCATTGCCTTGGAAATAAATTCTGAGTTTGAGAAGCCTTTTTATAAATTACACTTAAAAATTATGTTGACAACATCCCATTTGACTTTGCACTTTGATTTATAAATATAATTTGAAACTCATTCATATAGCCTATCAATAGCACCATTCTTTCATTTCTGTAGTGTAACACTAAAATATCAAAATGGACATCTCAAACTGCAAAACTAAATTATTTGACCCATTCCTTTTGCAGTTATTGATCTCTTTGCTGTGGTGAGACCTTTCTCATTTTTTCTTTATTTCAGTGACAATAACTGTCTGGTGACACGGCCTAAACAGCGTCGTCATTTAGCCCCATTCCTTCTTTGACTTTAGCCGGTCCTTTATTTCTGCTGCTGGCGCTGTTGAAAATGGTAGACTTTCCTTTTTGTAGCTCCGAAAGCAGGACTTCAATTCAGAACATATGGGGCAGGAAGCGTCGCCTTTATATAATATTATGTGGGTGTTATTCGTGTTAATTTACAATTCTGATAAAGCAACCCTCGTTGCCGCACAGGTGGCATTCGTAATATTTACACAGGTCATTTACACAGAAGTCTGAAGTTAGGTGCATTTGCTGCCGTTGCTCTCTGAAAGATAAGGATATGAAATCTTCTTTCATGAAGTCCATTTGATTGGGACTTGGTTTTGGCAGATCATTAAAGGTGGAATCACTTGTGGAATCCTTTTCACACCCTCCAATGCCTGTAATGCACTTATGAGTGACCACTGAGAATAATGTATGCTTATTAATGCACGTTTACTCACGGCGATAGATGTGGAGGCACACAGGTTGTTGTTTTTTTTACCAGAAAGTTGGGGGGAAATTGATCAGTAATATAGGAATTTGGCCTTTCTTTCTCCTTGGGGAAATCACCAAAGGAACAGAACATGCTCCCTCATACACCACCGAGAATTAAACGCTGGCCTGTTCCCGGGTTATTGGATACGCAATTAGTAAATACTCAGGGAAGGATTGGTGATGCCTACCGATTATTTTTTCCCCTCACAGGTAAACACCGTTAGTTCTGTCAGCACTTGTGCCGTAGTTTGCACTGTTCGCACCGTTGTGTGTGAGCCGCCAGCTCGCCGTTGAGAGCTGTTGAGAGGCAATCAAAATGCTCCCAATCTGGGATCTAGCGCCTGTAAATGAAGCTTGCTTGTTGTCCACATTTTGAACTTTTAAGATTCCAACTAACTTACTAACTAACTAACTAACTTACATCCTTGACCCCATCCTTTGTATTTGCAGCGAGGTTATTCCATCTCTACAATTAAAACACTTTTAACGACACTGCCTTCCAAAGTGTGAGTAGACCTCCCACACATAATTAGCCTCCTGACCTTGCAATTGGTGGCAACGTTTTGTACTTCTACTGAGAAAAAAAAGTGGAACAGTAGAATAAAAACTCCAAAAGATGTGATCTGTTTTTAGAATGATCTTGATTTAGGAGTAAATACAGTTGATTGAAGTTCAATTTGACTTATAACAATGGCCATTTAAAAAGATGGGCAGTAGATACGCTATGATGGAAGAGACAGAGCCAGAAATGAAAATAGCAGTTCAAGGATAGAAGAGTAGTCAAGATTGGAACCATGCTTTAAATGCCTCTAACTGACATTGAAGGAAAACCAGTTCTTGCAGATACATTCCACATGAATATTTGCAACTTTGCTATTCTATTTATCAAAAACAATGTCTCCTTGTGCAAGGAAAAAACACAACATCAACAAACAAAACATGCATCGACAGAGATGCATGTTCCAAATGCCCTGCAGCAGTTTTAGCCTAGCCATGAAGATAATTAACGACCCATATATATATTTCTTTTGAGCACCTTACGGTATATAAGTTTCAAACAGAATCTGCCTTTGATTGCTATTAACAGAGGTACTGCCAACACGAATGCACAAAGCAATGTACAATGCTGCAAAATAGAAATTTGGTTAGAAAGGGTGTCCCAGTCCAATTTCTCACTGGATTTACTCCACGACTTTTAGATCTCTGTTTTGGATTTGTCCCTAATGTTGAGATCAGGGAATAAAGATGACATGCTTCCTCCCACATAGCCTGCATCACCACATTCAGACTTGCATTTCGTTGAGGAATAGAGTCAAATCCCTGATTCTTGTGCTCTGCTCCTATCGCTTCTGTCATTCCGAGTAATGCTCAGTGCGTGTGTGCATGTATGCACTTTCAATTATTTATGAGTTCAATCCCATAACATATGCTGCTGTAGTGAAATGCCACCTAGGCACAACGTGCCTGCTCGCATAAGGCAAACAAGTTAATGAGAAGCTTTGTGGACGAGGAATATTGAGCTGCACTCTGTAATAAGTTAATTGCATTTATTTTCCTTAGTTTTCCCTTTCCTGCTTCTGTGGCATTAACAGTGCTTTGATTAATTATAGTAACATTTAATGACTATTGCTTTGCAACCAACAATGAAAAAAAAATCAGCTTCTGTTGGGAATTTGCTTAGGTTATAGTGTGAATAATTGTGTAAATGATTCTGAAATATGTATGCACATTTTAGAGACCGATACTAAATAATAAAAATATTATTATTATTCAAAATATATATATATATATATATATATATATATATATATATATATATATATATATATTATTTGGGTAGGTTAGGTTGGTTAGGTCACACCCAGCCAGCAGCAAAGTCCTGATCAAAACAGAAATTTAAAACCTATTTGCTTTGAAACCACTTCAGTCGAACTAGCCGTTCTGTTCCTGGTAGGTGCCTGAGTTCTGTGATTTCCTCTACGGTTGGCTGGCGTACATAGTACAGCCCAGGGGAACAACACTGTCAGCTCCATCTTCACTGTGTTCCTCTGCCTGCTCCTTCCTAAACACCTTGATTAGTAAAGACAACATTAGTCCTCTCATGGGACGGTGAAGCTGTAAAGCAAGGGCATGTTGGGTCTTGTGCATGTTTCCTTCGGATCAGTGACGGATTAAAGAAAAGGGCACGGACACTTAAGAAAACGACAGACCTGCTTTTTGTTTTTCTGATTTATGTAGTAATTCTTGAATCAGGATATTACTACAAACCAAATAAACAACTGGTAAAGGGTATATTATGATCTATGACCTCTATAGGCTACCAGTAAATCACCAGCAGAGCTTATCTCCTTTTATACGCTGCCTTTGTAGATCTCTATCAACATCTTATCAAACGCTTGCAGACATTATGGTCATGTGTGCTGTGAGCCAGTAAAGACCTTGCTCGTTTTCCCTTAAAGCTGATGCTTTGCTGTGGACAGAGCCAAGTGCAGACTGTGGTGAGTGATATGCTAATCACAGCCTCTGTGCGTATTGGATCACGGTCAAAACCACTAGAGATCAAACAAAAGCACAAAACACAACCTTGAAAAAGCTGTCGGCTTCCGTTTTCGGTTGTATTTTGATATTTAGGTATTTTAGTTTTTCAAACATTTCATTTAAGCGTAACCACACATTATGTATGCATCTCCGAAAGCCAGATCGAAAACAAGAGGCTAGATCTGTGAATACCTTCTTGCTAAGACCACAGTTTAATCATGAAGTCATTGGTTGTTTCGATATGAATGGTGATGACACAACAAAAAGTCACAACCACAAAACATAGCAAATGAGATGGAGTCTGGGTTTCAAGTTGCAAAAACTTGTGTAAGTAATATTAGCAGAGTGTGTTAGCATCATAACCTAGCGTTAGGGCTTCTATGCTAAAGGTACTGGATGTTTACTCATGTTTCTATTTAATAATTGTAACAGTGAATACAGTCCAACTTGGCTTTACAGGAACAGTGTTTTACTGGAATGTCATTGTATTCTGGTGCTTCACTTTTACACTGTGATCTGTATGCTTTAGCTTCTACCTTGTTTGATGTTGAACCAGTTTGACATTCTGGATATATCCTTTCAAACTCAAATTGTAGACCCATCTTTTTTCCCTCTCTGAAATCACTTTTTAATTATCCCAAAAATAAGATCATATTTATTCAGGTAGTGAAGATCGTGACGGTGTAGGCTGCATGGTAGCTCTGACAGCTTGACGAAGTAGCAGCATGTAGCGTGGCTTAGCAACCACCACCCTCTGGACTGGAGTAGGGCTGTCGTGATTTGCATGAAGACCGAAAAAACCATGACAAATTGCAATCATGTTTTCAATCTTGCTTTTGGAGACGCAAATACAGTGTGTGGTTAAGTTTAAATGAGTGTAATCTCTTACATCTGGATTTTATCCACATACAAGACACGTCATAGCATGAACAGGGGACAATGTATATCAGGTATTATGTGGAAGGCTTTCAGTTTTTAATACCAGTAGTTGAAAGCTATGTAACGCTGTTGAACACAAGCGCATAGATGCTTGCTGGGAAATTAGCGAGATGAGAACTAATGTTCCCAGAGTTTTGGCCATTTTGAATCAATGTTTCTCAGCTAGACCTCCCCACGCCCCATCCCCCTTCCTCCATAGCTCAACTGCTGATCTGTCAAAATTGCTTCACAAAGCTAGGGCCTCAAGTGACTCCCCACTGTCAAACCAATACCTTCACCTTTACAAAGTGCAAATGGGAATGTAGTGTAAGAGCTCAAGGCTCTACAGCTTTGTTACCAAGGAAACTTCAGTGGAAATTCTTCTCTCAGCTGTCCACAGGGACACAGGGCCTTACTTCACAATCCTCCCATTGACAGAGGTATGGAGAAATAGATGGAGACGACCAACAATGTCGCCTGAATGCTTGTGTCCAATTGAAAATGGATTTCCTGTTGAGTGTGGCAGCAATTGACCAGGGGCAACGGTCTGCCTTACTGGTTTATCACTCACTCTTAGAATACAGTGTATACTTTGTATCTTCCAACCAAGAAGAGAGCAAGAGGCCAACACTTACTATCGTTGTTGCTATCGTTTTTTATATTTTTATTTTCCAAATGCATGATTTAAATGTGTTGATAAAGTACAGGGCAGCAGATGTATTTTGAAATATAACTTGCGTTTTAACAATCAAAGAGAAATTAAACAGTTGCTAACATGGCTTGCTTGTTTTTAGTCTATTATGTGACACTTACACATTATTGAAGGGTTCTCATATTTCCCTCACACCAGGGATGCCAGTCTGTGTTTTCAAAGATTTTCAGCTAGAATGACAATAAATAATGCAGTACTTAAAAAACTCTCTTTCCCTTTCTTTCTGACCCCATGGGGCTCTGTAAACATGTCAAAAAAGTGGTGCTGCAGAAAACCAAGAAACTGATACTATATTATTATCACAACTTGATGTCTTGAATGAAGCTGTTATCTTCAAATACAGGCTTAGCATTAGCAACCCTGGCCCCTCCCAGCTTCTTGTATTTAAATTTTAGGACAGTTACTAGCCTGTATTTTTACACGGTGATAAAAACTCCTCTTTTTCTTGTAATCAATGTCTTCCCAGCCACTTGTCCAATTGATACTCAGTGCCCCAAAAAACAAGTCTAGAAGACTTCCTCTGAGACGGAACAAACAGGAAATCCGATTATGAATGGTTAACGCCATTAACAACTACAAAGGAAACACTCTTTGACCTGTGCTCCACTATGGACTTCCTGCAGCCCTTTTCCTGACACGGCTGCATATATTTTACGACGCAATACAGCACCTCTAGTGGAAGACGTTTTGAATGTCGTCTTTTACGATGTCCGGGAATCAGATCAATGTTCTCCTTCACATGTCAAGAAGGTTTGAAGGAGCCAGGGTGAATGTAAAACCGGATGGTGGGGCCTGTAACGAAGGGAGCTGTTTGGATTTTCTCTCAGCTCTCTCATTAGCCAGGCCTTCACCTCTTTCTAGCTGAGTGACAGTGTCTTGCACCCCTTATTCTGACAAGTGTTCAGCATCACTTGATGTGATGAAGCCGCCAGGCAAGCCAGTGATTGCCTCCTCTGCCTACATTCATTAAGACTCCCAGAAGAAAAGAGAGATTAAGGTAGCCTTAACTGGAGCAAGTTTTACCCCCACGCATTATGTGAAGCGCTAACCTTTTCAGCTGAAACAAACAAATCACTGAGCACAAGTGCTAACAGGGATATTTGCCCGCTGGCGAGTGTGTCTGCATGTGCTGTTTGGTAAGTGCAAGGAAAAAGGGGAGGTGAGGGTTGCTGGGGAAGGGACGACTGGGAAGAAGTTGACATAACTGAATACAAGCACTTATAGCTAACTTTGTTATCTCCGGCGAGGCAGTGTATCAGGCTGTCTCCTCTCTGCGACCCAGAGATGGAGTGCTCAGGGGAAAATAACAGAAGGATTTCTAAAAGTAGCAAGGATTTCATCGTGCAGGTAAAAAGGTGAAGGTAATGTTTGAGTTTATAGGACAGTTTCCCCGTCTTGGCTCAGCTGTAACAGTCTGTGTGGGAAGTTAATCAGTCGTTTTTAAGTGGCTGTGGCAGGAACAGATGACAAGAGCTGCGTTCGTTTACAGATGCTGAGAGGGAGACAGAATCCTCTGATTCCGTCCAATTTGGCTCGTCAGTCTGCAGACAAACCATCAAAAAGCACCCACTTCCGCGTTTGTCTCTTTCTCGGGATGAAAAAAGAGGCTAGCTTACATAAGAGTTGTGAATGTTGCCTCAGAAGTTTGCAAAAATGATTTCTTGTGGAGTTGCAAAGTGAACATGCCAGATGTCCTCCGAAGGTCTGTTTGTGTTTTTGTGAAAGAACATCAAATGAAAAGATGCTTTTTGGAGTGGGATGGCAATCCAGTTGAGTCGTACAACAAATACTGAGATACACTGCATGAACTCTTTTTGTTCCGTTTCTGAGAGTAGCTTTATCTTTACAAACTGTTTTATAGTCATGGGAATAAAAACAGTCGGATACACTAAACACTCAAGAATATAAACACACTGAATATAATTAACATGTTTTGACCATTCTCTGAGTAGTGAGGCTAAAAATATGAAGTTTTTCCTGAGGTTGACTCTTGAAGAAAACACAGGGGTTATCTTCTGGCAGATGGATGGGAAAGTCAATTTGCACATGATGCTCCACAAATACATTCCGATAGTGCTTGTGGAACTTTTGGCCTGTCGGTGTCATAATCAGGTCATCAGGTCATCATCAGGTCAAGACAGTAGCTGTGAAAAAAATCTTGCTCTGGACGGTGGACAGTGTTTGAATTTCCCTAACAAGCGACCTCTTCTTGGTGTGTATATATTGACTTGTGTGTCTCAGAAGCAGCAGAAGTGGAATCAACTTGACTTACTATGAAGTGCCACGAAAACCCTTGGAGAGGAGTTCGGGATGCTGGTTGGGTCAACAAAGTGTGTCAAAGATGTCAATTGGGCGTCTACCTTTGGATACAATAATTCCCACAGGATTTAGTGAGACTGTAGTGAGTGGACCTGAGACCCTACATCATGCTCCCCTGGAAGAAAAGCATGTACATATTACGGTTAAATGCATACATTTTGTGAAATTTTGTCAAGAGGCTAGATCTGTGAAAAATAATGTGCTCTCATAAAAACCTTTGTGCTAAGACCACAGTTTAATCATAAAGTCTTTGGTGGTATAAATATAAATGGTGATGACACGGCAAAAAAGCCACAACCACAAAACATGGTAAACGAGTCGGGTTCTGGGTTTCAAGACGAGTTGGCCGAGTTGCCGACATCGCCGCAGACCCTGTCAGACCGAGGACAGTCGTCGAGGGGGATCCTCCCAAACCGACGAGCAGCCGTCCCTGACCAGCCGAGTTAAATCTCCCAGGCAGACTGCACGGACCCCATCTGTTGAGATGTGTGAATATATCTTCGGTTCAGTATGAAACTTAGCCTACCCTGATTGTGTTGGGCTGAATGTCCAATCACTTTGATTCACGTACACAATGGTTGATTATGATTGGATGAAGGTCCATGAAGGTCTCGTTGTCCCTCCTATCTGGTGTCAGTGGCTCCTCGTTTTTTATATGTAAAACAAATCAACTGGCAACAGTTTTCTGTGCACCCTTCACTCTGGAGAAGCTTCTGATGTTCTTGTTATGGACTTAATGAAGTTAGATTTAAATAGGAAGCCAGTCCACACTAGGCTTTAATGTTGCTTGTCTTGAGAATGCCCCCAGTGCATTCTTTCATTTGAGGGTTTATTTGTGCATTCCCTTTAATCGCTCTCTTGCCTTATCACTGTGATCTTCTTCTGGGCAAGGTCTTAAGACCTTATGCTTATATAGTTTAAAGCTACAACATCACATTGATTAAATGGATTGAAATCAAATCGAAAAATGATTGGCAACAAATGTGATCATCGATTATTTGGGTCTATGTCACAGTGCTCGACATGCATTATGGAAGAACACGTTTGATACGGTGTTTAAAAAAAATAAAACCCTGAAAAAAATACTTTATCTGTTTCTATTCTATATCTATTTATCCGATTTATAATCTATTAATCAAAGTAATAATTGACAGATTCATAGATTTCTACATAAGTAGCCCTAATAGAGTTGCATACATTCACCAGCCATCAACTGTTTTGCCAGACTGATTCAGACTGCACATTATAGGATGGCCCCCATTCCAATTATAGTTTCTATTTACAGAATAATTACAGTAATATTTTGCCGCTGTAATGCAATAAACTGGGCGATAAGCCTGCGGATATCAAGCTGTAGAAGGGATCACTAGTTCACCATTTGGAAAACCTAATTGTGTTTTGTGCAATGGAGGCTTTTTAAACAACATTTAAAAGCTAATCAAATCAAGGATTTGCCCAAAAAGGCATCTGGCGAGACAGCTTTTTATAGAGGCCTTTGCACAGCTTGTCTCTAATCTGAAAATGAAATTTTACTTTCAACAGTCTGTTATCTGCTCTCACTGTTGTGCATCAATGGTCTTGTCCTCGCTCCAAATGAAATTGTTTTCTCATGCCTGTAATATCAGCAATCTTGTGTATTAAATTGCAAGTGAAAACAAACAGCCAGACAAAGAGAATAACTCAGTTTAAAGAACATCCTGTCAGACGCTACAGTGAAGGGACAAGGATATCGTGGGAGTACTGCTACCAATCCCAGACCCTGGCACTGACCAATTTGGTGCCCTAGTCAAGATTCTAGCTGGTCACCCTTCCATCGCAGCCAATTTAACCACCAATCATTGTTGTCATACACTCACTCAGAGACTGCATAGCTTGTTGACTTTGAGATCAGGCTACGCAGATCACACCTAAAAGAAAAACTGTATTTCTCAAATTGATGTTGGAGTATAGTCTTTTCAATTTTCCTATCATGGATTTCTCTGAGAGTAACTGACGTCAACTAGCTATTTGTTACTCTTTTGCAAATTAAGCTAACACTAGGCTGCTCCAGTGGTGACTACTATTCAGTAGATCAACTATGTATTCATCACATTACCTCTGTGGTTTTCCCCTTTTTCATCCTTCCTTTTCTTTTCTTTTTCGTCTTTTTAACGTGATGCAGTATATTTGAGGCTACTGATTCTAACCATTATATTTTTGTGGGATGTTTTGGTCATATTTTTAACTAATAATATTAAAATAATATTGGTAAAAAACAGGAAGCCATGAGCTACTCAAAAAATACAATTCAGTCATAAGATCTCAGACCACAAAAATAAAATGAAATGCAACTATTTGAACAAGAGCAGGTGGACAATACAATTATACAATAAAAAACAGTAGATGCTAGAATTAACAAAAAAAGTAGACCATTAAGAATTATGAAAATGAAAGAATGAGTAAAAAAAAAAATGTATATATATATATATATTGATTACAATGACATTAATTATAGGCCACTGAATAGGTTTTCAGCTGCGGCTTAAAAATTTGCTCACACCCTACATCTTATAGTTCTGGTAGGGTATTCCATAATTTTGAAGCATAGTTTGTGCACGTTCACAAACTATAACATTCACACTTAATCTCTCCATGATCAAAAGCATATAGCATCATGCTTCATATTGGTTTTAGAGTTGACTTGGGGCGTTACATTGGTCCCTTATGACACTGCCTTGGAATCTGACTTTTTCCTATGTGGTTTCATTAATTGTCCTCAGTGGAAATTTGGTCAGTATTTTTTTGCCCACAGTACATACTAATGAGGTTTGGCCCACTGAGATACTACTGTTTACCTTCCTCTGAGTAGTGCATATACTTTGGGCTATATGACCATACTTTTCCCATCAAGGTTACTTTGCTTGTATTGATTAATGCATTTACCGAGGGGTTGCTTCTATGCCTATGTATATGTAGAAAGTAAATAGCTTTTTGTAGACACTACCTAAAAAAACGGTTTTCAACCTCTTTTTTTCCCCGTGTGTTTTTGGTTCACCCTTTACTTTAGGAATTGTAGCTTTCAGCTCATATTTACAGCTGTGAACTGAGTGAGTCCAGTGGAGCAAACAGACTGACGAGGAAATTGATTTACTTAACACATGTGTTGGCATATGTGCGTGTTTACTCAACTTCATTTATGGAAAAAAAAGGGAACCCCTGCTCAACTGATTAGCCCTCTGATAAACAAATTACATCAAGTGAAACACCCTTGGCCAGTTAATCAGCCCAGATCATAATTGACTTAGGAGGCACAAACGGCTCAAGTTAGATTTACTATGAAACCAATAGTAACTTTGTCTGAAGGCCAGTAATCACATGGCTCTTTTTCATCCTGGTCTTATTAATAAAAAACATGAATGTGTTTTTTGCACTTTAAAATAAACAATAATCTGTAAAAGTTGTCCTCTGCAGCTTTGCATATTGCAGCATATATACAGTCCACTCACAGTTGTCACCACTTCTTATGCACAGCTAAAAACATTGAAAATTATTAATTTGACGGATCAGAAAAAGACCTGCAAAAGATTATTTTCTGTCTTGGGTTGCACATTTCTAGTTTCCGATCCCCAACTCTGTAGATCATATTCTTTTTAATATTATATTTTTCAACCATCTAATGTTACTAACTTGATGAAAAACAACTGTGTTGCAGTTATATGGTTACCAAAGAAGCTCTGTAGAGAGTCAAATTCAGCTTGGAGTTGGATCAGCCAGTCCCTCTCTTGCTACAATGATATTAGTAATCAAAGACACTGTGAAAATAAATTAATAAAAATCAACGAACAAAGGCTTGTGTGGAGCTACAAATTATGAGTATTAAATAATCATGCAGAGTGTGTCCCTACATAAAATGGCTCTTGGTCAATGGTTCCACAATTTTGAGGAATTACGTTTAAATTAATTAACAGCAATGTGTTTTTCTAAACACAACGTCCCTGTTACTCTGCATAAACTACAGATTCTCACTGTCAACTGTTATTAATGGAACAAATTTGTTATTGATGGCTTAAAATAAGCGGGCCGTTTAAAGGAAATATGGAAGTATTTCTGGAGGATTATAAGGATATCATAAAACAGACAGGTGTTTCTGACTCACTGCAGAGCTTGAGATGCAAAGGATGGTGTTTCAGCCACAAGAACACAAGTCAAGGCTGGGGATTGTAGCTTATAGCTCCAAATTTTGCCGTGATTAACATATACACCCAAGTGTAGATCTTGTTCAAGGCTGCATATGTGGATTGGCATGATTTGAAACTCATGCACGCCTAGAAGTCCCTTTTGTGTGCAAGTGTGCAATGCATATTCAGATGTGTAATTTCAAGGTTGGGCTGTCTGGCATGGCACGTGCCATAAAAGTCAATTAACTGCCACTACACAATGTTTCAGTGAAGGATTAAATCACATATATGATGTGAGGAACACTAACGAACAATGAACTATGGAGCCCGCTATTAAATACTTGAACAGCTTTTTAACTATCTCTTAGAAACTATGCACCATTTGTGGATTTTGAGTAGTGAGGAGCCAGTGACGCGGCTCTGTTTGTGACGGTGCAGGGTGGAGATGTATGGATGTCAGGGAGCAGCTGGCCCCTTAGAACAAATATTTGGATTATTCAGTCACTATACATATTTTCTTTCAATTGCTGTATTTCAACTGTTTTCCAGAGCTTTTTTGCACCGTGAATAAAATCCTCAACTAATCACGATGTGCAGAACAGGTTGAGTTGCGCTTACGTTTATAAAACAACATCTTGGAGGCTCTTATGCTTTCACAATATAAGCCCTGAAACATATCATATTCAACGGCAAGTATTTCCGATTACGTGTATCTTATTCGTCATGCCCCAGAGTGTATAAAGGCCCTAACATGGGCATCCCATTCGAGCGCCCATTGTGTTAACCTGGTGAATTGTTGTCCAATATATACTTGTCTGCATTTCCTTGCTGCATGTTCCAGTCCCTTCACTAGCTCTTTGTTGTCTGCCATTTGGAAGTCCAAAAAAGGCACTAATGAGAATGAGAAAGAAAAATACTGAGCCTTATTCTTCAGCTAAGTTATATTGGTACTTGTGCCCCCAAGTATTAACAGCAGCACTGACCTTTTGGTTTAATGCATACAGATTGGGCTGGAGGGCACATTGAGTATTTATCTGTCCAAAATAATGTGAAGTCAGGGACGCACTTCTTCTGGAAATTACTTGTTTTCATTAGCGATGGAGCAATTTTCATAAAGTGTTTTTCTTCTTGTGAGATAATCCCACTTGTTCCCAGAATCAAGACGGTTTCTCTGTTTTTAAGAAAATGCCTAAATTAATTAAATTATATTGAACAGGGAAATCATTTTAAGAATCAAGGAAATTACTAGATTAGAGACGTTGGCATACCCGTTTCTCTGGAATTTTCTCAATCGTGAGAATTGCTGACATTTTGCTAGCTCTAACCAACGCTACACTCTCCGCATTGTTCTGGGCATGTGCAACTCTCAGCAGGGATGAGGGACAAGCAAGATGGCTCACTCGTTAGTGAATAAACTCAATTAAACTCAATTGATAAAAACTGAGTTTGGTCCCGAATTTTTTTTTCTTTTTAGTCCCATGTTAGTATTTACGGTGTACTTTCATCATCGATTTCAGATGTGGCATTTGTAGTTTTCTGGAGCTCTTGAAGGAGTCAGTAATCTCGCTTCTTGCAGGATATAAGGAGTGAATGTCATTTGTTGTTGTAATTGTTCCTGTGTCGCATAAATTAGCTGATAAATTATATGATAATGTGGTATCGGATCGGAGCATAGACTGGAGTACTAGGCGATACCCAATCCAGCCTTTTAGGCTGTATCAGAGGCATTTAACAACTCTAGACTAAATAACTGCTAATGACTTCTGAGATGGGACTGGAGAACTCTCGCTTCCATTTCGAGCAGAAATCAAAGCTAGACTCTTGAATGAATGAGAAAATGCAGGGAGGTGGATTTAGTCAGTGAGTCAAAGCACTGTTGAGTTGTCTGCCCATCTTTGTAATGAAGTAAGCAAGGTGGCCTTGATTGAAATAGGAGCTCAGGAAATGACAGCTTCAGTGGATCACACGGCACCAGCCCTGTGACAATTTACCCGAAAGGAAAATTGACAGTTGCCAAAGTGGCCATTATTCTCAAGCAATCAGGCTTTGTAAAAGTGCTGACAGCAGGTGAAAATTACCTACTATTCAGAGCAATGGCTCTGGAGTTATAAGGGGCATTGCCATAATACTGATAACACCTCATCCATCTCAATAGTGTGATTAAAACACAGATGTGGACATAAGTTAATTTAGGTTTTTATCCGTTGTAATGGTGGCATGGCCTCACAATTCATCAAATAAATGGAAGATGATTATTATTTTTATTTTTTTCTCAAACATTATTTGCACAACAGTCCCTTGTGGCATGAAAAGATTGGCATATATTGCTTCGGTGCAGCATCAGCCCTTAGGCTATGCATTTTTTCTTGGGTATCTGGGGTATGTATCCTGAAACTGTCAAGCTGTCATGTTCGAGAGGATGAATGCCAAGGGTCTATATTAGGCTTTGGAAATGAGACTGGGGTGTGATGGTGAGTCCATTGATATAGAATGGGGCTGTATTTATTTAATATCCTTGTGAAACTGTAAACAAACCTGTAAGTGGCAATATACTGTAATAAATTGGTATGATTAATGACAGCATATTGACATTTCATTTAGTGAGTACAGTAAGTAAGAACTCCACAAAATTGCCCTCTTGGATGCCCCTATGTTAGATAAAACATTATGCAGTTCCCTCCAGGGTGCCTTTTGAAGGAGAAATCATGACAATGCCCTCGAGGGTGCCCTTAGAGTGAGTAAAAAGTAATGAAGCGTCCTCTAAGATGCCATTCCAGTGGAGAAAATGTGATGAAGCATCCTCTAGGGGCCCTTCCAGTGGAGAGAATGTGATGAAGCATCCTGTAGGGGCCCTTCCAGTGGAGAGAATGTGATGCAGCATCCTCCAGGGGGCCCTTCCAGTGGAGATAATGTGATGAAGCATCCTCTAGGGGCCCTTCCAGTGGAGAGAATGTGATGCAGCGTCCTCCAGGGGGCCCTTCCAGTGGAGAGAATGTGATGCAGCGTCCTCCAGGGGGCCCTTCCAGTGGCGAGAATGTGATGAAGTATCCTCTAGGGGCCCTTCCAGTGGAGAGAATGTGATGAATTATCCTCTAGGGGCCCTTCCAGTGGAGATAATATGATGAAGCATCCTCTAGGGGCCCTTTCACTGGAGAGAATGTGATGAAGCATCCTCTAGGGGCCCTTCCAGTGGAGAGAATGTGATGGAGCATCCTCTAGGGGCCCTTCCAGTGGAGAGAATGTGATGAAGCATCCTCTAGGGGCCCTTCCAGTGGAGAGAATGTGATGAAGCATCCTCTAGGGGCCCTTCCAGTGGAGAGAATGTGATGGAGCATCCTCTAGGGGGCCCTTCCAGTGGAGAAAATGTGATGAAGCATCCTCTAGGGGCCCTTCCAGTGGAGAAAATGTGATGCAGCATCCTCCTTGGTTCCCCATAAATGGATAAAACCTGTTCAAGTGCCCTCTAGAGTGGACTTCCAGGGAATAAAATGTGATGAAGCTTCCTCTTGGGATCCCCATAAATGGAGAAAACATGATAAAGTGCCCTCGAGAGTGGCCCTACAGTTGAAAGATTCCATGCAGTTCCATAAGGACTGCTCTAGATGCGAGAAAACTGTCTATGCTCTGGTGCCCCACCGCATGCATCTGGTTCCCTTTGTAATTTTTTCACGCCCCTGCCCCTTAAACAGCCCGAGTCCACCACTGGCAACACGATTCTTAACAGTTAAGCATGTGGTAGTACTGATGTCGACAATGTTATATGAGATGGTAGCAGGCAGGTCAAGGTAATTGACACTAATGAGTCAGCTCATGTTGAGAAAGTTAATATAATAAGAGCTTCACTCCAGTAAAGACGGCGGCCCAGGGCCTGTGTGTTGGATCCATTTCTTTTTTCTCTCTCAAGAAGTGTAGACCTGCAGGATAGTCTCTGAACTTCAGGGTCATAACACACCCAACCCACGGTTGGCCTGCTGGGCATCATTCGGTCATGTGACACTGACCATTGGCTGTATTGCCGCCTGCACCATTTACCCTATAGTCTGTTCATCGCAGCTGGTTAGCGCAATTGGTGAGAGTGGTCTCTCAATGGCTGATCAACCTCGTGGATCACTGATTCCACTGATACCGTCGGCCTTGTCTGAGTCTGCCCCCACTGACTGAAACACTTGGCTATATTTCTCAGTCAAACGTAGCCATATTCCATTTTAAGGCATTTCAACAAACGGCTGACGCTGTGTTTTTTTCCTGGGAGGACAGCCCCGCTGACTCACACACACCTGGTGGGCATTAAATCGTGAGGAGGCTTATGGTTTGGGTTTCCTCCTTGTGTATGTCTAACTAAAAAAAAAGACTACAGACACGGAGAACTCATTTCACATGTGTACAGTGTCTTATCAGTGTGTTGCCTACATGATATGTCAGTGAGATATTAATGCATGATAATAATAATTAACATAATAGCTGAGTTCTGAAAAAGCTGGTAATGGAAGTGATCATCATTATGCATCACAGCATTGAAGTGCTAGTTGTTTATTCTCTAAGGTTGTTCATTTCTCGCTTCCAGTGTAATATTCTCACTTCCTTTTTTGGAAAAAATGGCATTTCTGTGACAGTTTTTGATTTGGAGAGGGAGGAGGGAGGGGACGCAAAAGAAGCAAGATGAGCTTTGAGCTGGAGAGCTTGGGGATTAGGCAGGACAAAGTTGTCCCATTTATTGTATTTTTTTTTGTTTACTTGTTTGTTTTTGGAATTATGACTATAAACCATAGTAAAATTAGATTACAGATAGGAATATAATCGCATTGTTCCTTTCAACTCACTGTCAACACATTTCAGACACATCAGCCTCACTGACAGTCCTCTTTCAGTTCTCTCAGGCATGAATCAATTGAGGAGGTCCTATGATCCCTGCGTGCTTTCATTGTGATTGTATGCCACCAAGTCAGTGAAGGCTGTTATAATATCTCAATCTTTTTCTTCCCAACTTACAGACAGGTTACCACCGAATGCACTACGCTATGAAAATCTCCTTGCAGTGATTTGAAACCTGCTTTCATTAGGTTATCCATCACAGTAAACATCACAATTGCTTTGATTGTGAAGGCTATCTATTGTTGCATTGGTGAGACAATTGTAGTCCACAGATTGCTCAGAAAAAAATGTAATAAGTGAAATAAAAATCCCAAATCCCTCTGGTATGTTTCTTTTGGTAAAACAGAGTGAGCTGAGGGAAAATCTCAAGATTATATAAATTAAGTTGTAGTAGTTGAAGAAAAAACACAAACTATTGGAATAAATACATTTTATGATGGGAGATGTCAGAAGAACTGATACTTCAGTGCCAAGGTGATAATGACAGTACAGAAAACATACTTCTACAGTACCATAGGTACCTATAGGTACCGAGGGGGCTCAAAACGTATCGCATCTAAAATCCAAAAGTATGCAGTATAAATTTGCTTTCGACATGTCCGGGGCATACAACCTATTTTTTTTTCCTTATTATGCAGAAAAAACTATCGATGTTGAAATCGGCAGAAGAAGAGCTAGTTAACGATTCGAAAAACATTCCCAGAGGTTGCATTGAGTTTCAAGATGATGCGTAGTACTAACACCGTGGTATCAAATTGGGGATTGGTATTGAAGTATTATGACAACTCATATTTTGTTTACATGTACATTTTGCTGAATCCATTTGTAATACTACACAACGTGCAGGGAAAGAAAAAAAGAAAAAAGTGTTTTGCCCAGGGCCCCTTCATGGGCTAAACTGTCCCCGTCTGTTAGTATTTGGTCAGCAGTATGACAAGGTCAAATCTTTAAAAATCACTGGCATGGTCCGCAGTAGCTGAAGGTGAGGCCAGTTAAAATCCGTACAGGAGGATGAAATACTCACCAAAGTGTATCTCAAGGTGATCTTACACATTTTTGATAGCATGGTCAGTGGTATGCCCTCGCCCTCTATTCCATCCCAGCTGGATGTACTGTCAACTGCAGGGAGACGGTGACTTCGCTGTGAGGCCTGTACAGTGGAATTCCTGGGTATTTTTAGCGGTGTTGACTGAAAGCCGGGGCCATTGCACTTTATCCCCCGATGTGCCCTTGGGGAGGCCGCGGCTCTTGTTTTCTCCGGCAGCTGCCATGCACCTTCCCACCACAGAGGAAAACTAGCTGTGTGTGTGTGTGGGCGGTGACAGGATGACAGCGCTCCGGGGACGGACAGCGGAGCCGTGTGGCCCGTTGGCTCGGCTAGCCAATTAGCACACAGCGATTGACCTATGAAGCGTGCTCGGGGAAAAATATGAAACGGAAAAGAAAGAACACAAAATTCTCAACAGAGGGTGGGTGGCGACCTGGAGAGGCCTGTCAATTAGCAGTAAAAGCCTGGATGTTAGCGTGCGTCCATATGCTTTCTGGACTCTCTTTTTAAGCACTCTGTTTTCCACTGGGAGTTGCCGCATCATTTATCTTACGATTGATCGGATATTTTTCCACTCACCCTCGTCCCGTCGCCCCTTGGCCCTCTTTGCCATTCGTCTGTTGCCTTCTTCTCCTCATATTTATTCGGCTCGGACATATCTCCTCCTACTTATAGATTTGATGTGTCTCCTGCGTGCTCTCTTTGTCAATCCAAGTAGCTCTCCTCACCTCACTCCTTCCTCCCACCCTCGTCTCAGCGTGAAGGGGCCGGCCCTCGCCATGTGGGGCTTCATTAAGTCTGCCTGGGCAGCTCTCACTTTGGTAATGAGATTCCATTATTGGACCAAAGTGAGAGATCCCAGCAGCATGCGTCTCTCCTCTCTCCTCCATCTTATCTGTGCTTGGCCTCCTTGTCTGTTCCCACGTCTGGCACATATGCTGCGACTCACCATGCGTGTGCAGCAGCAGCAGCTGGATTTGCCACTGCATGACAAACGGTAGTCCTTCTTATTAAAAGCCTATAGGGTGCATGGCTTTCCTCTAGCCTTTGTTGGCATTACATCCGTGTTTTCGGCCTCAGCTACGAACTCACTTTTTTCCTGGCCTACGCATGCGTGAAGCCCCTTCTCAGTTCTTTCTTTCCCACATGTGCAAGACATTTATTTTATGTTATTTCCTGTTTTATCAAACCTTTATTTAGCCATTAACAATAGGGTCCTGGCCAAGATTGTGACGTAAAAATTTCACACAAGTCCTACAAACAACCTAACAACCAAATAGCAGTCAAAACAAAACTACAAAAAGTAAACTAAATTAAAGTAAAATCAGAAACAAATATACTGATTGTAACATTTTCAACTAATATGAACTTGCTTGCATATATAAAAATATCAGCATAATAAATTGATGACAGTAACATTGCTTGAATTATTTGTGCAGCAAAAGAAAAACAGTATTATATATACTGTAGGAATATGTTTCTTTAGGAGAATCCGAACATCAGTGTTTTTGTATGATGCTTGATCTGATGTTTAATAGGCAGATGGTCTTCTAGGAAAGAAACCCAGGTGTATAAGTTGAGACAACCCCCCACCCCACCCCACCCCGCCCTCGCCCTCCCATTACCACTGGATGTAAATGTGCAAAAGGAAGCACTTTAGCCGGAGGCATTTTAGCATTAAGAATGCATTGGCTGAGAGTTGTCTTTTTGTTTTTTGATGCTTAATGATGCTTAATGATACTTAATATATTATAAACCATATTTCTCCTTTGATTTTTCATGCCCAAAGCACTCTGAATCGAAAGAGGGTTTTTAAAGTTTTATTTTTCTCCAGCACTCACCTCACCTCAGAGGGCAAAATGATCAGAGGGTAGCACCTTATATTAGGAATCCAGAACCAGCATCTGGGTCCGGACTGAGTTATTGAGTGGACTGGATGGTCGATGGTGGCATGGACTCACAATGAATTGTTAAAGTCCTCATACCTTAAATACAAACTGAGTCTTTTAGCAGTGCCTTCCAACACATCTTCCGCATGAACATAGGTTTTGGGAACTAAAACTACTTCTTTAAGATTATGTTTTGGTTAAAAGAAAGAAGAAAGTTTTGCTCGTCTTTTCTTCCAAGAGTGGACAGTCATTCGCTTGATCTCAAGAAATCCGTTATCCAACCAATGAGGCTGTTTTTACTAGTGAAGACAGTCGGAGTCGGTCAGGTGCCCCTTCACTCCACTGGCCGCTCGTGCTTTTACTCTGGAGTCACAGAGCTCTCCTGATTAATCACTTAAGAAAACTCCCTTCTTGCTGATAAACTAATTACATTGTGCATACTGACCGGCCAATGTGATCCCAGCTTAAGGCACAAGTCAAATCAATGCTCCCACTGTTAATTTATCTCCCTCCTGACAACCCAATAGGCTCCAAATAGTGAGCTGGCTAATGAGGATTTCCTAAAGGTTAAGTAAACACAGAGGATTTGTGAGGGAGGGGGGCACACCAGTAGCTGGTCCACCCTATCTGATCCGAGATGGCAGCATGATAGGAAGTTGTGTTTGAGGGTTGGCCGCCAGACTTCTGTTTGATAGAATCACTCTGTGAAACCGTCAGTGATACGTGATCAGACTGAGGAGAAATGGCTGGTTGTAATTTTACTACTACTACTGCTATTACTACTAGTAGTGAAATAAGAACACCATAATTTGATACTAAATACTGTATCCCATATATCCTCAACTATGAAGGATGTTAAATAAATCAAAAGTTCCTACCCTTACATGTTACAGACACCTATTTCTATCTTGTATAACATTTTAAAAGTTTATCCCCAACCTGGTAAAATATCAGTTTTTTTGTCATTTAACCAAGCCATCATCAATTAAAAAAGAAAGCATTAGTCATCATCTCCGTAGCTTTTTTTTTTTGATGAAGGCCCAGCATTCTCACTGTATAGGGGATAACAGCTTGGTATCCCCAGTACAATACCTTTTTTTTGGTTCTGTTTTTAGGTTTAGTTCAGGTTTGTTGCAATGGGGAGAAAAGGCTTTGAAAGCTGCACATTTCCCACACAGTCCTGGGCAAAATGGTTGCTCAGAGTGATCAGACGTTAAAACGCAAAGCCTGAAAGTTGAAGCCATTTAGCGTGATTACAGTATATTCATACAACCGCGAGGATTTCTCGTTAATTTAGCGTCTGATGAATTCTCTGCTCGCTTGGCCCTGTCAGGTGTTTGCTTTGTGGCGCAGTGAAAATAATTCTTTCTCGTTTCTTTGACTTACGAGTTTGAATAAAGTTTTGTTTCGAGAACGAGGGGAGAGAAGTTCTCAACTGAGATCGTATTATACATGCATTTGACTAGCAGGAGTGAATGAATGACATAAACTGTAATAAGCCGGGCACCCCGCTTACTTTCTCATGAATAAATAACAAATGAGCGTGAATCGGTGGATGGAGACATCATCTCTATTACTATTCGGTGCGCCCCGGCCAACATGTGGGGAGCAGAAATGAGAAGCGAATTGCTGCATTATACACCCAATTCTCTATGAAGATCCTGGCCTTCATGCTAGATATTTGGTGAGTGGATTGAATGAAAAATATATTCTTTTTTTTTTCATATAAGAAAGTAGAAAAACACATTCTTAATAAGTATTGCTGTTATTTAAAAAAAATGAAAGGCAGTGTATCTGTGCTTGTTTAAATGTATACAATTTAGAATCATCCAGGCACCGTCAGGTAGTAAACCTTTCATCGAAGTCTTTCAAAATCATTTCAGCTGTCTCTGCTGTCACCGGCTATAACCCTGGCGAGCCAGTGCCAGAGTTCAAAAAACAAAGTCATGGCCATGCTGTCCTTTGTTTCCCCTCTCGCTGTTGCTTTCATTGTTTATTTAGTCATTTTCAGACAGTTTTCCAGCTAATCCCCGGCAGGAAATTCAGAGAGGCAGCCAGGCCTACATCACACTCCAAACCCAACACATAGCTGGAGCCTGCAGGGTTACAGGTGGAACTCTTGCTCCTTGATGTTTGTGTCAGTGCTCCCTGGCCAGGATCCAGATGCATTCTTCTCACGTTCAGAAAAATTAAAGCAAATCTGCCGGTGCCTGATATTTCTGCACCAGAACAAGAAAGCAAATATAGAGATTCTGTGTTTTTGTGTCTCTGAGATACTATGCCGTTTTTTATGCAGGTCAACTCGCTCATACATAAAAACAATGACAGCAATGTTGACTGTCAAGAGATGAGCTTTCAATCACTCACTCACTTTGACCTCTTTCCTGAGGCTCTTTCCACATCAGTTGTTTATCAGGGGCCTTTCAATCCAAAGCCATGAAAATACAGCTGAACGCAATCTGTGTTCCTCAATGGAAAGTTGTATTATGGAGATTTTTAAATCGAGTGGTAAAACATGGTTAAATCTATCACCAAATCTGCTTAACAAATGGTATCAACCCAATTCTTTTTGCAAAAACTCATGAGACATGAGTATGGGGATGGCCATCATATACTTCCTTTGTAATGTTCTAAGCCCTTCACAATGTATTCATTAAATTAATTATATATATATTTTATTTCTGATGTATGACGATGTGCACATACTGCTGAGCAAATTAATATTCATGTTCCCAGGGTTAGGGAGTTTGGGCTGAATATGTATATGTGGCATATACTGTTGACTTGCTGTCTCCTTGTAAAGATCCCCAGTCCCCCCAAAAAAAGACAAAAAATGGGTGTATGTTTAAAAGGGGTTGAGTAGAAGAGGTTAAGCATTTTAACAAAACAATTATAAATTAATGCTGTTTTGCTCACTGTATACAGTGATGATTTTCACTAACAAAAGTCTCCATTATATCATGTTTTAAATCAATGCATGGTCATATAAGTATTGATAGCTGTATAAAAAGAACCACTTTTATCTGTATTCCACGTACCGCTCCACACTGACTGAGTAGCTGCTGTCCAGAGACGCTGCACTAGTTTAGTTGTGTAGTTTGACGACGCTGCCTTGAAAGCATACGTCTTTGTTGTGCTTTGTGTCCTCAAAGTCTGCGATAAAATGAGAGAGATGTCAGTGTGTGTGTGTGTGTGTGTGTGTGTGTGTGTGTGTGTGTGTGTGTGTGTGCGTGTGCGTGCCTTGCACATGTGCCATGATGGATGAAGGTTTGCTTCATTCTACACTTCTTGACACCATCCCATCTGCTCTTTCTTCTCTCCGTACCTTGTTTTTAGCCTCTGTGCCCCCGCTTTGCTCGACAAATAGTTGTTGTCGCTTTTCCCAACTGTAACAAATGAGAGATAGCCAAACACAGACATTAACGAGGATTCCCTAGAAAGAAGATCACATATGTTAACTCCTACGCTCAATCACACAAATGATTTGTTTAGCTTTTTGATTCTCATCCAGGGTTAAATGGAGCTTAAACCTAATCCATCATGCCAAAGGGCAGAACGCAGGGTAATACTCACCAGTCCATCACAGAACAGACTACATATGAGCCATTTAGAGCAATTTAGTTTCATTTGACAAGTCACCATAGGTAGCACAGCCAGGGGTAAAGCATTTAACCTCCACACAGGAGGTAGGCCTACGTGTATCGTGTATAGTGTGTTTTGGTTGAGAGGCTGCTGACATTTTTCTTTTTGTGAAAAGGGTTTGAAAAATAGATTTTAGTCAAACAGTGAGACTTTTGTCCCACTGTTGAAGTGAAGCACACCCAGACATTGAATATACAACTCTCTTCTTTGAAATTACGTTCCCATTAAACTAAACTGCACTCCTAATTATTTTTCAAGGGAAACTTATTTTCGCCCAGATCATGGTCGCAGTTTTCCACGCAGTTGGAATGACGTGGTGAGCATTGTGAAAAGAAACAAAACAAAACAAAAAAACGTCATTGTCTTGTGTAGGCAAAAAATGAACATGATATTGAAACAACAACAACAAAACAACAACAAAACAAAAGTACAACAAAAGTACTTGGTTAGGTTTTGGCAACATAATAACTTTTTTCCCTTTGCCCTGTGATTTATGACCCATCCACCACCCTGACCTCCTCCCAGGTCAGACTTGTAAATCTGCAACAAAATATATTTCCCACGAAACGTAATATACAATGATCAATGGCAAATATTTTCTAGAAAGACAAAAAAAAGCCATACAGATAATTCAGTTGGACAACTGGATGGGGTCAAAATGCTGCCAGTGTATTTAAATGTTCAAGCAGCCAGTGTGTGAAGAATTGGAAAAACCTTTTCCTAAGAAGAAAACAAAAAACAAATGAATAATAAAAAAAGATCTCATCACCTTCTAAGTCATCATAAAACAAACCCACCAGTGTGGTTGATAATTGCATAGGCAGATTGTGGAACGATTAGCACATTATAGTAAAATACCATACCTTTTGCTATTTTATCAAACATATCTTAACTGCTTTGCATATAATAGCAGAAATTATGCCATCAGAAACAACAAAAAGGTGTTTGTGCTCTGGTTAGGGGACCATTGTTATGTTGCCATAACTAATATATGAGTTCCATCCTGATGATATCCTTCTCAGTCAGCATGGAAGCTGCGGTGGTGGATGTTTGCAGTTAATGTAACATTTGTCACATTGAACAAAGACATTTAAAAAATATATAATATTTCAGTTTAAATGTAGAGAATCACAGCCAGATTGATCTCATTAACATTTCTTTTGTTATTTTTCATATTATTTTTCTTGTTCTGCCACAGCAACACGGCCATTCTTTTTTTTCAATCCTGCTCAGCTCCGATTGAGTGTTTTTTTTTTTTTTTCAACCAGGAGCTGAGTGAGCACAACACCAGATCTGAACAGTAATTCACATGTCTGAAACAAGGCAGTGGCCCTCCCACGCTCATTGGGCCCGAGGCCTGTTTTGCATCCATCCCCAGATAATTGTGTAACAAAACTAAATAATTTATAAAGTCATAGATTACATTTATTAGGTTGAATGGGTTTTAAATAAATGGCTACATGTACAGTAGTCCTGTACTACTTTGTTGTACAGTAAGTACAGTATCAATAACCTAAGACTTTAGGTCCTCTGCTTCAATTGTCACAATTTTCCTGAACAGACACCTGTTTATTACGTGTCAGAGAAAATGTCAGCAACCACTCACTATTTTTGCTACCGACGGTTCTTCCTATTCAACAAAGAAACACTGCTGTTGGGAAACGCACCACAGGTCACCAGCTTAGAACTGAGTTTCTCCTTTGTTTACTTCAAATTGCATGTCTTCCTTTGGGGGACCTGCGACCGGGACAATATATTTTGTCTTGCATTATGACTTTAAATCTTTGGGCCACCAACAGATGTGCAGTCAGCGCTTTGAAAAACAGAACCAGGGCAGAGAGCAAATGTTTTTTGTGGTAGACTTCTTTGTTGATTTCACTGACTTAATGATGACTTCTTCCCAGCTGCCTCCCACACAGAGGCACACATGGAACCTTTGCTGGTGTATATTTTATCATCTCCTGGAGATACAGTATTCACCAGACTGACAGGGTAGTGGAATGTAGCTGATTTTTCTCTCTGCTTTCAGCCATGTGCCAACTGTACTCTACTGGAGTATTTTATTCCTCAAATCTGCAATATGCAACATTTTGAAAACAGAATAACAATAAATAAATATGATATGGGTTCAGCTCCTGGCCTGCTTAATCTGCCAGGTGCTCCAATGAATACAATAAAGTGGTGAACTGCGAGGCATCTGGTTCTGGCAGTAAACGTCCTGCTCGTTATATGCATAGATGACGTTAGCTTTTGGAGCATTTGGGGCACTCCCAAAGCTCCAGTGGGCATGAAACTCGTTTAAATAATAAATAGACGGAAAGGGACAAACATGACTGTGTAAATCTTTAGAAGTCAACTTTGATTTCCAGAGAGCATTGTGATGAAAAGCATCCCGTCATCGAGTCTAAAACTCTGTTGTTCTAACAGCAAACTGCATCCGTATCTGGCACTGTTGACTCTTCTCCCAGCAGGAAGTTAGTTGTAGAAGGCACAGATTGAGTGGAGTCTTATCACGGCCATTAACAATAAAATTACACTTTGGAGGACTGAAAGTGTTTCAGCGGCGGGTGTTTTAGTGTTTTAGCCTCAAGGTTTGCTAAGATCGTCTTAACCCGTTTTCCGTCTTATACTTAGTTTTGGAAGGAAATACACCATTAAATACAAAATTGTATTTGCGCATATAGTCACTGATTCTATACTGGAAACTGTAAAAAAAATAAATAAATAACTACATTTTTATGAAAACAGTATGGGGTGTGTTTAGCAGTATACATATGTCTTTCTTTTGGACTCAGTACGTAAACATCCATGTGATCACACCATAAAATGGAAATGAAATCCTCCTGAAATGGATTGAAGAAATAAAAAAGGTGAGAGGGTTATAGCTGCTAAGACAACCCAGCTGAGCCAGAGAGAGTACAGCCGCCCGCCCCCACCCTTACCTGCACATTCCTCCATGCTCGGTTGGCTCAGCTAAGAGTAGTCAAGTGAAATGGAAACCCCAGTCGATGCCGAGGCTCCATTCGCACCTCACCGCACTCGCCGCACTTCCAATTCCCAGCTGGTCCCCGACCAACCTCCTGGCCTCCCTGCTCCTCCTCTTCCTCTCTCTAACACCTCAGTAGCCTCATCCCACCAACGCGGCTGCCTATGCTGCCTTTTATTACTGCACAGGTTGTGGGAGGAAGGGAGCTTGCCCACTGGCCCATGTCAGGTTCTACTCAAACATATAGGAAACAAGAAGAGCTCAGTGTAGCTTGAGTCTGCAGCAAAATTACCTGAAAAGTCGATGTTGGGCAAAGGAATAATTTGAAGAACTTTATCCAGCATGGACAAGTATCAGTGCTTTTGGCTAGGGTGTCTGATACAGAGACATAAATGCAAAACGCAAGTCCAGCAGACGTGCTGCTGGACGCTGTTCTAAATACATAGAACCCTGTCAGTGACTCTGCCTGGGTTCACACTGTAGCACTTGAATTATAAGTCATAAGCATTAAAAATATTCTTTTGGCATCAATATAAATAAATTATGTAAAATAAATACTGTTGTTTCGTCTTTTGCATGTTTCAGAGCTGGTACTCTTGAATGTTGAATTTGGAAATGCTTTTTTTGGAATAACTGTTTTTATTGCATGGGACAGTAGAGAATCCTGTTCATTTATCTTTTTGATGGAAGAAGACTATTCGAGCGTCGCCTGCACTGATGAATCACTGAGGCCTGTGTGACTGTCAATCCAGTTACCTCGGATAAAGAGAAACATGGTATTAATTTAGCAATCGTATCTAGAAGTTTGCCGCGGACATGTCAGACACATCCTGTGGAGCTGTGGAGGAGTGAGTGGCATCCCCGTAGAGCACTGCTTTTTGGAAATCCTGAAGTACATTTCATTAGCTGTTTGCCTAAAAGTGTGTTTACGTGTGTGCTTAAATGTATCTCAGTAGGCGTATAAAAAAGAACCAAGCAAGCAAGCAGTTACTCAGGCGGAAAAAAAAACAAAAACAAAACTGTGCATTTGGGAGGAAAATAATTCCCAGTTGCAGTTGAGGGAGGGGATAATTATTGGATTCCAGGCAGCAACAAAAAAAACAAAAAAACACTTAGTAAATAATTTCACAAGACCAAGGGAAAATAAAGAAATTAGCTCAGGCAATAAACAGATGACATATATGATCTACACAGATCTTTCATCTGAGTCTCGTAATCATGTACATCTCAGGGACTCTGCATGACCATTAGCTATTTAGCAGTGTTGCATAACAATCAAACATGATGAGTATAGAGTGCTACAGAGATGAATCCTAAAACCCGGAATAACATTTTTGCGCTTCCTTTTTTTATGCTAAATTAAAGGTCTGTGGTTAACACAACTTTAAAAGATTTTAATCTTTTTTTATGACATAAAATATGTCAGTTAATACCCGTCTCGTGAACTTTGACGGTTTTATGTGTGTTGAAAATGCGGTTGTTAACAAGTGGCTAAATGAGACTAAACATCAACATGCCGGATGCTAGTCCGCCTCCAGCGGACGATGTGACGGTGACGTGAAGTCATGTGACCGGGGTGAAGTTTGTCGACAGCCCAAAGCTTTTTCACTTCTGACGATTGCGTTTACGCTTTAAAAATCGTGAAAGTGATGTTCATCCGTGAAAATAATCTTGCTGAACAAAACGTGTAAATATGATAAATGTCTGTTTGCCACTGAGCCACACATTTCTTCTGATTATCAAATATCCAATGGTGAAATCCCACTGGCTTTTTGTCGAGGGAACCGGTGGGATGCTAACTTCTGTGTTGGCCTACAAAAATATCTCATCCCCGCAGCACTCTCTAGCAGAGAGAAACTGCTTGCAGATCGGTGAGTCATATATCCTCTGTATATAAACTCTTTCAAATATATGAATGGCACAAGAAAGTCCATGAGACGGGTGCATACACCTCAGTCTCAATTCATCACTGAACTGAAACAGGACATACAATGACAGTTAATGCATTTCCATTTTTCCAGTTGGATTTATAAATCCATCCAATCATCGTGCAACGGTTCACACATGCAGAAGCCTGACTTCAAGTCCCACATTTAGGCATAAACACCGTACATTTCTGTCTTTTGACCCGTGGATGTAAAAATAGGCAAATGCACTGATTGTCTGTGTTGCATCATCAAGGTTCTGCAATGAGGCTATTCTTACTTATAATTATTACTGCATGGCTATGTCCATTTATAGCACCTGTACTATCAATAATACTGTAAATGGAAACCATCACCAAAACCATTACTTTCCCCTTGTATTATCACAACCAGACATAACGACTATGCTGTGATGAAAAAGAAAAATAAATGTGTCACAGGAGTAATTGTTATGCCAAGGCACACCTAATCACTGGACATTTACATTGATATAAGTCTTTTTTAAGAAGTAATTCAAAACATTTGAGAAAAATACTGAGTGCTTTACAGTAAAGGATAAGATGAAAAGAACATACACATATGGGAATAAAATAATGCCTCCAATGTAGGAAAACATATTGAGCAAACACAAAATTAATCATTCAAAATAAGGTTTAAAAATGTGCCATTGATTGGCATTTTACAGATCCATGCTAAGGCAATGTGAAATTGTGTTATTGGCTTCCAACTAATATTTTTATTTAGTTGTATTCTGTCTCTCACCTTTATGTTTCAACCGGCTCTAGAAAAACCAAGTGTAAATACCACTGTATGTGTGAGAAATGCTGTCATTGATATTATTTATACATCTGGATCCAGATGTTCTGAACAGCAGTAACTGCCTGTGGCTCTGTGAGGAAGAGTGTTTTCTCTTTGTGTCCCTCTCCTCACATAATAAAGATAAGGGTCTTCTCAATAATGCACCGGATTTGATAGATTAGCTGCAAAAGCAATAGCCAGGAGTTCAGCCTTCAGTGTTTTCCTGCAGCAAACTGTAGCACTGCAACCAAGTTCCACCCAGTGGAACAGCTCTCCTGGGCTTCCACATAAAAGACCACAGCAGCTGTTCCACCATTTTGCAGCTTTCCAGCTCGCTATGTTCTCCATCACCCTCCACCTCCCTCCCATACTCCCAATCTCTCATCCCTCTCCGACTCTCTCTCTCTCTTTCTCTCTCTCTCTCACCTGAGGGTGTGATTAGCAGAGTCGATTAGCGCGCACTAATCAGGCTAAAACACAGACTGACAGATGTAGAATGCCAAAAATGACTTTTTTCCCGCTAACTTTTTCTTTCCCCAAGTGATTTCCTCAAATTAGTGAAAGGCGTCTTGCTACAATTCATCATCAGAGTAATTGTTGGTGTGTGTGTGTGGGTGTGTGTTGCATGTAGTACATTGTAGACAGCCTTGTGTCAGTACAAGCTCCTATTGAAATAAACAAGACTTCATCTTGTTGCCTACCCTCAATGGCTTTTTTTGATGTTTCAGTCAGGAGCATGCCAAAGACATCTGTGTGTTCTAACGTTGTTACTCACTGTGGCCTAAAACTTGTAATTTGTATTCAAGGTAAAAATGACATTCAGTGGTTCTTGAGAAAGTTACATCAAATAGTATAGAAGCAAAGCGCATTAGCTGCCAGATGGCACTGAGGCAATGCTGCCACCATTTTGGACTGAAAATGCCATTTATTTCGTGGCCATGGATGTATGAAGAGACCTCTGTAATTCACAGTGTTATTTTTTTTTCTCCAGTAAATCAACTTCCACAAGGAAATTGCCCTTATTTCAATCATGATGAATACGTTACTTGCCTTGGCATTTTGAACCTGCATTAGACCCACGAGACCGCAACCGACTGCTCCGCCTTATAAAATATCCAGTTCTGCTAGCTGTGTGCAGCTTCCTTCAGCCTCGTCACCACGGAGGTTTGGTATTTAGCCGGCACAGAGCGACCTGCTTTATAGCTGAGACACTGCACAGAGGCGCTGGGCGCATCAATTCCGTTGAATTTCAAGAACTACATTCCTGTTTGAGTATGAACTAATGATACAAAACATATTAAATACCTTTATGATAATGAGCATATTTCCTAACGCTGTTTTTAGCATCTAACATTGGCACAACCTGTCATTTTTGTTTCCCACTGCAAGTAATATGGTTTAGAGTATATGTTACCAACAGTTACCGGTTCAATTCGCACAACCAGTGATGTTGGTGTCCGTCGTCGTTGTTGTATGCGGTCATGGGAGGCAGAAATATGCCATTGCAATTGCACAGCACGTTCTCAACCAGCACCAGCAACACAACCAACACAGATGGACAGGATTTATTTCCCAGTAGCTGCAATCCACCAACACAGTTGTCATGTGGGAAGCCAGTGAGATTCCATGTTGGTGGGACGAGTGCATCAAGATCTGCACAGGGAAAAGGGTGAACCTCCCATATGGTACACCCTCCAGTTAAATCCCTTGCTTGCAGAAAGGAAGTAGCCAGGGACACTGTGGGATACCATGTGTCACAGAGTTAGCAACGTCTCAGATTTGTCCACGCTGTTCTTTAGCCAATAGTGGAATTCACAATGACGAGCAGTGCTGATGCAACTGAACATTCTGGGGAGAAAACAAATAAAACAAAAATAACAGTGCAACATTTAAACTCAGACGATAAAGCAAGAACAACAAGAAGCAAAATCAGGTGGGGACCTGCTTGTATTTTCTTTTTTCTTTTTGTACTATCTTCTCCTTATTGATATACTTGCAAGAACAAGAAGAAGAAGCAAAAAGTCCCCCCCGATGTATTTTTGTTTGAAAAGTCGCTTTCCGACACTCTTAGCCATTTTGGCACTCCATTAATATGCCACCTATTCTTGTGAAGGCTTTCGTTTTCATTTCATTTATTATGTGCAAATTCAAAATGTGCATAAAAATCGTTGGCTGGAAATCAATTTAATGTGAGCAGCAAGATGTGCTAATGTAAGACAGTGAGTTGGACATGAGAGCTTGAATAGACTGCTCTGTTAAATGGGGCTCAGGAAATGTAGATTGTCAGTTTGTCCGAGTGTGATAGCATGATTTGTCTGCTTGAACCCTTCACAAGGTTGGCTTCATATTTTTTACTCCTTCCCTCCATTCATGAAGTGGAATGTAGAGCTGAGCTTCTATGGTCTCACAGGATGTTACAAAATCCCAGTATCTTACACACACACACATGTTTTTCACTGGGGACTGGGGGGTATTTGACGTCCACCCTAATAATGATGAGGATAAGGAGGCCAATCATGTGTCTAAATAAAGACAAACAGCGTAAAACAGCTCAAGAAACAATTTCAAAATTGTCAAATGTATTGCAGCTAAGAACTTTGTAACTTAAAAGTTGAAGAGGCAGATGTTTAATTTGGCCTTGAGAGTTTTGTGCGTTGTGGGAAGTTAATGCTTAAATGTGTTCTTGCAAAGCCATGTAATCCTTTATGTGATCGGGAAAGCATGAGGTTTGAGGGCTGGGAGAAATGATGTGGATTGGGTAATCCCCGAGGGTCTTACCGCACTTGGAAAACTAGAGACGTCCCTATTGTCTTTGCATGTGGTTAAAAAATGATGTCTTTCCTGCACACCGCTCTGCTTTTCCACTCATGCATTAATAAATATATGAAAACTATGTTGTATGTGAAAAGTTAGCGTCAGCTAAGAGCCTCGAAAGAGCACGTTTTAAACACGAGGCTGTGGTCCAACATGAAATTTAGAAAACGGCAATACAGCATTAGTTCGGCTGTAAAACATGTAACATGTATTTAACTGAAATGGTAGAAATCCGGCACACTGTCTGATGGTTACTCACAGCAAGAGACCTTATTTTGCAGCGTGCATTGCTTTAGCAGCTGCACTGACCACCGGAATAAATCATTTTAAATGAGACAACTATGGTAATTCTTTTACCAACATGACTTTATAATGTATCAAAAGTGGTAAGTTTGAGCTGGATTTGAGCTTTTCATTATGCGTGTGTATCTGGACTTCCCAATCTGCTTTGCTCTTCATAGCAACCGCAAGTGAAAGTGAGCCCAGGACCGGCAGACGCACTCCTGCCACACCTTTATTTGCGACCTACCACAACACTACACAAACGTCAGTATTCCATACACATAATGCAAATAACACTGCCGGTGTGCCCTAACAATTTCAACAATATTTAAGTATGTGTGCATCTGATCCATATACAAATAACCCACCGAACAGGTCTGCATAATAACTCCAATAACCTGGTTCATGACAGCATCATGTAAGTTATAGCTGTTTTCCACACAATCTAATTTCCACTCCTCAAAGGGAATAATACCAGTGCAAATATCTCCTTTACACCACATTCTCATGTGCACACACACAATGTGCGCAACCAAAACAATTTCTAAAGAGCAAATAAAGGTTACCTTGTACGTCTGACACGTGAGCGCCAGCACCTGCTTCCTCTTCTATTGTGGAGCAAACATCGGTAGTGTTAGTTGTGCCAGTAGCACTAGTGGTCTCTTGGTTTGGTGGTACCGGACTTCAAGGCCACCGTCGTACACACCCATGATCAATGTATCTTAACAACAAATCCCTTTTTTTGGGGCTTAAAGATGACTCACTGTTAAATCAGGGTGTTATCATTAGGGACTAGTCCATTGGGTGCAGTGAATATGTAATCTGGAATGCATCATTCCAGAGCTATCTTGCTTTGCACCGACCATATCCAGGCCGCACAATACTGGGTTGAACCACGAACACAATCCTCATTAAATTCCACCATGAATCTATGTTACTCTTTTCTTTTAAAATGATGGATTTTGTATGTCACTGCAACAGCATGTCTTTGATCAGTTTCTTTGAGGATTCTTTTTTTTTTTTTCTAAAACAATGGCTGTCCGTGACTTCCTTGACGGTAATAAAACCTGCAGTAGAACCAAGCGCGTTAGCTTCTGACTGTGGCAAGCGCATTAGTAGGTTCACTTCAAAGACATTAATGACACAAAGAAACTAAGCTGCACTGCTGTTATCCTTTAAGCAAGGTGTATAATGCCCAGTCCACTGGATTGTTTGAGGCTGGCTGAGTTGTTACTGTGACAAAGGGGAAGTCCACATGACTGACCAGCCTGCCAAGCTGTGGTTCACTCCACCCTGACAGATAAAGACTTTAGTCTCGCCTTGTCACTGTGTCGCACTGCAACAAAACAATTTGCCTTGGCTTAAGGTCTGTAGCTTTTGTCATTTTATAACACATGGGCGGGAAAGATGGGAGTAGCTGTCTGACAGCTGTAGACTTTCTGCTAACAGTGGTGCTCCCGTTCAACAAGTTTCTTTTAAGATGAAAGCCCCGCATGCTTTTATCCCACTTCCATATTTGATATAAAGGCAGGGGTTGTGGCTCTGTTCTTGTCTCAAAGTGATATTGTGTCATTTGATCTTGGCAGATGGTAAGACATGAGAGGCCTGATTGGGTTAAAAAAAAAAACAGTGACGAGCGCAGTTTGACACTGCACTAAAACATGTGCCATCCGGCTTTGAAGAGACAATTAACATGGGAGCCAATTGCTGTTGCCTTTTTGTCTTCTCGGTCCTGTCACAACAGTGGCCTGACATCTTTTTGTAGTGTAGCGCTCAATTAGCATTACCCTGACTTGAGAAATGGTGTAAAAGATCCAGATTCTGTCCCAGTCTGTTAGACACCTCCGAGGCTGCTAGGTCGCTGGATATAGTGTAACTTGGAGGCAATGTGACATTCCTTCTCAACCCTTCTGCCAAATCTACTCTTTTCTCATCCAAGACATACAATTAACCTCATGACTTACTGATAACTTGCTGCTAAATTGGTCCAAAGCAGAACTCATTTGGCTGAAACTATTTGTCCCTGAAGCCAGAGGTGGCTTCCGTGACATGAGAGGAAAGTAGGGTAAAGTTTAGAACATGAAATCTAAAAAGGAGGACATTTTCTATTCTCCCCCTTAATTAGCTCCCACATATCCACCCTCACCTAAAAGTTTCTAAATCTGTGGATTGGCCTCATTAGACGAGTAGAGCGCCGCAGTGTGGGATGTGTGATCAATGGCCTAAACTGAGAGTAGACCCATGCTGATCACTTGCTAAATCCCACTTCTGATAGGAGTTGTTGTTCGGCACCAGAAGAGCTAACTCAGTTGATTAAATATGCACCTCCCTTCCCTCCTTTTTCCTCCCATCTCTGCGGGCCTGAGTGATTGCCTGGGATGGGAAGAGGGGGGCTTGTGGAGGGAGAGAGAGAGAGAGACTGATGGAGGAATGAATGGAGGGCAGAAAAGAGGAAAGATCAATTGTGGATTTAGCTGAGAGCACAACCTTGGCAAGTGCATGCAACCCACAGCAGATAATATGATTATCTTGGGAGAAAAAAACAAAACACAACAAAGAACCCGACCTCGCCGCATTATACAAAGGAAGATGTAAGAGGAGTCGTGTCTTCCATGCAGGCTTTAATTCAAAAATATTTACTGGATGCCATGCTCATTTTTTTTTATCTATGCCGCCAGCTTAAGAAATATTAATAAATAAATCATAAAGTAATACCATGGTCCAGGGTGTATTATATTGTAGGGATGACAAGGAGCCCACTAATGCAGTGGAATTGTGCATTATTTGTCAGTGGGAGTGAAAAATATGAGGATCTGGCACATCAATCAAGGTTGCCATTTCAACATGGCAGTATTGAATAGTGTGGATTAGCCACCCACTGTGAGGAATCAGTGAGGGACAAATACATGCATGATGATTTTTTATTTTTTTCATCCACTGTCCCTCTTTTGTCCACACTGTCAGTGTGTGCCTCAAAGTAATTATCAGCTGATGAATGGTAGATTGTTTTTCCAGCTCCCTGTCTGCATTGTAGCTGTTGTCCTCTGGTAGATGCTGGAAAAGGAACTGTGTCACAGAAATAACACGTCTTAAGATGTATGATAGGAAACCTCAAAAAGCAGACAGTAATGATATGTGCTGTTCTAGGATTTTATTTGTTCTCAGAGTGTGCGTCATTTATCGCCACGCGTCCCATTGTTTAAGATTTTCATCAAATTCATTGGACTTGGATAAACTGTATTTAAAAGAAGAATTACAGTTTACTAGAGCTTAGATTACATTTTTGTATCTCCGGCCATCATTTTAGCCGCTGTGTTTTTGTATTCATGGTAAAAGCACTGTTTATCTGACAAGGCAAGAACAGTCACATGATCGGACAGCTTGTAAAGAAAGATTACTTTAGTCAGATTTTGTAAACCACTTTATTTGCAGGTAAAACTGAAAGTGATCAAAAACTGATTTGGAGTTGAAGTCTTAAAGCTTTAAATGTCCATCCATCCATCTGATCTACTCCCTTAAAGGTTTTGCACCTGTATCACAATTATTCCACCTTCGACAGTGAGAGTGGACAGTCATTATACGCCTGACTGCAAGAGGTCTCTAGTCAGGAAAACATCAACCCGGTTGTTCTAAGCATTCGACCAAATGACCTATGCTGTTGTTTTTCCTAGTGAGGACAGCCTCCATCTGGAACTATGACCCACATTCATCTGGAAATTCCATCTCTTTGAGATTGGGCTTTAGTGAGGATTTGTTTTTTTTTAAGTTATAAATCCTTCCTAATGGATTTTTTTTCCCCAATAACCTGAGTTTTGTTTTTACAATGTTGTTTTACACTTGTCTAGAGTGTTTTCAGTTTTTGGATTTCGGTTGCCAAAAAAACAAGACGGTGACGGCCAAAGTGCCGAACTTGAGGCTTTAGAACGATAGTCCACAAAGCAAAAGGTTATGTCACTGTTGCTACTTCCCCTTCTCATGTACAGTGTTATATACAGTATGGTTTGTACTCATGTGGTTTACAATTGAATCCAAAAGGCCAATTGACATGAGCTTTCAAACAACCAGGTTGTTTGAAGGAATCCAGAATCCTAAGCAAAGTTAAATGCTCTCACCAGTAATTCTGTCAGAAGCAAAGGTGGGTTAGGGTTAGGGTTAGTCGCAGGTTTTTTTCATACAGTTAACAATGAAATCAGAACCATGGTGGTGACGGATCAGAAAATGCTCGTGTGAATCTTCACTCTAGCTGAGCTGATTGAGCATCAGAACAGAATGGGCTTTTTGGGCAGGCAGTTAAAAACTTTGGATTGTGTTATTTAGTTTGAAGGACTTGTAAGTAGAAGTGGTTGGGGAAAAAACAACTCTGGACTTTTTCTTACCAATGTCTGAGGCTGGTGCACTTAGGTGAATAACTCCTGCATTCTGTGATTTTCCCTGTGACATTGGTGCATAAAACGTTGGAAGGTCCACATGTAAACCTTCCAAAATCGAAGTTTGATCCAATCTGTGCCTTCTTTGGCCTTTTTCTTAGACAACTCTTGCCCCTTGTTGCCAAAGGAGACATTTGGAGTCACCAAACATTATGCTCTTGCTGAGGGTGAGCAAAGGTGAGAACGGAATATAGACTTCTGTCTGGACACGTTGTCTCCAACTCAGTCTCTGGCTGTCTCCCTTTCTCTCACGTAGAGGAAATGGAAGCTGCTCGCTGGAGATAAGCTTCCCCTTGCCTGTGAATTGCAGCTGCCACTGTCAATATGCAGCGGCGTTTCGGTATCCATTTCTGCGTGTCTTGTCATTGGCAGAAGTGACAGGTAGATTGGATGGGGGAACTGCGAGCTGGGACGGGTCACCGGCTTGGGCATCTGACGCCTGGAAAGCTAGTGTCAGCCCGCTGGCCATTGGCATTCAGACATACAGCTCAATGTGCATTGAAAATGGGGCTGTGAAGTGAGACAAGGTTGAATTCATGCATTCCCTCCCAGAATGCATTGGAAAGAGGGAGATGATGTATGAATGTGCTGGAGGTTTGAATGGAAAACATTGGCCACAGTTGTTTCTTTTAGCCTCTTCTGTGTCACGTAAGCTCAGCCTGCATCATTTCACCTGATCAACACTTGACAATGATAGACAGCAGATGTGTTAATATTACAGTTCATATGAAATATTAATGATAGAAATTATTGAAGTGAAAACTTTCATAATGCCAGGAACTTCCCTGAGGCCTGTTGTGAAATCTGTCAAAATCAAAACGTATTAAATTGAACATTATGAAAATGATAATGAAAAGGAAATTTACATATTATTTTCATAAGCAAGGAGCTAAAATCAGGACACGATTCAAATTCATATGCAAATCCAAATGCAAAACCCTAATTTGCAGGTTTGGGTGTTAACATTTGTTTGAAAGCGTAGTCCATTTCAACATTCTATTTCATTATAATTACGTCATTGTTATACTTAAAAGTATACGCAAAACATGATTTAATTATCAATTTAGCAGAAATGTTGGCAATTTTCATTTTGGCCATACCTGCATATTCAGGCATGGAAACAAAAGTTGGATTTCAATTTAGTCATTAATAATGCTCACGTTTATGTTTATATGACATTACATTTCAATTAGATCAAATTAAATTATTAACGGACATACAGTATACCTCCATATATAATGAATTAATAAAACAAAAGATTAATACATCAGCAATTCATGCTTAATGTGTCCCTAGATAATGTTAAATGTGAAGTGTAAATTACTTTGTTGTATATTAACACTGCTCTGTTTTTAAATACGGTAGAAAACTGTTTGATAAATGAGGCCCATTTTATTTAAACAGCACACCTACTAGGCGACAGCCAATTACCCTTGCGGGCCAGCATGCAAGAATTTGGTCCTCAATACGCTTTGACAGCGTGGTGCTATATCATAGTTAGCCCCGCAGACACACTCGTCAGCCTCATACTTGATCCTGAACACAAAAGCTGTCAGAGCCAGGTCAGAGGCTCGGGGGGGGGGGCTGACGTTGTTTGCAACAAAAAAAAAAGTCTTCCAAAACATGGGATACGAGTTTGATGTTGTGCTGGTTTATGTGTGGGTGGGAGGTGGGAGGTGGGTGTGGAGGGGTACCCAGAAAGGCAACCAGCCTGTGTTGTGCAGGGACATTATAAGACTCACACAGGCAAGGTGACAGAATCCAGGCTACTGAAAGAAGGGCCCTGATGAAATAGCACTGCATAGACAGCTCAATGCCTCGACTGTTGTTTTAGTAAAAAGAAAAAGCTGAAATTGCATTCTTGAATAAATAGTTTAATATTTGCTTCTTTTCAATCAAACCAAAAGCCAGAGGAGAATGTTGATATTTGTTTCATGCCATGTACCCAGCAGCTCCCGGACATGGTGACCCAATTTCCACCAGGTATAACCATGTGATCTCTGTCTGGATATCTTATCTTGAGAGGTAAAAGGCGAATGTAAATACACACCGATCCGTTGCGATTGGAATGTGATTAGATCTGGCAAACGTCATCTGGAAGTAGTCTCGCACACACTACGATCCGATGTCATTGCAGTGTGGGGATTCAGAATTTATGTAACGAGATTGGTTACCATGTGTAAATGCGAAGACGTTATTATTAAGATAGCGGGTCACATGTTAATACCAGTAAATGGGGTTGTCAAATCAAGATTGGCACTCTCCTGGCACATACGTTCTGAGAACAAGGCCCTTGATTAAATCACATAAAGTAATATGAGATTAAGTGATCTAGTGTAATCATTCATGATATGGATTGTTTCTAAAGGCAATGTGAAACTACATATTTTGAGGGGGCAGAACTCTAAGAAATAAAATAATAAGTAAATATCTATTGGAATTTTTGTCAGACATATATTAAATATACTGTTGGTGAAGGCTAGCAAATTTCTACAATTTTATTTTATAGGTTTTTCCTTCACCATGGCCACTCGCTAAACCTCTGAGATGGCCCAAAAAATTGTAATGTCCCTTTAAGGACAAGACGCATCGAGATTGTTCACACACCTCATAGGTTTTAAGGTCTCACTTTATGTACATGTTCAAGCATTCACTCCCAACACTCCAATATAATAGCATTATTCATGCCGTTATTCATGGCAAACCCTAAAATGAGAGCGGTCATATCTTGATAATGTACCTGTAATGATGCAGTATATGAGAGCTTTTATTGCTGCATAGAAATATGTCATCCCTTAATGATCTTTATACATGCCTCCCCCTCCACCTTGTACCTTTACTCTATTGGAGCTATAAACCGGTCTGCTTCATATGATGCAAACGAGCTGCGGCAGTCCAGCTTAAGGTCAGCCAAGGAGACCTTCTGCCTGAGGCAGGAGGAAGGGAACAACTGTTCACGTGGAAAACGTGTAACTGTGTGTTTATGTGCACAATCACCTGCGGTGAAGTAGGGCACCACCGTGCTAGCTCAGGCTTAAGTCGAAGCGACAGGTGCATCATTTGCACCACAAACCCCCTGTTTGGTCCTGTATACACAAATACAGCTGTCATTGTATTTGTTTGTGTCCAATTTTAGTAAACCTGTAAGTTTATCCTGAGGTAGTTGGAAACTGCTATGGCGAATAGCAAGACAGGGTTTATTGAGTGTTATTCGGTGTGTAAATGCAGCCCAGCCGCCAGGAATAAATGTAGGTATTGTATTTTTCTGCAAAACACAGATACAACAAAAGACATTGTATATCGAGTGAGAGTTATAGAAATTTACATGGTATAATAAAGTGTTAAACCAAGGGGACATTCTACTATAATTAGAGGTGGTGCGTGGGTCAAACAAACACAGGACTTCTACTCAGGAGACCGCTGTTTGTGTACTGTTTGAAACCAACAGTAAATGTTGACTATTTGCACATACACAGTTACATAAAGCCGGTGCGTAACGTTGGGTGTGTGAGTTTGCTGAGAATGTTTTATATTTATCTAGGTTAAGGTGTAACGGCTGTCACCGTAAGTTCTTATTTTAACTCAAACCATGATGTTGATATTTCTTCAAAACTCTACCAAATTATGTTTGGTTAACCACACGGCATTGTGTGTTGATGCAAGCCTGATATCATTACTACGGGAGCAATTTGGGGTTAAGCGTCATGCCCAAGGACACATCGACGTGGAGTAGTGGAGACGGGGATCAAACTGCCAATTCTCTGATTGAGAGACTCCTGCTCTACCAATGAGCCACAGTCGCCCTGTCAGGCTAATATGTAACGTATTTTTGGTTCAGAAATGTCATAATTTATTGTATCCGTGGTTTGCAGAAAAGTACAACACTAACATTCTTTTCGGACGACTGGGTTGGTAATAGTGCGATTAAAACGGCGACAATTATTTTGTTTGCTTTGCTGCTGATAATCTAAATCATAAGATCATATTTTCTTAAAATAAGGAAACACCAAACAATAAAAAGCAAGACGAAGAGTCTACAGCCATGCTGGTACCTCTGTGAGGATGTACTTGGGCACAATGGTGCTTTGGACTAAATGCTAACATCAACATGCTAAACTGCTCACAAAGACAATGGTAGCATGCTTATCAAGTGTACTGTTTGCCCTTCGCCATCTTAGGTTCCAGTGTCAGCTTTCTAAAGTTTGCTTTCTAGCACTAGACACAAAGTAATTTTAGGGCAATGGAGAATGGTATGCATTTTTCTAATTTTTCATAAACTGAGCAAACTGAAATTTGTGCCAGGTCAAGGTTCATCCTGTGGATAGCATGAATGTCTTTACCACATTTCATGACAATCCATCAAATAATTTTGCTCTGAACCAAGAATGGCAACCTCCTGGTCACTCCAGAAGAAAGGTCATTGTATCACCAAAGTCAGTACAGTAAATTCACTGGGAACCATCAATATCTCTGCCAGTTTTGTAGATATGGAAATATATATTTTTTATCAACAAGAGTTATCCTTGAATACCTTGAATATACCCTGAACATCTGTGCCATATCCTATGTCACTTTATCCAACAGTTGTCAAGATGTGTCAAATTCCAAATACAGAACCGATAATTTTTTTTTAAAATCTTAGCTACATATACCTTTGTCAAGGCTCTGGGGGATTTCTGCAAATGTCACTGTCTTAAACCCCCCTTTTCCCTATTTGCATTTGACATTTCTTTAATCAGCAGATTTAAACCACACATCACCTACCATGCAGTACATGAATCAGTAGTCTGTAATATAGGTTTCATTATTTTTCTTCGATCTTCTTGTGTTTCCTTTTATGGGTTTATAACAATGAACACTACAGTGAAAATTATGAGAGTTCTCACTGAGTTTTGGGTGTAAATCCCGGAAGTTCAGTCAAACTTAATAGCCTGCTCAGCATGGAGAGCCATTTGGAAAAGGTGAAACCTCACATCAGTTGTAAATTTTGAGTCATGCAGAGAGTTTTTGTATCCAGTGCCGAAAGAAAAAAAGTATATCTGAATAATATGACCAAAAATGAATTGGCCAGGTACCAGTCCACTATGTAAAATCCCCAGCAGTATAAATATCCACTTCATTCCAGTAGTGTGTTAATAAGGCTTGAACGTCTGGTTAGATTTAACTTTGATCTTGTCACTTGTTTTTGCCATAAAGGCATTCAATTCATGATTTGGTCACTAACTTCACTGTAGCACTATAACTGTATACATTTCTGTCAGTGTAGTAATGCAACTTTGCAATCTGGCTCATGCACTGTCATGTTTACTTTTTTGGCAGTTGGTTTTGTGCTGATATTTGGAGAACTCCAAAAATTGCATTATGTTGCTTCAACATCATTGTGCATTTAGATCCCTTATTTAAAATTACTGGGTTTTAATAATTAAAAAATCAACCTTGAAAACCTCAACATTTACTTCTTGCTTATACTGAACATAGTTGATTGTTTTATTGTAATGACTCATTCATTTTTTAAATGACCTTGGACTGCTGACATTTGTGGATTTCCTGTTATGTTTACTGCCTTATCTTGGCACATATTAGTAATTCCTGAGTCCGGGTGGGCGACATCAAAGCCTGCTAAAACAAAATCAACATCAATACAAAAAGAAGGAAATTGGATGAAGGCAGGTTCCATCACAGTGTAGATGTTTCTGTTCAAAGGATGCTTTTTAATCAAGTTTTGGGTTCAACAGTTGGAAATGATGTTGGCCTTGTGTCTGTTTATTCAGCAACAGCAGTGCTGGCAAACCTACGCACAGCTGTACTGATGACAATATACATCAGTAATTGTCTGAAGCGAAGGAACCAGGAAGATGATTCCGGAGGAAACTAAACTGAAGTTAACAAAATACAGTGTGATGCATTTCACAAAGACTAACTTTGACACATGAACAAATGGACCTGTACCTGTAGAGCGCTGTTCCAGTCTTCTGACCACTCAAAGCACTTTGACACTACGTGACATCATTCACCCGTTCACACAGCTACGGGAGCAATTTAGGGTTAAGTGTCTTGCCCAAGGACACATCGACATGGACTAGTAGAGCCCGGGATCGAACCGCCGATCCTCCAATTGAAGGACGACCCTGCTCACCACTAAGCCACAGTCGCCCTTGACGCACACAATGGCACATGGATACTTTAGTGGCTTTGTAATACAAGGCAGAACCACTGCAAGGCATTCCTGTTCAAGCTGAAGAGTAAAACAGAACCTGAAGTGACATTTCACCCCAAAATCAAGAATACGTCTTTTCAGTATCATGAAACTGCTCACAACAAAGCCTTTGGATTATCTACAGTAACCGGGTCATGATTTCTGAACTGAAATATTGCTGCTGAGTTTTTCAAATGTATTTTTGGGCTGTTTGAGCACCAAGCCAGGTGCCATATAGTCCCATTATATTAGGGAGAAGGCAGACATCTCGACGGCCAATATCTCCAAATCTAGGCAACTCACATCAAAACCAACAAGATTAATGAATAGCGCTATAGATAAGAGGAAAAATATGTATTTTTGATTTTAGGTTGAACTGTCCCTTTAAATAGCTTCAATGGGAAAAGTAAATGAAGAAGTGCTTAACTTTATGTACTTTAAAATGGCAACAAACATTTTTATTATTTTGAAAACATTATAACTCCTTTTTTTAAATCCCTTGCTCATTATACAAAAAAGCCAGAGGACTGTAACAGTGTCCCATATTTAATAAAATTAAATATGGGGTCACGTTTTGAGACATTTGACTTTTCTTTTTTTATTCCAAAATTCCTTAGCAGCCCTTTAGACCGATAAAAGGTTTACCTTACATCATAGCACAGTTACAACATGCAATGTAGATTTTGCAAGATTATTTTGAGTTCATTACAATAGTAATAATGATCTGAATTGTTATTCATATCAGTTGGTACAGTGTACATTAACAAAAATAATTTAAATTGTTAACTGCGTAAAGTCTTAATTTTCCCTTCGTAATCTGGTACATTTTGAGATATATAGAGCCCAAAAATCACATTATATTTTTACCTCAAATTCACACAGTTTAATAACTTGCTTGCCCAAGATACATGCGTACACATTGCCTTTCCATTGGCACAAACCATATGTGCCGATCTTTAAATAATGGTTTGGATATGAGTATGGTCTTATCAATTACTGTGACACTGATGGGCAACTGTCATTTTAAATACAGAGATGGTCTGCAGATGAAAAAGTCAGGAATCCAAAGCAGGATTTAAATTAGTTAAGACCTCAGGCCAGAACACGTAGTGTAGGGGAGAAAGACATCTTAATCCTAACTGGGTTTGTAGCATAAAACACTTTCCATCCTCACTCCCACATCTCATATGCTGTGAGGGATCACAGCCATGGTCTTAGCATGCTGCCAACATGGATTTAAGGCTACCTTCTAAAGCCGCTGGCACAATCTCAAGGCCGCTAATTAATATCTACATTAGTATGCATGTATGACTATGAACGTACAAAGAAGGAGGGGGGAGTTATGACACATTGCATTTCGGAGCTTATGAAGTCACATGATTATTCCTGAGAGCTGAAAGTAGAAATTGGACCATTTAGTATGAAACTGTTCATATATAGCATCTTTACCATGGTGATTAAGCATCTAATCTAACAGTTAAAGGAATTTTTAGTAGGTCCTAAATTAGTATATGCGACTAAGATAGTGACACCAGTTTATTATTCGGTGAAGGAGAGGTTCGAAGCATGCTGGATGAAGTTGGAACCCAGGGGCCGGGATTGATGAATGGTATACCATCATCCTGGGATCATTTTTAATACACAGCTATTAAATGCACAGGATTTCTCTTTGGAAGAAGGTGCAATGTAAATGTGCATGAGAATTGGAAGATAATATTGTTTTTTTTCGTTTGTCTGCTCTTATTGGTCGACCATCATGCAGCTCTACGTCTCTATTTGTGTCAGCTGTATTTTGCATCAGGTATAATAATCCACAGATCTATTCGGATCAGTTCATCTTTTCTTTTAAACTGATTACTTAAGGTCACCTGCTTGTTTTTCATGCACTATTTTGCTTCCAAAATATATATTTTGGTGTTTATTTTAAGACACATTGTCTATTTGCATCTGTAGATTTTCAGATAAAGCCTCATTTGCTAATTTATTTCATAAAATTTGTAATGTAAAAAAAAAAAGTATTAAGGTGATATATAGTATTTTTTGAGCAGCAGCACTACACTACCAAACTTTTAATTTTCATTCTTATCAATTTTGTGAAGTATTTTACTGAGGGGTTTGTTCATATATCATTCATAGACTGATTTGATATAACATTTTATTCCTAAAAACATGGCAAAAATGTTTTTCATTGCTGTTGACAGTATTTTATGATTTATTGAGTGATACAAACAGATATACAAATTCTCTCTGTAAAAAAAAAATTGTTAACCTGGCTTCATCCAGTTGTTCAGCTTTCTCTTTTATACAATGCAAATTAGCTCACATTTAAACTCACATTTTCAGAAAACAAATAAATATTGTCTTAATGTAATTAATCTACAAGGGAAGTTTAATTAGTTACATTTTTTAGTGTCTCCTCTTAATATATGCACCTTTTTGGACCTGAAGACCTTTGGTGGGAACTGCAAGGCATACTTGAAAGGTTACCAGGGGAGGAAAATCACCTGAAATGACCCCATGTACAAGATGCATATAAGTGCAAACCAGTTCAGGATGATCTGCTCTGTTTGTTTGCTGTTCCGTTCATGAAAATGTCACCCAAAAGTAAAAAGAAGGACATCACACAGTGGAGCCTTAATTTCTGCGGTTGCAGCTCATTAGATGTATACATCGAACGACAGTAAGAGTCTCAAATACCACATTTTGCCATGATGACACACAGACACACAATGTAAAAATATTAACAGACTCGCGACTGGTAAATTTAGATTAATCTTTATTTAATCAGGCTGTCTCATTGAGATAAAAATCTCTTTTCCAACAGAGACCCGAGAACATGAAACATTTACAAGAACTCTATCAACCAAACAGAAACAACACAGTAAATAAAACAACAAGAATCATATAAAAACAGATGATAAAGCTGTAAAATCTCCAAGGGGAATGCAATACTCTAGTTTGAGGGCAGTTTGCAGTTCATTTCATTTAAAAGGTGCGTAGTTCCTGAAACCAGTTTGGCCAACACAAGTGTGTTTATTGGGGATATCTAAGGGTTAAGTATTTACTGAATCATTACTGTAGTTTCTGGATATGAACGAGAAAAGAGATGTGAGGGAGTTTGGAAGCTTGAACAGTAGAGCTTAATACATTAATAACATGAGGTGACCATCCAACAGAGATGATCCAGAGAACAATGTGTGTCTGGAATTTGTCATCGGTGATAAAGAGTGAAGCGGAATGATGCACAGGGTTTAACAGTTGAAGTGTTGATTGGGCTGCATGACTCTGCAGAATAACTCCATAGTGAAGGCCAGACATGAATGTTGACTGCACAATAGTTTTACCTTTGGAAGAAGATATAAATCCTTTAATTCTATACAAGACACATAATTTGAATTTGAATTTCTGAGTCAAATATTGAATATGAATCTTGAATGAGTCTGCTGCCAAGCCAAATTCCAATATAATTGTAAGACTCAGAGAGAGTAAAGTGAGTGCCACTTAAAGTTTTATAAATACATGGTACTGGCTCACTGAATATTGTGGTTTGCATAAAACTGATTTAAAAATGAATCATAACCTTTTTCAATTTGATTGCGTGTTCTCTGCCGAGTCTCACTCCTTTCAAAACTTGCTTCACAAGAAATGAAATTTTCACGATAACTATTCTGCAGCAATAAATTTACCCCCCACTTTGTTCCCCCTGCAAAGTCTTTGCCTCCGAGTCTTGCCAAGACAGACTATTTTTGTCTGTTGTGTCTATGAAGACTCGCATTCAGGAACTCAGGGCGTGCAGACACATGCATGTCAGTTGGAAGGTGTTCGTCAGAGTTTGGATCCCCCCGTCCCCCCCCCCCCCCTCCACCTCCACCCCCCTCCCCACCTTATCATGTCACAGACACCTCTCGAAATATAGCTCTCTCTGGCTCTGTCTGCCTCCACCCTCCTCCCCACCACCCCGTAAAATAAAGACACAACACCAAACCTGGCAAGTGGCGATGGCAACTCGGCAGCCTGGCAAAGGACATGAATCAGGAGAGGTTTCCAAGAAAGCCGAGAGCTGTCAGAGAATCGACGCAGTCAAGCTGCTGAATAAGCTGGGAAATATTTAACTGTGCGGTAGCAGGTCCGATAGCATTGCTGCTGCACTGTTGTCTCTTGTCTTGCTGCCTTACTGTGTTTTTATGCTTTTTATTTGGTTGAAAACCCCCACAGTGTTTTTTTTATTTTCGAGGAGAAGCATTTTCCTTATCGCGTAGCACTTGATGGTCTGCTGCTTCACACTCTGTTGTAGGTAAATTAGATTTAATAAGATTTGAGACAATGTTTAATTGCGATAGATATAGCATGGTGTTGCATGGAATGAAGTGTTTTTGCAGCTTAATATACCACAGGGTTCACCATTAGCGTACCGTGTCAGATTAGAAAATAAATGGAGCCAGCTTGAAGCTTGACACACAGCTGTTCCCAGCTGTAGTCACACTTGAGCATTTGTTTGCCTGTCACCTACAATGAATTTCAAAGCTGCTCTTCCAGCAGTGTCACACTCCTGTCAGAATGTGATTTTCCCACTTTTTTTCCCTTTTTCTAAAGGTTGACATGTGACCCCGTCAAGCGGAAAACATTTTCTCCTCCGCTTTTCTTCGACTTTGAGGTCTTTGTTCTTCTTTCTTGTGTTTTTTTTTTTTTTTTTTTTTTTTTTTAACTCTCTGTGTAACTCTTAGCCTACTCATATGGTGACGCATTATATGAGGAAATTGACAAATGTGACAGCACAGAGAGAACCAGTCTGCTTAATGTTTCTGTTGAGCAGACAAGATTGCTGCTTTGTTTTAAAAAGCCTTCCTCTTGGCTTCTCCTGACCTCACACGTCCTTCTCTTTACTGATTCCTGTTGATGGTTACAAGTGTCGCGCAGCTAATAGGTTGCCTGGTCCCATTCAAGGTTACTGGCTGAGTGAGCAACCATACTGCTGCTGCACTTTTAGTAACTTGTGTAACTGATCAAACAGATCAAACGCAGACGGGCCTGTTCAGCCCGATCTCATTCCCAGGGCATCATATGCCGATGCTTTCGCGCACCAGGCTTTCAAGTAACTACGATGTACACCCATCTCCATCCTTATTATGCTCAAAGAAAGTGATGCAGGAGTGTCTTGACGTAATATAAAGACTGGTAAGGATTTATGATCGGAGACCAGTGTTTATGTCTCAAAGTGCTGTTGAGTTATTTTGAAGTTTTGTGTTTTATGTACCGATGTTACGTTGCTTACATTTGACTTAGTTTACATAGCTATTTTAATCGCTTCAACCTCCAGTTGAAACATGAGTCTAACTGACAAATTGGATCTTTTTTATTCTCTTGCATCCTTCATCCACAGAGTGATATGAACATAATCATCAACATTCAGTCATTCAGTCTGATGAGGTGTAATGTAAAACCTTTCTGTACAGGCTAAGCTGTTGTTTCATACGGACCATGTAGCGAGTTCACCTGAGGAGATATCCGAACCTTGGCAAAGTGTTCAATGTCTTGTCTTGTCTCAAGAATGACTAAATGTCTCAAAAAGTCTGGATGTACTTCAAGCATCTTAAAGACAGACCATTTTCCCAAGCAGAGCACTGGTTTTCAGATTGATGAATGTGCTTGTCTTACTTCATTTCATTACGATATAAAAATCTACTTGCAGAGACGAGAACTTGCTTGAAATAGGTAATCCATCACAGTAAACAGCATGTCTTCTTTTGTTTTTGTCAACTTTGGGTTGTAGTTGTATGGTAATGCAGTTGAGAGCAGATATAGGATTTGAAAAAAACGTAGTTGTTGGCGCATTCATGCGAATGTGAGAAGGGAAGAAAAAAAACCACCACCCTTTATACTTAAAATGGAGCTTCCCGGACATAACTGTACCTTGCTAACACAGTGGACTGTTGAGCAGTTGGAACTATCCTCCTTACGTTGCCTTTTAAGGCTTACTCTCAAAAGCTATTTGTCCTTTCTAACAGGCCAATGTTCTAACTGTGGTGTGTTTGGATGGATCATGTCGATGTTCCCTAAACCCTATGTTCCTACAAGGCTTTGTTCCCTCAGCATTATTTTCCCTCAGAGCAGTGCCTCTGCTGGTGCCATGCCATTGTTTCGATGGTCCATTACCCCTGAAACCCCAATGGAAAACTGTCCCATTGGACAGGTGAACAAACCTTCTGTTCCGAAGGTCACTGCTCCAAAAATACGACAAACAGAAACAAATGGCTAACTGTTATGCAGAATGACGTCACCATACTTTCCCGGTCACAAATATTATTTTGCTATTATGGCAAAAGCATGACCTGCCCTATTCTGCCTTTCATTTGCTTGCTGATACTCTTAATCTAACCAACCCAACCAACTAAGGCAACAAGTACTAGTCTGTCTATCTGTTATTGGATTGTTATTGTAGGGATATCTCTAATAAAGTTATCAACAGATTTAACATGGGCCAAGCATGATGCTGAGGGAAGATAGGGCTGACGGACTAAAGGGCCTAATTTTGTCTTTATACTTCCTCGTTCATGATTACGTGGATAACATACAAAATTATTTGTGGGATACCTACGAATTATGGCGCGTTGTTTCAGAGGTTCAGATGCACCTTGTTCAGAGGTATAGATAAATATGCTGGATTAGACCAGCCTGAGTACATATATTGTTTCACCTCATGTTACATTGGATACGCATTGAATAAAGAAAACCGTATGCCCAGGGGAACATTAAGGTTCCTTACAACGTATTTATTTAACTCTGGTCATCCGTTCTTTTGCATATGATAACATTGTACTCACTACTATAATTTTTGAGATCTGGGAATTTGGTGACATCAGTGCAACAAAGTTCAAGGGGTCAACAAACACGAGCATCAGTGAGGCAGTAAACAAGCAAACAGGTTAGGCAAATGGGGATTGTAAAAGCAAATTGTGGTGTGTTATCTCTGCACCTGTGCAAGAGATAACCTTGAATATTAATGCAAAATCACGGCTTTAATTGCACACTTACTTGCCAGCGAGGTCCCTTCATTCTGTCCGGTCTGAGTCAGGCTAGCGAGCAGTGTGCAAGTGCTAGAAGTCTGCCTACCTCACATGAAACAATTGTGCTGTTCTGGACCATGTCTCTCAAACTTTCACACTGATTCCCTTCCTATGATTATTTTTTTCTTTGTGATTCTTGTCTTGTCAATATTGCAACTGAAATCCATAATTTTATATTATCTGTTCTCTTTTTCTCCTCTCCTTTAGGTGAGTGTCAGTCAACAACATGTGGATTATTCCAGTCAGCTGTGAACTCCTGCTGAGTCCCTCTGCATTGCCTTTTCCTTGCACATCGTTGTATGATTCTGCCATCAGGTTTGAAGAGATTGCCCCTTTGCACTTTGATTCGCTGTGATTTTGATCAAAGAGAAAAGGCAGTAGGCCCAGAGAGACGGGCTTCTTGCAGTAGAGTACTGTGGTGGTCTTTCCTCGGCAGCTCTGGTTTCTGTTGACAGCAACCACTGAGTCGTATGGGCATAAAAGTAAATGTCAGTGGCGACTGAGGGCTTTGGTCTTTGTTCGACGTTCATGGTGTTCATTGTCTCGACTTGACTTGATCTCTGTTGACTCTGTTAGCTTCCAGGGAAACGAATGGCTACAGTATTAAGGAAACCTTTATTTTTTCCTTTTTTGGGGAGTACTTGTTATTCAGTGGTGTGCTCTTGTCGTGTTTACTGCTGAATGTGGGCTGTTTACTGATTACTGCTGACTGGAAGTGGAAAGCAATCACTCGCTGAATATTCTTGTTTTGTGGGTTTAGGCAGCTTTCTTGAGTGTGTTTTCAAGAAAATATCTGACCTTCTTCAAAATATTTCAATAAAACAATGACAAATTGTATGTGTGCAGAAAGAGCAGCTTTTACTGTACCTATGGGGGGTTAAGGTTAAATCAGCATATTGTATTGCCAAACACATAATGGCTCCTGCCTCAGCCTGCATTTAGCATGCACGCGCCAACTCTAAGATAAGCAACAGCACTACGATCCAACAGAGATTAAAGTAAGCCGAGGTGCAGAATGCCATCAATGCAGCCGGTAGGGATTTCATACACATATACAACTTGTAATTTTATCGCTGGATCAACCCCATCTCCTGATAGAACCTTGATATTGCGGGATTCTGCGATCAACAATGGATTTCTATGATATTAGATCCTGGCATTTTTGTTTCAGGTTAGGGTTAGAGTAGCAATTTCTAGCACAACCCCACCTACTTCCAGGGTGCATGAAAAGGAGAATGTAAAGTCTTGTTGAGGAAAAAACTCCAGCAACACTTTAATGTGAGCCCAACACTACTTCCTAACTCTTCTAGTGAGGAGCAATAGGCTTATTTAAGTAACTTGGGGGCATTTGAAATAAGTGTCCGGTTTTTGTCATGTAAAAGTTGTCAGACCTTCATCCTGATTTCAAGACAGTCAAGAACTGGATTGGATGATAACCAATGGTGCACTATGGTGCATGCTGTCTAAATTGTCTTTTTATGATAAACTCCCATGCTACATTTCATTAATGGGATCTGCTGCCCTTTGTCTGCGTGTGTAGACATATTTGTGACATATTTGTGGGACCAAATAGTAATTAGTACATCACAGAGATGCATACTTCCTCTACAGTTTACAGCACTTAAAACTAATTTATTTAAATCTGCTTTTAAGCTGTGATGCTAGTTAAGTATATTTTGGTTTTGGTTCTTAGTGTTATTTCATCGTCCTTGTGTCCATTGTTATTAATTATATTCATGTTTACCATGTAAAGTGCATTGAGTACCTTTTAAAGCGCTATACAAATAAAATGTGTTATTATTATTACAGTTATACGATCTGTGTTTACACTACAGGTCCCCCTATGTAATACAAGATGCTTAATTACATGTTGTTTCACCTTGCAACATTAATTAACATATTAGTGAGGAACATGGCAGGAGATTAGCGCCTTAACTGCTTCTTGTCAAAAGGGCTACATGATTAAAATAATATTTAATGATTCGGAGGGTAAATTAAGATTAAAGTGACTGCATTTAGAATAGTATAAAACTAAACCAGGCAGACAACACACTGACACATAGCATTTTAAAAAAATAAATAATAATTAAAAAGCATAGTATCGTAATAAAGTAATTGCTTTTTTCTGAAGTTGAAACTCAAACAATGCCAGTGGCCCCTTTACCTTATCTGTAGTGCCATTGTAAGGTCCATGGCAAAATGTCTCAAACAACAATGGCCACATTTTGTATGAGCCTATTGCCATTGAGTAAGATTTGTATAAATATAATTTCAAAACCGTAAGTAGATTGCCATCGGGTTCGCTGAGAGTTAGACGAACGCTAACCCCTTGGTGTCGTTATGATTTACAGGATAAACCCTTTAAATCCTAATGACTCCTCCATGTTTTTTTCTCATGCCAGTTCTAGGCCAAACGTAACATTTTTAAACAGATGCTGGTGTCAGTCTATGAGCGACAAAAATCATAGTGAATATATCAAGACTTTCGTATTGTAGGGTTTACGTTGATTGCAGCCTCTGCGAGCTACTGAAGCCTTAAACTTGCAGTCTAATTGCTTTTAAATCCCTCAAACATTTGCCATCAACGGATGTCATTTAGTCGAGGGAGCTTTTGTAAGAAGCCACTGTGAAATATCGATAGCAGGATTTGCAGACCCAATTCAGTAACAATAAAATGTGATGCATTGGTATAATATGTTTTTTTACTCAGCCCCGGTGGTTAAGACCAGTCTCTCCAGCAACACTCATGCACATGCACATACGCACATATATACACACACCCCAGCGGTCATTATAAGCCTACGTCACCAGGGGCATATCCCTGGCAGCGCCTGCCAAGGCCATTATCAGCCACCCTGTCCTAGACGAACACTTTGGCATACATCTGAGCAATTAGGCCAGATTATTGGCAACCTTCCTTGGCCTTGCCCCATTATCAAGACCACTAATTACTAGCAGTGTTCAGCGCTTTCTCGCTCACAGGCAGGTGAGGCAGAGCGGGAAAAGATAGGAAAACAAAACGACAGAGGAATGGAAGGGAGAGAAAAATGAATGGAGGCGGATGACCAAAATGTGTGGGGTTTCATTAGAGGCGGCCACTAGAGGGGATATGGCAGCTTGGGTACACCATCCATTTGAGACATGTATACCTTAAGCGTGTGAATATGTGTGAGGTGCCCATGGTGAAATGGTTTGTCAGAAGAAGCAGTATCACCAGCAGAGTGACTGGAGTGTTTTTGAGGCGTAATGATAGCTGTGGACTCGTGTCGGTGAGTTGCTGGCTTGTCTGTTGGTTTCGGCACTGTGGTGAATCATGCCTGCTGGGCAATTGCAGCTTTAATGGAGAATGGTACACAAACAAGGCACATGTACACTAGCGTGCGCACTCAGATGGACTCACACCACCATATGTGCACACAGAGAGACACACATGGCCACAATATATAGGCATCCATAACTCCCAACTATTTTGGCCCACAGTGCATTAGGGCATGATTTAACACTGATGGGCAAAATACCATTTTAGACTCTTTGAAAGAAAATAAAAAATAATCATTAGTCAGTAACTACAGACTAGTGATGTTTGTCCACATAAAACAATTTATATGAAGGAATTCATAAAAGTTCCCTCCAAAAGCACTACAGTAACTTGGATCCTTATTTAGTTTATATTGTATATTTAATTATGCCAAACTGCAAACAAACTGCAAACTAATGCCTCCCATTGAAATATTGAAATTATATATATATAAAGTCTATTGAACTTGATCAAACTCACATTGATTTAAATTGTTGGGACGTTCCGACAGCTTATAAGTGATACAAGTGTATTGGTTCAGTGTGATGGATTGTCAAATAAAGAGGCTGTTTTTAGGCTTTGGAATCATCAAAAACTGTAGTAATATGCTTCCCATCCATGTATTTAGTTTGCGGTTTGTCTTCGTTTTGCTCACGGTGCAAAATGAAAAAAAAACTATCGACCAAAGAGCATCTTCAACTCTCATGGCCCACTGGCTGATTTTTGAACAACTGATGGCAACCTAAAACCTGTGCATTCCTCTCAGCTCGTGGTCAGTGTTTTTTCAATGATGGTGTTGGCATCCGAGAACGTTTATTGGCTCTATAATAATATAATAATAATATTTTTAATAAAAACTGGATCTTAACAAATGAGATTTAATCAAGAATATTGGCTTGATTATTTACCCACGTCCTGTTTATCTCGTAATACTCCCACAGCCCTTGTCCTTTCCTCCTGAGCCAAGACACACACTTACACACACAAGCACACACAAGCACACACACACACACACACACACACACACACACACAGGTTTGCTTTTATTCACTCCATACATCTGTCTAGTCGTGCTGAAAAACTAGAGCTTAGTAAAGGTCTGGGAGATGTTTTAGAAGTGGGGAAACCTGCATGCTAAGAGTGTGGTCAGAGGAGATATCGCCTCAGACCTCAGCTCCAGCTGACATTACCATCACCAAAGGTCAGATGTCAGAGATAACTTTTTCTTAGCTGCAGAAGGGCTAAACTCCACAGACTCGCCATGATATACAAAGAAGCAACAGTTATGTGGATACAGTGGGGATTTTTCTTTCCGGCATCATCAGGAAGTCAGTGGATTATAAACTTAATTTAGAGGCATGTTACTTGCTCGCTAACAATCTCTTTGTCTCCTCAACCATCGGCTTCTTTTTTTACCCTATTTTCCCTCCATGAAGTCTGTCCCTCCTCTACAGCAGACCAAGCACAGTGTGAAGCCTGGAAGGAGTGGAAATGAAGACTTATTAATTCTCCCTGGTGGCTAAAGGACCTGGCCATGTCAGAGGATTTTGGAAAGCAGAGTGGGAGAAAGTGAACGCTTGTCTTCGCGTGATTTCATTGCAGGCAAATTTGAAGAGGTTTATTTGAGCTCTGGAGGGTTTTCCTCTAATTTGTTTCATTTGGGCAGGAGAGAACGATGCCATTTGAAACAAATGACCACACAGAGACTGCTGAAAACGCAGCCCTCAGTTCTCCTCCAGGCAAACTGCAGCTTGGTTTATTAGAAGGGAGAATGTAATCGACTCAGCAACAGGAAAGAGCCCCAAACACATGCTTTTATTGGTAAACGGGGGCCGATGGAGTCAAAGTAGCCAAAAATAAAACCAGTGCTGCAAAGCAACTCTTTCCACTGTTGTTTAGACCCAAAACAATGAAGTAGACTTGGGAATGAAGCCATGGTGAGGGTTAGATGAGGAAAAACAAAGGAGGCGGGGAGTTAAATGGTGTCTTTGTCAAGTGGGACATATAAACCTGTAAATTGTTTGTAAATCAGTAGAATATGGGTCGGGCCCTTGGTGGGCTGCACGGTCTACAGGAAGCGTCTTATACTCGCATGTGGCTGTAAATTGCAATTATAATGGAAGCAAGAATGGGAGTAAAGCAGACCATTGGAAACACCATATTTCTATTACTGCAATATATTATATTGGTGTAGTTTTCCTCTAAGTGAAGGAGTAAAAATCTTTGCTGTGAATGTATAACCAAGTTTATTTATATTATGAAAAACATAGTTACAGTCTTGCTTTTTTTTCTGCTCCAACAAAATACAGACACAACACAAATACATGCCTGTGATTAAGTTGTCCATAGTGTCATGTATTTGAAGGCATGGCTCATGCTATTTAGTTTAGTTTTTGTCATCAGGGGAGATGTCATGTTATTGAATTATGTTAACAGCTTAATTACTGTTTTCTCAATCTTGAGTGTTGCTCATGGTTACATCATTCTGCACATGCAATCGTCACTGGTGTATAGACACGGCAATTCAGTTGGATGAATGCCTTCATGTTGTCAGTCTGTCACCTGAGGCCGGTCCCAAAGGTGTACTTTCATGTAAAATGCCCACGTGGGATCTCCTTTGCGTGTTTTATGACTCGATGTAGAATCAAATGTGACCACATCGATGTTCTTTGTCACGCACCTTCATTTGCCTTCTTCTAACAATGAAAGGATTGCTGATGAAGAGCTCCTCTTCATGAGGGCTGAAACACTTGAGACACTCGAGAAAAGTTGGAGGCTCAAAGGTTCAAGAAACACTGAGCCTTTCATCTCCACTGAGAGCCATGTGTCAAATTGGGAGTCCCGCTGTGGTTTTAAACCTTTCGTCCGTCAGAGGAGATTGAAAAAGTGACCAGGAGGGCTGCGTCCAACACAGTTTGCATCTGCTATTCTCTTTAAAAAACGAGCATGTGGTGCAGCGACAAAAAGGCCTTTTCATAGGCCTCAGATGAATTATCTATAAGTATGACTGAATAAATCTTTAATCGCTGTAATGAACTTTAGAGTATGGATTCAAAAAGCTATTTAGCTGATAAATGACCCATGGAGGGCTCTGATACCAGGATAAATCAAAAGAGGCTGGGGTCTTCACATTTCTAGTTTATTTTTTTCACCAAACACCAACTGCGTAGAATAATCAAGCTCAGAACAAGACTACTGATAAGCAAGAAGAAAAAGTTTATTGTACTTGAATCAGTCAAATTCTCCTCTCAGAATCAAGCACCACGGACTCATCAGAGATGCAAAGGTCCTTCTGTTTCTGGCGTACAGTTTTGCTATCCAGTTCTGCCCAAATCTCCCTGTTGTGCCGTGAATAGATAGAAAATATGACTCTGCAATGACCCTCCTCCTATTACATACTCCCACTATGCTCATTCTGCTTAGCTTTACAAAGTGACAGCCTAAGGTCAAGCAGGTACTCTAGCTTGTTTTTTGTTGGCCAGACCCACACCAGCACATGTCATGTTTAATACCTCCAGCCATTAATTGGTAGCATTCGTCACAATGCCATCAATGTACACCAGAAAATATGAGACCCTCTTAAATTTGTCCATGTCAGCAGTTTTATTGCGTGTGTGTGCCACGTTTAGAGCCGTGCTCATATTTCAGGGGGGAAGTGAGATTGTCTTTTTTACCTGTATGTATTGTGTTTGTCATTTTGATTTATGGGTTGACAAAGGCTGCATCTCTCCATCGGTAGGCATAGTTGCTCTTGCAGTGAATGGGAGCTGGCCAGTGGTCCTGGATCCCTCGGCTGGATTAGTTGGTGTGATCTTGATTTCGCTGAGCTGCAATATGCCAGCAAATGAGCCACAAAATGAGAGCAGGACTACATGAGTATTAGAGCCTGTGGGGCCAATATTGGCTGCCTCACACCATCAGCTGTACTCTCTTTTGTTCCATTCGTTCCATTCACGGCCACGCGACCTGAGATGTATAACGCCACACAGCAAACGTCAGTCACATTATTCTGACCTTGTGTAGTATTACACCGAGACGTAAGTGATACAAGCTACTCGTGCTGGCCTTTTTTACCTGAACGCGCCTCATTGCTTATTTACTCGATGCTGAATATCTGTGAACATCTTTGGTGCTGTAAACAAACAACAAAGAACAAAATATGAAGTGCCTTTAGACAAGCTAACAAATTTTGCCCCTCGCTCAGAAACACTATACATACATCACTATCAATTACGTTTTTTTTTGTTTTATGAAGATGAATCACTTTCGTATAGTTTCTCCACAGAAGCTTCTCTTTTATGTAAAAGTCTGAAGCATTGATGCGAATGCGGTACACCGACTTCATTTGAGCTTTGCTCTGCTGAGCATTAGTTGAAAATGAGATCACAAGGCCCTGAAATGCAACATGTAATGCTTCTCACACTTTTGCTTTTTTTAAAATAATGAAGGTGCGGTGTCAGTCTGCGTACTACTTGGCATGGCACTGGCGAAAGTGCTGATCTGAGGAAACATAGAGATGCTCCCATAAAATCAAAAAAAAACTGTCAAGAAATAGAGAGTTAAGCGTGGAGTGCTTTTGCTTTCCCCCGCTCAATTTTAAATGAGCAATTTCTTCTACATTTGGACCTCTATTTGTTTTATTTATTGCTGCCACCTACTATCAGTGGTGTTCCCTTTATATTGAGGAGGGGGACATTAGATATTCAAAGTACACTGCTGTTTACTGACAAGGCGGTGCAACCTGCTCTGCAGGGGCTGAAAGGTGCTCAGCTTTGACAATTACTTGGCTCAAAGTGACTGAGAACAACAATGACTGAGATGAAGCATAGGCAATAACATTCGGCGGGGAACCTGCTAAAACAGCGGTGCCAATTCCCTTTACTAAGGAGCTGTCATCTTGCCAAATGATGCGCGTCACTGGGTTTAGCTTCCCTTTTTTTTCCCCGCCGTTGCTTTGCAGAGTTGTTTCTCCATCTGAAAGCCTACTTATTACAATCTTTGAACTGAGATGGCTGACAGCTTGCTCCACACTCGGGGAATGTAGTGTGTTGTGTAAAGGAGATATTCATGTGGAATACAGTGTCAATTCAGCTTTGGTGTCGCATGGTAGTCATGGAAAATCTGGGCTCTGTCAAGAGAGCTTTGTTGAACACACTAAACTGAAATGCCTGGATAGTTGAATTATGACTGATGGCATTATAATGCACACCAACAAAAACCTGAGAAGACTTGGAAGTCACAAATACCTGAACTCAGTCCTGACCTCACCCGCTATGTTTAATGCTCTGTGCTTCCAACATGGCACGACGTGTGTTTCCAACACACTCTTTTGTAAAAATATGAATCCGTGCGTGATTCTTTCAACTACCTTTTTTATGTTAATATATTCAAGAGGATTTCACACCGTGAATAAAGGCATCACCCCATCACGTTTTGCGGAAGGGGACATATTCACAATGCACACTATTGTGCATGACCACGTGGAGGCTCCGTAGTCCGATCCAAGATGACAAACTTGATAACAGCGCATACCAGAGCCGCTCCTACTGTTCTTGCCTCTCACAATAAAAGCCCTAGAGATATACACTCCAAAACTGTTTACCAGAGGGAACTCAAATTCACTCAGAGCATTTCGCCTAAAGGGAACTCAATAAAAAAGATAACACTATCTTAGGCTATACAGCAATATACCTCACAAAGACTGCCAGACTCTGCTCTGGGTCAATGGGATCCCGGTAATTGGTCCTCTGCCTGCAAATGTATTGGAGCCTCCTCTTGAAAAAGTGTTGCACCTGTTGCAAATTTGGATCGATGCAGGTATGAATAGTTTTGATAGTCCTTTATTTGTCACGCCCCAGGTTTGCAAAGGCCTTAACTCGGATATATTATGGCCCTTTTTTAATGAATGATATAGTCTCTATGGTAATATAGCCGTACAACGCGTGAATCAATCGTACCGAATATGAAAACGCTGTAACTGATCAATAAAAATGCTTTCTTGGCGAGAATGTTTAAAGAGGGCTGTGGCAGTGAAGGCTCTGGAATTTGGCTTGTATCTTACTATCTTTCTCACCTCCTCGCAAGTGAGCAGTATTTATGTCGTTCACGCCGCCTCAGTGTAACCTCCCTCATTACAAACATTTTGTTATCGTTGGACAGCTTTTTTGGCTACACCTGATGCTTTCTATTTCCATACAGCCAAAGCACCACTAATCCCTTCTAGCAAACACTTTCTTCAATGCCTTTTCTTATTTGGGGCCATAACAACACTGCTACATATATCTCTTCTTACTGCGGTACCATCTTACAACCATGAGCAAAGATTATAAAAGTAATATTACCCCTAAAAGTGCAGTGCCTAAGCATTTGCCCGTCTGCCTTAAAGCACACTGGCTCTGTGATAAAACTCAGGCTATCAAAAAGTGCCTGAACAGTAAATAACATCGTATTTCCACATGTGTAGAGGGTTGGCTAGCATATTCCCTGCCCGTGTGTTGAAGGTTGAACATTTGCTTGATGTTGTATTAATTATAGGGCATCGGTGTCCTTTATTATTTCAGCAGCGGTATTGAACAGTGTTTGTGGGAACCCCTTTATTCATATTCCTCGTCCTTTGCCACTGTGATATTCACTCAGACTATTGAATGGGAAATTAGCACAGGGTACTACTTACGGATCCAATAAACATTTAGTACAAATTGCTCTCATTACATAAGATGGCTTTGGGTCCCCAATCTGCCACACACGCTCCGTTAAATTAAAAAGAAGGAATAA